>JAOTON010001342.1:600000-865885 GCA_034440635.1 Lepas anatifera | reverse complement strand
GACCTGAGGGGGGTGGAGCTGGGCTCGACATCGGAATGCGAGCAATGTAACCTTGTGACCCAGCGAAGGGGTAGCAGATGTCACGCAGCGCATCGTTCAGGGGCGATAGTTGAGACCCTATTGCATTGTGATAGCGCCTTTGCATACGTTTAGGGATGCGCGACTTTAAAAGATTTGATGCCAAATTTAGCACGTTTGTGAAACCTTTGTTCAAAATTATCCGAGCTCCATTTTGCACATTCAAGGGCCGTATTTCGGGCGAGCATTAAGTCACCCTGGCGCCATATGCAGCACCGCGTCCAGGTTAAGATCAGCGGAAGGCCTGGCCTTTCCGCCATCGTCATCATTAGCGTATGTGCCGCGTTATATCTAACTGGGGGACCTGTCTTTCATACTTTTATCTTGTATGTTTTCCTACCGTTGTCTCTGTATGCTGCCGCCCCTGCTGCCACGGAGCTGAGTGGTCTGCGGAGACGACCCTCTCACTGTCACGTGACCTGAACACGGAGCTGGAATGGTCTGCGGAGACGACCCTCGCTGTCGCGTGACCTGAGCGGGTGGTGCCGGCGCAAGCTGAGCCGGCATCGGATTGCGGAGAATGTGATCTTGTGACCCGGCGAAGAGGTAGCAGGTGCTAGGAAAGCGCGCCGTTTAGGGGTGATCGGAGAGCCAATAGCCCCTGTTCCAGCTGTCAGCAGAGTTTTGTCAGCACCAATCAGCGGGCCGCTTTGCGCCTACGTCACAGGACTGTAGCCTCTCCCGGGAACTAGTTCTAGAGGTTTTACGGGCTGACGGCCTGCTGTTTGTGCTGATGAAAAACCGTACGAAGTGCCAGACTAATATTTTTTAATGGTTTAAAGATTTGAGTTCCCTTTGCTTAGCACAAACAAGAGGTGATTATGGCGCTGATGTTACTTTTCTGGAGGAGAGGTTGGAGGTCCTGCTGACAAAACTGTGCTGACAGCTGGAACAGGGCTAATTGCACAGTTACTGTACCATTAGCTCTGTTCCACCTGTCAGCACAGTTTTATCAGCACCAATCAGCGGGCCGTGTTACGCCTACGTCACAGGATTGTAGCCTCTCCCCGGGAACTAGTTCTAGAGGTTTTACGGGCTGATGGCCTGCTGTTTGCGCTGATGAAAAATAGCAAGTGCACAAAGTGGCAGCCTAATATTTTTTAATGGTATAAAGGTTGAAGTTCCCTTTGCTTACCACAAACTAGGAGGCGATTATGGCGATGATATTTCTTTTCTGGAGGAGTGGCTAGAGGTCCTGCTGACAAAACTGTGCTGATAGCTGGAACAGGGCTATTGTATAGCTGGGGACGCGCGAATGTAAGGCACGTTAATTCCTCAACACGGGGCGTGCTGTATTGTCTTTCAAACCGCTGCCCATTTGTGCTGTGGTTTGCCTGCGAGAGGAGCCGTACTGAGCATAGGCGTAGGGAACGGGGGGCCAGGGGGCCACTGGCCCCCCCCACTTTTCTGTGATGGGCCCCCGCAACGGAGGTAAGAATATTAACAACTGTAATATCAAGCGAGAAACTCAAACTGGCCCGATAACTTGCCCCGGAACCCCGTTAAACTTACCTGTGCCCCTAAACTAAAAGTTGAGGTCATATGAGTTGATTTTAAGGCCCCCTGAGCTTCTCGGGGCCCCCTGAACTGGCCTCTGATACCATACGAGCTAATCTGGGCTCTTTGAGCTGAACTGAGCGCCCCTGGAGATGGTTTGGGCAGCATGAACTGTTCTAGGATGCCTAAACTGAGCTAGGAGCCGTAACCTTGAACAGGGCCCCGTAAGTTGGCCAGAACCTATATCCACCGACCTGGGGGCCCCTGAGCTGAGCTGGGACCGTAAAGTTAATATTGTCCTTTGAGCTAATCTGGATCCCCTGTGATGCACAGAAGACCCTAAACTTATCTGAGGCCCCTGCACAGGAATAGGGCCCCCTGCTTTGAAATTGGGTTATAAGCTTTAATTGAAACCCTGGACTGTTCTGAAACCCCAAATATGCCGGCAAGGGGCCCCTGGATGATCCAGGCCCTTAAGCTTATCTGGTTATCAGAGCTAATATGGGCCTCTGTGTTGAACTGAGGGCCCTTGAGATGGTCTGGGGACCCCTATAAGGCTTTTACAGCCACTGACCTGGCGGCCGTGAGCTTGAATGGGTCCCCTTGAGATGTTCTGACAGTGGTGTAGCCAGGGGAGGGGGTCCCTGGGGTCCGCGGACCCCCTTGGGCCGACCTTATGCACTAAAAACACAAAAATTGATCTCGGGGGCCCCTGAGCTTGGTCTCGGTGGGGGGGCCTCCCGAACTTGGTCTCAGGAGGCCCCCGATAATCGGTATCAAGGGGCTCCAGAGTACCGAATATTGACCTTGGAGGACCCCTGCACTCAGTCTCAGGGGGTCCCCGAGCTTGGGCCTCAGGGCCCCCAAGCTTGGCCTCAGGGCCCCTCCTCCCCGAGCTCGGTCTCACGGGCCTTCCGATTTTGGTCTCAGGGGCCCCCGAGCTTGGTCTCAGGGGCCTGAGCTTGGTGTCTGGGGGCCCTCCGAGCTTGGTCTCAGGGAGCTCCCGAGGCTTGGTATCAGGGGCCTTTCGAGTTTGGTCTCAGGGCCCCCGAGCCTGGTCTCAGGGGCCCCCTGAGCTTGGTGTCAGGGAGCCCTCCGAGCTTGGTCTCAGATAACCCCCGAGCTTGGTCACAGGCCCCCGGAGCTTGGTCTCAGGGGACCCCGAGCTTGGTATCAGGGATGTCCCCTAAGCTTAGTCTCAGGCCCCTCTCCCCGAGCTTAGTTTCAGGGGCCCTCAGCTTGGTTTCAGGGGGCATCCGAGGGCATCTGATGCATAAGGCTGACCGTATGCACTGGAAAACATGAGCATTGGTCTCGGGGGGCCCTGATCTTGGTCTCAGAGGGCCACCGAGCTTGGTTTCAGCGCCCCTGAGCTTTGTCTCAGGGGCCCTGAGCTCGGTGTCAGGGGCCCTCCGAGCTTGGTCTCAGGAAACGCCTGAGCTTGGTCTCAGGGGCCCCCTGAGCTCGGACTCACGAACACTTTCGATCTTGGTCTCACGGGCCTTTCGATTTTGGTCTCAGGGTGCCCCAGAGCTTGGTCTCAGGGCCCCCGGAAGCGTGGTCTCAGGGGACCCCTGAACTTGGACTCAGGGGCCCCGAGCTTGGTCTCACGGGTCTTCCGAGCTTCGTCTCAGGGCCCCCCCGGGGCCCCCGATCATCGGTATCGAGGGCTCTGGAATACCGAATATTGATCTCGGGGCCCGTGAGCTTGGTCTCAGGGGCCCTGAGCTTGGTCTCAGGGGACAACCGAGCTTGGTCTCAGGGGGGCAAGACTGGTCTCATGGGCCTTTCGATGTTTGTTCTCACGGGCCTTTCGATCTTGGTCTCACGGGGTCTCGAGCTTGGTCTCAAGGAACCCCGAGCTTGGTGTCAGGGGCCCCTCGAGCTTGGTCTCAGGGGCCCCCGAGCTTGGTCTCAGGGCCGTTGTTTTCTCAGGGGCCCCCTTTTTTCTCAGGGGTTCAGGATCCCCTCGGGGTGCCCCCCGACTATTGATATCGAGGGACTCATGAGTGAAGCACGAGCATTGGCCTCATGAGACCCAGAGTTTGGTCCCAGGGGCCCCCAGACCTGGGTTCAGGACCCCTGAGCATCGGCATCGAGGGGCTCCAGAGTACCAAGCATTAGTCTCGGGGGGCTCGAAATATTGATCTTGAGGGCCCCGGAACATCGGTGTCATTACCCCCTAAGTGGGACCCCGAGCTTGGTCTTAGGACCCCCGGGCATCAGTATCAAGGGGCTCCGGAGTATTGGTTTAGGGGGAGCAATTATTTTAGGGGCCTCCAAATGGTGATTTCGGAGGGCCCCCGAAAGTGTGGATGCAGTGGTGTAGCCAAGAGGGCCCTAGGCGTCCGCAGACCCCCACCCCTTGGGCCAATCTGAACCACTGCAAAGGATTCTCTGATCACGTGGCCCCCAGAGTTAGTCTCAGGGGCCCCTGAAGATTCGTTCTCAGGGCGTCCCGAGTCGGCCTCACGGCCCCCGCCCTGAGAGTCGGTCTCAAGGCCCCCCGAAAGTAGATTTCGGGGCCCCTGAGGGTTGGTATCAGGGGCCCCAAAAGTCGGTATCAGGGGCCCCGGGAGTCTGTCTCAGAGGAGGGGGGCCGAGCTAGTCTCAGGGCCCCCCAGAGAGTGGTTCTCAGGGCCCTGCAACAGTCTATTTCAGGGGGCCCCTGAGAGTCAGTCTCAGAGAACCCCAAGAGTCGGTCAAGGGGACCCCAAGAGTCTGTCTTAGGGGACCCCGAGATTCGGTCTCGGGGTCCCCCCTGAGAGTCTGTCTCAAAGAACCACAAGAGTGAGTCTCAGAGCACCCCAAGAGTCGGTCTCAGGGGGCCCTCATAGTCTCACGGGTTTCTCTCTCAGGAGTCAATATTTAGTTTCAGGTGGCTCCGAGAGTTAATCCGGGGGTTCGAGAGTTAGTCCAATTTGATCTGCAGAGTGCTGGTTTCAGGGGGCCCCAGAGGGGTAATTTTGGGAGCCCTCGAGATTTAGCCTCAGGCTGTGCCCCCCCGAGTTTTGGTATAAGCGGCCCCAAGAGTCAATCTCAGGGAGCACCCAAAAGTTAGTCTCAGAGGGCTCCCGGTTGTCAGTCTCAGAGACATCCGAGAGTTAATCTCAGGGTTCTGAGAGTAATTTCCAGAGGTGCTCCCGATTTTTGGTTTCATGGGCCCGGAGTTAGCCTTAGGCCCGCGAGAGCTAATCTGGAGCCTCCGAGAGTCAGTCTCAGGAACGCCAAAGACACAGTCTCAGAGGTGATTCCACCCCCCCGGGTGTTTGTCTCAGGGGTGCCCTAGAGTAAGTCTCAGCGGGCTGTCGGAAGTCATTCCCAGCCCCCCTCCCCCACCCCAAAGACAGCCTCAGGGGACCCCAATAGCTAATCTGGATGGTCACGATAGTCAGTCTCAGCCCCTCCCCCTCCAGAGCAAATCTGGGGGGCCCAATAATTAGTCTCAGAGGTGCTGCCGATAACTAATCTCAGGAGCCCCGAGAGATTTTCAGGGGCCCCCAGTTTTGATCAACAGGCGCCGTGAATCACTCTCAGAGACCCCTTGAGATATAATCAGGAGGGCGGCCGAAAATTATCTTTGTGAGTGCCGCCAAGTGTTGGTGTTAGGTGGCTCCAGAGCTCAAATAAAAATTTTCAAAATCATATGCCTCGGAAAAAAATGTACCTACCCCTATTGCGTACTAAAAAAGGACAAATTGAAACATGTCGATCAGGCACCATTATCGAAGGAAAGGCAAAAATTAGTATAATTTTATCATAAGAGCAAATCAAACAGGGCTAGTCAATTTTTAATCGAGTAGCTTAACACCAATAAATATAAATACCTTCCTAAATATTCTGAAATAAACAACTTTCCAATATTTTCGTAGGAAACCAGACAAACTAGGGTAATGACAGAAATTAATGAGCATAATCCCAAAAAGAAAAATAGGCATGCAAGGTTGAAAATAACAATAACAGAGTGAGCCAAAGCGATAGATATCTTGGGCGCCTTTTGTCTTGGTAATTTGCTCGTTTACAAGATAGCAAGGGTAAGAAAGTAAATGGATCTCAACAGGATCTGTCGACGGAATGGAGGTTATGTAACGTTCAGTACACACTCCCATATCCCTTGTATCTTTATTCGTTTTTTTCGTTTCTTTGGAAATTTCCTGATTAAAGAGTTCATGGATTCGACACCGGGAAATAATTGCTAATCATTTCCCGTAGATCATTTCTTCGTACTCAAAACGACTGACCTCCAATAACTTCATGTCTGATTACCCGAGTGAATTGAGGTAGACTCAGGTTTAACATCATGAGTGCATCAACATTGAACTTCCCGAAATATGGCTCAAAGCTGTTATTATAGCCACGCTACCATATAAGTTATGGGCCATCCTTAATATTTGGTGACCTTAGTTTACCAACACTTGGTCGGATTGAAAAACCAAGCTATAAACAAAATAAGAATGAATGCTTAAAAAGCCATAACAAAATTTCCTTCGTGTGAATGTTATAATGTTAAAATACTATACAAAAGATATAGGAGATGGGCCCGGTTGCTAAGGGAACCCCGGCCTGGGGCCCCCCGACGGTAGTCGGACCCCTCCTTGGCCGAATCCTGGCTACGCCACTGTGTTCTGTGACTTTACATCAGCCACCCTGGGACCCCCTAAGCCTAGCTGGGGCCCTGAGCTAATCTGGGTACAGCTGTGCTTAACTGGGGCCTTTGATCTGGTATGGGGGCCCTGAACTCTTCTAGGGTCCCTGGGCTAAGTTGGGGCCGTGAGCTTGAATGGAGCCCCTGAGCTGGTGTGAGAGGAGACGCTATATCAGCCGATCTGGGCCCCTGAGCTGAGCTGGCCTGTACTGAACAAGAGCCCTGAGCTGGTCTGGGGCCTCTGAACTGTTCTAGCATCATTGAGCTAAGCTGGGATCCGTGAGCTTGAAGTCCCTTGAGCTGTTTTGAGACCCTACATAAGTCGACCTGGGGACCTCTGAGCTGAACCGGGCCCCTAAGCTAATCTGGCACCCTGTGCGAATCTGGAGCTCCCCTGTGATGAGCTTCTATCGGTGCTGTGCTTATGTAGGGTCCCTTGATAAGCTGGTCCCAAAGCTAATGCACTGGTCTGGGCCCTTGAGCTGACTGATCTGGTTTCCTGAGCCATGGTCTGGAATTTGGGGCCCTCCGAGATAATTTGGCGGCCCCTGGGCGGCATAGGCATAGGAACCGGGGTGAGGGGGATACTGCCCCCCCCTTTGAGGTGGGCCCCCGGCAACGAATATACAAATATCAGCAACTGTAATATAGAACAAGGAACCCAAACGGCCCCGATATCTTGTCTGGGAACGTTCAAGTTCGGTAGTACGCTGCCTGCAAGCCCCTGGAGGAGGAGCGCTTCGTAACAAAGCCCAGGAACCTACTACCCGAGTGTTTCCAAATGAGTCCCGAGAACTGGGCCCAATCAAACTCCATTCCATAACAATCCCAACACAAAATATGAATCGGACACGGACCCTGCACTAAATGCCGAGCAACAGTCGTCCCTGAGCCATCGAAAGGCGCGACGTCTTTCGATGCCAGGGTTATATGGCGTCGCCAACTCTTTCCCCTGTTGGAGGGGTTTCTTTGGAGTCAAATTGCTCCTTGCACAAGGAATCTGCCGTGCCTTAAACCCGAGTTGGTCGCGTGGAAAGCAGGGTTGCGAACCACTATAACACCATGCCCACACCTCCTCGGCATTACAAAGCTGGCCATCAAGTACCAACATTGCACTTGCAGTCATGCTGGAACTCTGCATTTTAGCCATCGAAATATAGCTAGGCGTATTTATTGTGATCAGCCTTTACCTAAATCAATCTCTAATGATGGAACGAATAGATCAGTAATAACCTACGGAAATGTTCCCATTTTCGTCATTAAATAAGCAAATACAAGTTGATTAGGCATAGCGAAGTGAGGCTATTTGGTATCAAAGCATTGTCTGTAGTTTTCTAAGCAGTTCTTAATTTTGTAAATGTAATGAAAAGGGCCTAAACATCTGTAAATATAAAAAACGCGCTCGTGGTAAAAAATGATTGAAATCCTCATATAAAGCTTAAAAATGTATTTCGTATTGGAAAAGGGTCTAGGTAAAAAACAAAAATTGTTTTTTTGGCGTTTTACTATTATTTATTACATCATAATAGGTACAACTCGAAATCATAGGGAAAAAATTTAATTTATCAATTTTCCATACATTGTCATCCTTGTGTGCATGCATGCCTTATTACACTAAACGAGCTATCTAAAATTTTTTAAAATTATAGGCCCCCGTGGACTGGGGCCCCCTTGAGGTGGGCCCCCTCTAAGGTTGGCCCCCCACTTTTCAAACCGTTCCTACGCCCCTGGTACTGAGCGTGCCCTTGACTAACTCGGGCAGGTGCATGCTACTGGGTTTGTTGCGTCCATACAGAAGAGGTCGGGATTAATAGAGACGGATAGAGATCGATAGGCGTGGTGATCAGTGGTGATAGATGAAAAGGCAATTAAAAATTAACGGCGGGAGAAACCGATGGGTGACATCGGAGGTTTTAAGAAGCATTCACAAATGTAATCGCTATTCAAATTGGCTAAGAAGAGTGACAGGGGGAAGGCTGGGAAAGATGGATGGTGCAAAAAAAATTAGCGACGCATGTCCAGTTCAAGCAAAATCCATCTCAATATCACAATAGATAGGTAATATTAGAATATTATATTATATCATATTATATTAAATCATCTTATATAATATCATATTATATTAAATCTAGAATAAATATTGCGCTTCGTTATTCAGGCGACACATCGATGATCAATCCCAGCCTCATATGGACACAAACAGAGAAATCAGCCCTCCTTTAAACAACATCGTTATCACCCAGCGAGAAGTGTTGAACCAACTAAACTCACTCAATTTCAATAAATCCCTTAGGTCCCGACGGAATTCCCCTCGTATTTTGAAGCTAACGGCGATACTGATCTACAAACCATGTGCCACTCTTTCCAACAAATCCCTTAATGAGGAGAAATGTCCATAATTGTGGAAACAAGCCACCATCCAGCCCATTAAAAAAATCGTTCTCCCTCTGGCTTAAAAATTACAGACCCATTCCGCTTGGTACCATTAGTCTGCTATTACCATATCATATGTGAACCTACAGGGACCGAACGGCGTTAGTTGCGGCTGCGGAGCGAAGTCCTTTACTTTATTTTCGTTCAGAATTACACGTTAGAACGTGTTCTTCTGAATGGTCTTTGAAACCACTGGAAAGTCAATCATGATGTCATTAGCTGCATACAGTTAGTTGTGATGACAACCGTGTTTTTTTAGTACACGTAACTAACACTGAAACACAAGGAGTACCTTTTGACATAAATATGTCATATTGTTATTAACCCTCGCCCCGGTAGGTGGGGTGTTTGAACAACCCCTTCTAACTTGGCCCCTATGCGGGATAGCGAAAAAACGCGAATGCTGCTGGATAGCTCATACAAATTCATGGAGAAACTATCTTAGTCACTTTTTGGCTGAGTTCAATGTTGAGGTCATGTCATGACAGGTCAAAGAAAGTGGCATTTTGGGTAAAGTTTTTGTGCTCTAGCGTCTGAGAGCTGAGTTAGAACCATTTTTTGGGCACCATTCGCTTTCTCTCGTCACGGCGAATCTAATGATGTAGATTATGACCATACTAGGTCAAAACACAAAAATGACCTGACCCCAGGTCAGGTCAAGGTCACTTTTTAACCTAGCATAGTCGATATGCATATCAATCGACTTGCAATAGCAACCTGAACGCAATGACATCAAAATAAAAGCTGTTTCATCATTTCATGCAAAGTTATTGACCTAAGTCTGAAAACTGCTTAAATACCCCCCAGATGACCTCTCAGAGGTCACGGGTCAAAAATTGCAAAATGAACCTGGAAAGGGGCACAGGATACTAAGATTTTGAGAATATGAAGGTATTCTCAGTTGTATCTACACAAATAAAACCCAATATCTTTTATTCCATGCATTTCCAATCGAGAGGTTATGGTCTGTACTTGACCTTAGGTCATCGATATTAAAACCCTGGAATATATTTTTTAGCGCTTGGTGGGCCCATTATGTGGTATAAGTTTCAATTCGATGGATTCCCCATTTCTTACTTATGCCACCTTAAACATTTTTGAGATGAGGTCACTTGACCTGCACTAGTGACCTTACCTGAGATGACTTAACCTTAAAATTTTGCGGGAAGTTGCAGACTTGATCAAGGATAAGCTGTACCAAGTACGGCGGCGCTTGGCGCTGCCGTTTTTCTTGCCGCCGGAAAAAAACCGACGGGGTTTTCAAACGCCCCCACCGGGCGAGGGTTAAGATCTGACCAACGGATCGGAAGAACGACTCCATCCCGTGGCGCAAATGAAGTTCACATATTAAATGTGAAACTTGAACCTTCTGTCCCTAGTCGTTCGAGCGCTCATGCACAATAATGGCCTTCGAATTAACCAGCACGAACTTGTGAATCTTCAATGTTCCTTCTCTCGTGATTGCCTTATCGAAGCATTTTCTGAGCTCAGTAGCTAATTTGAGTAGTTTTTGTTTCTGCACATACATTTCAACGATGGCAATAACTTTACTCTTGTTATAGTTTATTAGCCATTACGATACAAGATTTAAGTTTCCGTTGTATTCTTATGGAAACATACCTTGGCCTCCGAGACCACAAAAATGACCTGAAAGAAAAGTTGTATAAGCATTTTTGGTAGAGATCGAGGGAAGCAATGGAACACTGCTTTCCTTTTCCCTTCCAAGCATGGTTGCTAAGATCGTGGGGGGATGAGTACCCCCCATGCTAGTAAAGGTGGCCTGGGACCTCATACCAGCGCGTGATAACAAGCACACTGGAGGGGAGCCTCGGAAGCCCTCACCTACTTTTTCAAGGTGGCGGGAGAACCCTTCGTGGCCAAAAATGCTAAATAGCTACTTTTGAGAATATCCAATGGCATGTCGATTGGTCAAATTATCTTGAAAATCGGCCCCAATTTTGTAATTATAGACTTTCAAAGGTAAACGCTTTATTTTGAGATCGCTGCAATCGCGCGGTTGTACCAGTTTGCGTGCATCAAAGACCGACTGGCAAAGTTATAGCGGTATATGAAATGAGGTTATATGTCAAGTTCACCCAACATGAAGATCAAGCCCACAGTTCAACGCCATACCAGCATTCTCAAAGTCATTGGTCCGGTGCTTCCGATCGCATGGCATTACCCAGTATGGCGCATACCATGCTACGACGTCCAAGTTAAGATAACTCAATGTAAAGGTCAAGGCACAGGTCAAAGTAAAATGTCATGGGTAAAGGTCAATCCTCATTTCCGTCCAACGGTTGCTATGGTGCTAGCCATGGTGTAATTATAGGGAATATGTAATATTGTGACGTTATAGGTCAATGATCTTGAATGACTTAACCCCAAAAATTAAGTTTACATTTTTGGAACGTTCTCATTATGACCTTGGTCCGTTTTTAGTGCATTCTTAACTTTTTTGCGCTTAACCACAGCATTTCCAGAAAAATCTCCAGCACGGCTCATACATGACACTTATGACCTCGTTTGAACTGGACGGTACTTACCTAGGTCAATCGAAATCGGTCATAGTATAGATTTCAATAGCTCCCATCCAGCCTCCAACCGGAATTTTTCTACGTCTCTTAATTTCCGAGCGCTCAGGGGCCCACCAGTGCGCGTAAGTGTCAGACCCCTCTCCAGTGCGGGTGTTAAGAAATGGGACATTAATTACAGTTTATTGTTTTAAATACATCCTTACCCTCATGCCCCACGAATCCCATCGTTGACACAAGTGTCAATGGTGGGATTTGTGGGAAGGTATTTTTCGTGAGCAGAGACGTTTGATAGCCGCAACGACGGCGGGCCGCGCCGGCGAACGAACCTCACAAAAGTGGGGATCGGGACATTTGGGAACTCAGAACTCGCGATTGGTTAAAGACTCCATTCTTTTTATTGCTGAATCTTATAGAGAAAAGTATAAAGAGTAATATGAGCCTCAAAAAGTTTAAAATAAGGCATAGGAAAACAATTTTTCATAGATTTTGAAAAAAATGAAGAATGTATAATACATTCAAAATTTTATTTTTTGAGTTATATTTCTCATGAGCCAAAATTCGTAATTTATCCTTAAGAGACCTAGATCAAGTCTTCATGGTATTTTTAGAATCACAGAGGTAAAATTTCGTCTTTAAAAAAGACAAGTAAGTGAATATGATCAAAATGCTTGAGGCTAAAATTTCCAATCCGTAAGTCAGGGAGCAAAATGAATAGAAAAATAGTCATCAGCTTCATCAATAGCCCCCCTCACAAAAACATACACCGAAATCTGAGATATGAGGGTGTTATCGACTTGTCGATCTGTCATGGAATGCCCCCTATAGGTCGCCATGGACAAACTTTGACAGTGATGTCCAATTAAAGTAGGCATCTTAAATGATGCGTTTGATGATGATGCCTTTCTTTCGGTAATTACGCATATACATATTTAGGTCTGAATTCGTATAGAGTTCATTTAATATACCAAGGTAGCATCAATTTTCCCTAAGAATTTCTGTTTCTAGGTTGATCCCCGAACTGGAAAAAATCAAGAATGTTGGGAGATTTTGATTCAAAGAAATTTACAATTACCTGCGAGTTTGAACTGGTGGTCTGGGGGACAACAGACCTAAGAATCGTAAAAAAAGTCTGCAAAGAAAATAAGAGAAAATCGTGGAAATGGGATAGGTCAATGTCACCCTTGATTAACCCCCTCAATCCGCCACGCTCTGCAATACCCAGTAGCGCACCCAAGGAGAGGGCCAGCGGGCCCGGCCCCCTTCCCCAAACGCTTTGACTCCAAAGTGCCGGCCCTCGGCCATGTCTGGCGTGGCACTCGACGTGGGTTCTGGTAATAACTGACCGCTGGAGTCACCCATCAAGAGCAGAAATGAGGCTTGATCTGGCTTTTAGTTCCAGTTCTCCTTTCACCTTACCGCCCCTGCTCAAAATGTGTAGCCCCTCCGGTGAATTATTCACTCAATATGTGATTCAACCACAGGCCAGGTTTATAACAATTGTATCACCTTCCATAAGCGTTGGAAAAGGGGGGCCAGGGGGGCCTGGTCCCCGACTTTTCGGCCAAAAATTTACTGATCTCAGTCAAAATGGGAGAAAACTGCAAATGCTTATAACCAGCCGCTGCGCAAGGCAGCGAGGAGCCCAAATTCAGACAGTTTTTTGTCCTGACGTGGAAAGTTTTTTGTCAGCATCAGGTTGGAGTTTAGCTGCCCCCCTTTTTTGCGCGGTGGCGACGCTTATGACCCCTTCACTTACGTTTTACACCATACGACAAATATGTATTGCTTTTTACCTGATAAGTACCCTCTCTGGCCAATTTTTCCCCTGCAGTAGCCTGGCACGCCCTGTCAAACATGCCACCTCCCATCAGCCCCCTCCCCGCTTCGTCAGCCGGGCCCCCAAACGAAAATCCTTGGTGCACGCCTGGCAATATCCCAATTCTATAGATCTCAAGAGAGGCATAAAGAAACCCCGTCAGGTGGCATGTGATGCGAACATTTCAGGTGGCATGTGATGCGGACATTGCGTCCATTTTAGTTTGAATCTGCAGTTGTGGCACCCATGTATAACTGACCTCAACTTGACCAAACAACATGTCTGAGGCGTGAGTTCCACCCCTCCTCAGCTGTCCCCGCCCAATGCCCGCCCACTCGCCCGGCTCAGCGCTACAGCGTACAGTGACTTCCAAACTAGTGGGTCGGCAGCGGAACGATACTTTCGCAACTGACTGTACGCCGATGATACGGCGGCTCTCTGCACGGGCAACAACATCCAAGTCGCCAAGGACCGCCCTGCTGGCACCCTCATGAAGTGGACCCGACAGCACAAAATGGTGGTATCAGGAGCCAAGATCCAAGTACTGGTGATGTCCCAGTTGGCTAGAGACGCCGATCCCTTCAATTTTAAGGTCGACGGGAAGTCTGTCACTGCTGGAGACACCCTACAGCTACTTGGCGTCACCATCGATCGGCTCCTCCATTTCGGTCCACACTGTAAGAGACTGTGGGAGAAGGTCCACCCCCGCATCTCCCACCTACGTCAACTGTCCGGCTGCAACTGGGGGCTGCACGAACAGCACCTCCGAACCGTCGCTACTGGCTACGTGAGAGGAGCGATGGAGTAAGCGGCCGCAGCGTGGCTCCACGCCACACCGCCATTTCATGTCGAGCTGCTGGAACGCAAAATGAGAGCGTCGGCGCGTATCATCACAGGATGCACCCACTCCACTCCCAGCCGAGTTAAGACTCCCCGCGTAGCGGCCAGAAGGAGGGTACTCGCGACCCGACTGCTGGTGAAATTCCATACCCTGCCGCCTGAAGACCCTCTGTGAAGACGTGCGGAGGCGACAGCGCCCTCTCGACTCTCCTCGGTGACCGGGTGGCGGCAGGTGGGCAAAGACATGTGGGATCAAGCAGGCATCTCCCTCCCCATCGGGTCTTTCCTTCCTCGACGTCTTCCACTGTGGGTATCAGGAGAGTGAGTCACATTTCAACTAGACGTGGGCCCACTGACATCAGGAGCGCCACCTGTCCGGAAGAAGCGAGTAGCTCTCCCCCACCTCGCTTCCCTGACTCAATGTGCCACATGGGTGTGGACCGACGGGTCAGTGCACGGAGGGGTCACGAGCGGGGGAGCTGGGTCTTCATCGAGTCACCAGACAGAGCCCAGCATGAGCTCAGGCGACCAGCAGGCTCGCTCTGCTCGAGTTTTCAGGCTGAGATGGTAGCCATCCAAACTGCCTGTGTCTTCCTACTGGACTAATCAGTGCACACAGAAGATCCAGTCATCTTCAGCATGGCCTGCCAAGGTGACGACGCATTATAGAAATAAAATGGCTTCAATGTCTGCAGATAAGACAGCGAATCGGTAAAAATCGCAAACTTCCTCACCATCAGCTTAGACACCTGGTCCAAACAGCAAAAAAAAGGAGTACAGCTCTGAAGTAAAAATGGATCCTTCGTAAGGCAAACTAGAAAACTTCTCAACATCGTCACCAACAAATGCACGCCCTGTGCCATTGTCACTTTCTTTTGCAACCGTCTATATAGAAACAGACATGGTTTTCGAACGGCTCCGCAAGCAAGTTCATAAAATACTGGCGCGTCGGTTCAGGAGGCAAATTTTTGCTTTGTTGGCGTAGGTTGTGTTCGTGTTAACTGTCGAGATGAGCTATGGTTCAATAACAGCTGCTTCATGTGGTTCGACGAGATTGCTGTCGATACCAGCCTGTGCCAGCCAGGCACAGACTCTCACTCCCTGGTGACGGGTTGCAAAACGCGAGCCACTGTCTTATCTGACTGAGGTAGGCGTCGCCAAAAAAATGTTTGGTATGTGGGGCGTGTTGGTGACTTATTTTAAAGGAAACGTGGCACCTTGGTAAAATCCTGGAATTTTGTGTAATTAGGCGTACTTTTAGCCGAAAATAATGAAACCACTCATGATTTCTCTGAAAAATGTACAACAAGCTCAATGCTTTTATTTTTAAAATACTCCTCTAGAAAAATGAATAAATATCTGCCTCTGGATGATGTCATGATCTGGCAACCACTACCATACTCGAAACACTTCAAGGGCTTCGATTGGCTGATGCTTATCGTGATGTCAGCATATGTCGTCACACCAGCAGCTCACAACAATGGCCGCCTGGCGAGAGGTACATGAGAGGTACATTTCGGGTAGGTTTTAGTTTTTTTCTACGGAAAAATCGAGTTCCAAGACAAATGATATATAGAGCACCTGGTTTTCCGATTTGCTTTACAACTTGGCTATCTCAGTTAAAATCACGTTCTAAAGGTGCCACATTCCTTTTAATGGCTTAATGCAAAGCGAGTATCTTACTGCGCATTTGTAGCGGTATTTCACTAATTTCCACTAGCATGCTTATTATGGGTGAAGCTTGGAACGCTCCTGTTACTATTCTGATAGCGAGATGACGGACATATCGATAATCTTTTTCGCGGACTAAGGAGTGGCCTCATACGCAAGCCCGGTCTGCGACCTGGGAATAACCCCCCACCGGCGCAGGAGAGCCGCATGACAATGTGCTGAAATCAACCATATTTCATTCTCAATGTATCTCTTCATAAGCCTGTAGGTCAGTGCCATCATTCTTTTCTTTGAAATAAATAGTAAATATCCCGCAGTCAACCCCGGATTCGACCCGCGCACCCCTCATCACGAGACAGGACCTCTAACCACTAGACCACTGCGCCACACTGTACCGACTCCCACTAACCCTACACCTGTGACCCGTCAGGAGGTCACTGGCCGGTATCACGCAATCAAAACGATGCCGTGATCGTGGCGCCGGGTGTTGTGTTCGTACAGAAAAGGCATGGTATAAAGCTGCTTCTAGAAGACGAACCAAACATTAGATTCGCCTAGAATCACTTGTATCGGCGACCCAGGACCCTAAGCTAGCTTTATGCCAAATTGCATCCACTTCCATTCATTTTGAGGACTTGAAACCATGGTGAGAAGCAAACATGTTCCGAGAAATTTAGCTCCTTGAAATACCCTTTTGGACGAATTACTCGAAAGCCGTTGGAGATAAGTGGGTAGTGTAAATGAATTGAATGACTGCTATTAATTTTCCTATTCAGCCATGTCAATTCTGAGCTTGTGGATGACATGTGCTCTGAACCGAAAAGCTGCAAATAAAAGGTTTTCTACTAAAATTATATTTATACATATAAGACAATGAATTTTATTATCACGATATCCATCTCCGAATATTATCAGGCGGAAGCAATGTTCTTTCATTATTTGAAATGAAAAGTCAAATCGGCGCATTAGATCGCGAGAGATTAAGATTTAAATGAAATGAGCAAAAATGTAGTCCTCCGGCAAAATGGCAAAAACTATGTCAGAATTTTACGTTTTCCACTGGAAACTATGCCTAAGCACAAGAAAATTGATGTAGCTGCCTCCACGTGGCTGTCTTTAAACTAACTGAAGCGTGCCTTCTGACATTTCGAGCTTACAAGTCGGCTGTCAAATTTCAATATCTTTTTGCTTGTACTAGAAATACTGCGTTTTGGCGTAATAAATATTGTCGGACCAGTTCGAACTTTTTTTCTTAGGTGGCCTTGTTGCTTATTCAAAAGGAGGCAAATTTCAAGTTCGTCGCTTAAGAAATAGAAATGATAAAAATGCAAAATTGAAAACATTTGTTCCAAAATTTCTCAAAAACTATTTTGAATTTAAATTCGGGGGTCTTAGTTTGGGCGTCTAGCGTAAAAGGGCAATCACCCTACACAATTGCAGAGCCCTGGTATCAACTGTCAGAACCGCCAAACGGCCAGAATAGAGCCTCTTGAGAAATCTCAATCCGCTTCGCTCCATGGATTTCGTCATGCGGCTCTGACACAGCCGTACTCGATCTTCGGACGGATAAGTGATCTATACAGCATAAGAAGCTTATAACGTAGCGTATAACAATGAGCGTATAACGTGCGCATAACGTATATATAGGCGATAAGCGTATAACGTGTATAGCATGAGAAACATTTCTCTATCTGCACGGTATCTCATCCTCGTCAACACCTTCAGTATTTTCAGCGTATCGAAACATTTTTTTTGCGGAAATCCTTCAGGTGTGGCACATAGGAAAGCTTATCGAGTGTGAGCCTGATAAATCTGGTTTCTGCTACAACGTCGCTCGGATTTCCGCGAATTTACCAAATCGGGTATTCAGTCTCAATGTCTATTATAAAAGTGCATGCACTATGTCTTTGAACTTGAAAATTTCAGTCCATTGCGTGTGATCCATTGCTGCAATATGTCAAGGCCAAGCTGCAGCCGCCTCTGCGCAGCTGCTGTAGTAGACACTGTCACACATATTGTGAAGTCTTCAACGAAAAACACGTGACGTATGTTTGCGGGAAGTGTCTGCAATATCATTGGTCATAACTGCAAACAAGGCTATGAATATCGCAGAATCCTGGGCTATGCTACTCTGTTGCTGATGCCAATCCGATACGACTGAGTTTACGCGAAATCTAAAATACCTATTTTTCGGAATATTAGAAATAAACCACCCCAAGTGGCCTCGCACGCCGAGTCCAAAGAGTTTCTGCAGAACGCCATTGGATAGCAAAGGCGCCCCCAAGAGATGATGGCGCCCCCTGGGGAGGAAGGCGCCCCCTCCAGAAAATCTTGCACCACTTCTCGAAAATGGAATCCGCCGTCTCTGCCTGGCTGACACTAAAACAGTAAAAGCACGACAGCAACAGGCTACCATTTACTCGGTTTAGGGAATTCCTCCAATACGCAAAAATATAACGTGAGGCGGGACGGTGGGCATTTGGGTTAAAATATGCCGGGGACAGCATTGATGAGCCAGAGGCAGCATGGATTAGGGCGGCAATGATAAACCAGGGGCAGCAGTGATCAGCCGGGAGACGTTCCATCATCATATTTGGGTTTTAGGGCGCGTAGATATCTAGGATCATACGGCGCCCATAACACTACATAAATTACATAAATATGGCATTTCCGCACACGTTTCAAACCAGGTGGCAAAACAGGTCAGGCTGCGAAAATTGTATCAGAAGATTATATAAAAGCATATATAAATAAGTAAATACAATAAAATGAAATATAGACACTGAAAAATGGCAGTCAGTTTCCAACGACTCACTAGGGTCAGTGATAAGGTAACAAGAAACTCGACGTTAAGTAAAATTTGAAAGACTACTAGGATGAATATATGGCACTAAAACTAACGCTCCTCGGGTATGACTTGATGCCAGTCATATCCAAAGAAGGATGCTCCCCCAGAACGTTCACTGCCTCAGGAGACGTCAGTGATGAACCAGGGGCGGCAGTGGACAGTCAGGGGCGGCAGTGATCAAGCAGAGGTGGCATTTATCAGCCAGGGGGCGGCAGTTATCAGTCAGGAGGCTGCAGTTATCAGCCAGGGGGCGGCAGTATCAGTCAGGGGCGGCAGTTATCAGTCAGCGGGCGGCAGCGTTCTGCCAGGGGCGGCAGTGATCATCCAGGGGATGCAGTTAGCAGCCAAGGGGCGGCAGTTACCCGTCAGGGGGCGGCAATTAACAGCCAGAAGGCGGCAGTGATCAGACAGTGGTGGCAGTTATCAGCCAGGAGGCGGTAGTTATCATTCAGGGGGCGGCAGTGACCAGCCAGGGGCGGCGGTTACCAACCAGGGAGCGGAAATGATCAGTCAGGGGGCGGCAGTGAACATCCAGGGGGCGGCAGTGATCAGCCAGGGGGCGGAAGTTATCGGTCTGGGGGCAGCATTTATCAGTGAGGGGGCGGAAGTGATCAGCCAGGGGGCGGCAGTGATCAGTCAGGAGCGTCGGTGATCAGCCAGGGCGGCAGTTATCAGTCAAGGGGCGGCAGTTATCAGTCAGGGGGCGGCGGTGATCCGCCAGGGGCGGAAGTTATCAATTAGTCTGGGGCAGCAGGTTTGAGTCAAGGGGCGGCAGTTATCAGTCAGGGGCGGCAGTTATCAGCCAGGGGGCGGCAGTGATCAGCCAGGGGGCGGCAGTGATGATTCGGGGAGCGACAGTGACTAACCAGGAGGGGCACGTATGTATATGGATGGAGAAATAAACCGGGGGCAGCTTTGATTAGCCAGAGCCGGCATGAATCAAGGCCGCAGTGATAAATCAGGGGTGTTAGTGCTGATCAGTGATGAACCAAAGGAGGCAATAATCATTCAGGGAGGGGGCGGCAGTGATTAACTGCTGGCGGCAGTGATCAGGCGGGAGTGGCAGTGATGTGGTGTCACAAATCAGGGCGAAAGTGATAGGCCACGCGGCATTGACGAGGCAGAGTTTGAATAAATCAGGGTGGAAATAACAAACCTCGGGACGGGAAAAGTTGCCAGGGGCGGAATGAATCAGGACGGCAGTGATGAGATAGCGTGACACCGTTCTGGGCGGCGGTGGTAAGCCAGGGGCGGCACATGTATTGGGGGTGCTCAGCACATGATTGGGGGTGCTCAAATTAGGATTGGGGGTGCTCGGGCACCCCAAAGAGATAGAAAATTACACCCCTGTATATGTTTATATATATATACACACGTTTTTAATGAAAATATATTCCTTGCATGGTCCAGCCCCCAAAGCTATTCCTGACCCCCTGTCAAGGCCCCCTTTGGTAATTCCTGGATCCGTCCCTGCTGATTGATCACATACACTTCCTTCGGCTTCAAACGTTAGATAAATATATCAGAACTTTCAGCTCTGGTTTATACTGGGAGCATAATACACAAAAACAATGAAAAACGGTGAACTCAAAGAAATAAGGGTTTTGGTAGCATTTTTAGTTTGGTGACACATTCGTGATGTGGAATTTCAAATGGTGACACGCCAGCAACTTTTTTGACCCCTGCAAGTGCACATTAGACCGTTTCATAATGCACGACTTGTCGGGATTTAAGTAGCTGAGCAGTTTTCCTGGTTCAGTTTTTCGTGCTGATTTCGAATCTGAAAACCGTTTTCGTCTATAATGTGCCAAGTATTAGACCATTTGACATTTATGCGCCGTATTTGGCGAATTTTCTCAATCATTCAGATTTTGACAAAGTTATCTAATTTTGATAGAATCAAATAATCTTAAATCGAGAGAAGGTCAAAACAACGCTATTTGGCCAGCCATTTTTTAAACAGCAGTCTTCATAAACAAGCAAACAGCCAGTGACGTCATTTTTACGTCATCGATAACTTTTTGCGTATATTTCTCTCAGTGTCTAAGTGGAAGCAGCAGAATTCAAGGTAAACTAACTCATGTTTCCTTGCTGCAGAGGCACCGAAAAAAGAGCAGAAACCTTAAAATTTGCATCTTATCTAAAGACTATCATGATTGGCAGTCCCGTTCATTATGTCGGGACCAATGGCGGATCCTGAGGGTGGGGTTAATAGGGCAATTTACTTCCCAAATCAATAGATTTTTGCTGATTTTCTTTCAAAACATCTTTTTCACGATTTTGGGCCCCGTTGCCCCCCCCCAAACCGTCCATCTGGTTCCGGCTCTGATCGGGACTATGTACTTGCATCAAACATAGTTGAGTGGTGGGTTGATTTTAATTTGCTATCACTGGGCTTGCTCATTTGTAACAGTTCTTTCTCTCTTTTTGTGATGAGCTACTGCCGCACCCCTTTGTGGTGGCGCTTATGGCCAACCTATCCTCATGGCACCACGTTTTGCATTGACTCAAGTGCAGCTCTGTATCAGCTGAATTGCCCCTCCCCATACAATGACTTTTTTAATTCGAATTGCTTGTGCTACCTACCTCATCGATTTCTATACAATTTGATTTGACAGTTTTTCACGAAAAAGCTTTAATCTTTGGGTTTGATTTTACGCAATGAAATAAGAATGAAAAATAATAATAATGAAATATTAACTTTAAATATAAACATTAGAAACTTAAGTTCTTGATTTTACAAAACAGAAGGTATAAGCAAAGTTTTATTCCGGTTACCTTCTGACTGTGGTTAAAGACGGTTAGGAGCCCTTGCTCCCACGGACGTAGCTCGATGTAGGTGTGAACCTTGGTCGAAGGCAGCATGTCCTCAAAACGCGTGACGAACAAATGCACAAGGTCTCAAACAGAAGTGTTTCTTTTGGGCCAGCAGCAGCCAAAGATTACTCGTAGAAGCAGTTTTTGTGCTATCTGAATAGCAAGCCCCAAAACCAGCGGAAGCCTATCGCGACCTCCTTTTGCTGCCCGTTGAAAACTGGCACCAATGACGCTGGCTGTTTCGAAGCCGAGGGTTGCTGCCGCCACAGTGAACCAAACGTCCGAGGAAAAATGCGCCGTGGCAACGCTGAAGCAAGAGTGTGCTTGGCTGAAGTCAGGTATACCACTGATGTCGGATTACAGCATACTCAAAAAGCTGCTGAAGTTAAACAATAGGTGGATAGAACTGAACCGTCACAAAAGCAGAACCGGCACTAAAGAACTGGACAAGGGAGGCTCGTTTGTGTCTGACATGAACGACTTGTTCGATATATCTGCAGAGGAAGCAATTGATATCGTCAAGAAATATCGATTGAGGAGTCCTGAGGCCAGGAATCAAGATGTGACATTCTTCATCGATCTGCGAGGTGGAAGAAAAATGGGGATAGAAAAACGTGACAAGAAGATGGAAAATCTGTTCTCAACAAACTATCAAGAGAAGCAGCGCGTGTCAAGTCGGGAAAAAAGCAAAAGAAACAGAGAATCGCCTGTTCTTCAAGAATATGCATGTGAAGATTACATGGCAGCTTCCGACACAGATCCTTCGCCGGATTATGAGCTTCCAGTGTCGAAGAGAAAGGAAAAGAAGCCAGAGTAAGTGAATTTGAAGTTGAAAACGTGTGTTGTCAAAGACATAGCTCTTACAGCAAAACGCTTCCATGGAAGTACTTCAGGTCATGCTGCACGTCTGGCATCCACGTGGGAGGGGAAAATGTGCAGGAACTACCACTCTCAAATTCGACTGTGTGGCGCCAGAGAAGGAGAGCGATTGCAGAGTCAGCGGAGCGGGCAAAGATAGAGTTCCAGCAGAAAACCAAGGGACCTCTGTTCACTTCGACAGTAAAATCATCGAGGAGATCACCAACAACCAGAAGTTAAAACAAGATAGTCTTGCGAGCTTGGTGACTTCATCAAACCCTCCACTCGAACAGCTTCATGGAGTTCCAGTAATTGCGACCTCCTCAGGAATGAATCAGACGGAAGCAACCGTAGCTTTGCTTGAAGAGTGGGGTATCCAAGATGACATCGTAGCCATGTCTTGTGATACAAGGAGCAGCAACACTGGTAGGCTTCATGTGGCCTGTTCTCTCATCGAACAGAATCTTGACTGGGCCCTGTTGTGGCTTTGCTGTCGACGGGATATACAAGATCCACATCAATAGGGTCTCCAGATGTGTAACAGGTAGAACCTGCGGACCGGAATAGCCTGTGTTCAAAACGCTTCAGCAAAAGTGGTTGGAAGTGACGGCAGATGAAAACCTTGCAATGAACCTCAACAAGTTTGACTGGCCAGAAAGCACCGGCTTCATCCAGGAGCAGGCCCTGGAGACCAAATCCCAGGCAGAGAAGCTGCTCATGACGGGAATGTTTCCACGGGCTGACTATCGGAAGCTTAATGAGCTACTCGTGATCTGGCTGGGGGGAGAGGTGAAAATCTTTAAGTTTCGCTGGCCAAGAGCCTGCCACAGAGCCAGGTACATGATGCAATCCATCTACTTCCTGAAAATGGAGCTTATGAAAAATCAGCTGGAATTTCTGACAGAGGACGATCGTGCGAAAATTTCAGTCATGGCAGAGTTTGTGGCCTATTCTATGGCATCTGGCTCCTGCATTGTGCTGTGGCAGCTGCTGCTCCACGTCAGGACCTAAACGCCTTTGACCAGATGCGAAAGTACAGAGCGGAGGGAGGGAAAAGGACTCAAGTGGCAGACGCTTACCTAGAATCGCTGAGCCGACACCAGTGGTACCGTGATCCTTCTCTGGTCGTGTTTGCCCTGGTAGACAACCGAACGTCCCAGGAAGAGCGGCAGGCTCTAGCCCTAACTGTAGCGGACGCTCAAAGGCCGCAGAGATGGAAGCAAGAGAAACCTAAAAACAGTGGAGTTGTCCACGCGAAAATGCAGTCAACTGTCGGGCCTCTCCCCAGTCTCGCCTAGCTCGCCGGACCCAGGTCCTGGCTTCTCTTCGAGAGGTTGAAAATGACTGAAGCTGGCCTGTGCTGGCTTCGAGAGGATGTAGAAGTGTGGCACCTCAGGGAAAGTTTCAAGACCCTCAACGCCTTCGTAAATGGGCTGTCTGTCTATTTATTTTATTTGACATACACGACATCTCCACTATTCATGTGGCTATTCTGACGCCGGTCGTAATGAAGATGAGGGACATAACTGACAACTTAAGCAAAAACACACTGTAGGATAAGGATAAGGATAGGATGGTTGATGGGGAAGGACAAGGATTACTCACGGGGTTTGTCGTGAATGACCCAGCGAAACGAGCCATCAAGCTCATTCAAGACTTCATCAGTGAGTCTCCCAACAAAAAGCAGCGCCGGGAGGACATGTTGGCGATAAGCACCACCAGAAAGGCGTGCAGCAACAGCTCATCAGGGAAGTAATGAGCCAGCACCAGTGATGGCAAGTGGAAATCAACCAGACAAACAACCATTGTTGATTATGGTTCTGATCCAATGTACTGAATTCACCGTCGAACATGAGTGTCTTTAAATACAATGGCGAGTTTCCGGTTGGAGTCGTTTTTATCCCATTCTCCCATTTTCACATGAAGACTGGCGAGAAAAACGGGCAAATAGGCATCGATAACGTAAAAATGACGTCACTGGTTGTATGCTTGTTTCATAAATCAGAAATATGCCATCTGTATCTGCCCAGATGGCGTTCTTCTACCTTCTCTCGCCTTTGATAATGTTTTTTAAACAAAATTGGGAATTCCTGTGTAAAAAAAACAAGAAAATTGCAAAAATTCGGATTTCGGATTCGGAATCAGCACGAAAAACTGAACCAGGATAACTGCTCAGCTACTTAAAACCTGACAACTCGTGCATTATGAAACAGTCTAGTGCACATCTTAAATGTGCTTTCTAGTTACTGAACTCCTCATTCAAACATGTGTCAACCCAGAGAGCCATTTTGTTATCTGCAATATTTCATGCTTATGCGATAGAAACGTCCGGGCTATGATTGGTGTAGTTCCATCTTGAAAAGCATCGTGTAAAAAATGTGGAGGCATCTTCCCACCCCATGATTATAAAATAATTATTATAAGGTCAATATCTGGACTTGCAGAAACAACAGATGCGAAAAAATGTGAGAGTCATCAAAGAGAGACATTAAGCCGCTTCACCAACATTAAAACCAGTGTTGAAACAGCTGCCCTTTCTGCGGGCACCCGTCACCCTACTGTACCTCTCTCACCTCCTGTAGAAGTATCGCTTCTGACCCAGCTCTCCGGTATCACCCCCTCGAAGATGCTCGCCCGCCGCTGACTAGGTCTCTCTCCGCCTGTGTCGAAGTCGACGACTGGCTGCCGTCGCTGCCGACGCTCCGTCTGTAGCAGAGTCACGTCGGTGGCGACGATGAGCCCGCGCTGGCTACTGGGGGCGTGGCGAGTCATGGCTGTCGCGCTGCCGTAGCGCCCCGCTCCCAGCTGGTGCAATGTTCTTGACTTTAGGTTTTCTGTCAGAAGGTTTTAGTTTTTCGCCATTTGATGTTTGCAGTACTTTTAACCTGTGGTGAAACATGCACGAGACCGATTTTGTGTTGACACCTTCACGACACGGCCTCGAGCGGCTTCCCTGAACAAGGAGCAAGCTGGCTCCCGAGAAACCCTTCCAACAGGGAAAGAGTTGGCGACGCCATATGACCCTGGCAGTTGGTGCGTCGATAAGCCCCAATAATTATTATTACACGGCCTCGAGTTTCCTCATAGCTCATTTAATTTTTCTCCAATGGTGATTGACTGAGCTGTGACGTCGCTGTTTTTTTATTGTATTATATATGGTTTTCATTTAAAACGGTCTCATTCAACGCCTGTACCAACTCATGGTCAACATCTGTCCCATAATGCTCCTGTTCCATTTTGATTCGGAATTTAAAGGGTAAACCAATCCCAGGTATATACATATATACTCGTACATACATGCATGCATACATACGTTCATAATACAAAATGAGTCAAGTACCAAGAATTGTTCCCAAAAATTTGTTATTAGGTCACTGGTGATTGTATATCGTTGTACCACGTGAAACTCTGCTGCTCCCATGTGCTATTACCCAACACATTGTGAGCCATCTTTATGCCTCTGAAGTAAGAGAGAGAGAGAGAGAGAGAGAGAGAGAGAGAGAGAGAGAGAGAGAGGAGAGAAAGGCTAAATTAAACGGTCGGTTGAAAAAATAGGGGGATATCCCTCTGGTTTGCCAGGGGGAAAGGTCTGCCCTCCTCACCTGTCGCTTTTGACGTTCGCCTAGGGTGCCACTGGAGGGATGCATCCCTCCCTAGTCCCTGTATGTCCCGCTTTCGACGCCCACGCCTGCACAGCGCACTTTTTGAACGTGCTCTTGAATACTTACATCCATCCCATGCCTAGTTTGAAATCAAGAAGCCATTTCTACAGCAGAAAGAGAGCTATAAAGACGTGTAATGCTTCTAAAACGTCAATCAAACCCGAACCAGTTGAGCCAAAGTGTTGTTCCTCTATATGTGAATTTCTCAAAAGCTGCTTTAGATGTTTTGTCTAGAGACTGAATTCGAGAGAATTGCTCCAGCTAGCGGATACCTGGGACTCCCGAACTGCTGTCCCCGTTTCTCTGGTAGAGGCTGCGTCAGAAACACTTAACGAAAGATAAGAGGTAAGGTAAAGCTAAGGTAATTTGTTGAGTTCGGTCATTCTTTTCCTACCAGTTGCCTTAACACGCGCATTGACCCCGCCCCGCCCCCCTCGGGTACCCGCCCCCCCTCGGGTTTTTCGGAAAGAGGAGAAAAACGGCGGCGCGTAGCACCGCCGTACTTGGTATACCTTTTCCTCATCATTTTTATAACTTCTGTGAAAATTTTAAGGTTCGGTCATCTCAGGTCAGGTCACCAGTACAGGTCAAGTGACCCGACCTCAAAAAAGTTTAAGATAGCATAAGTCGGAGCAGGGTGAACTTATCCGATTGAAACTCATATCACATAATAGCCCCACCGATTTCTCTAAAATATGTTCCGGTATTTTTGATATCGATGACCTAAGGTCAGGTACGACGCATGACCTCTCCATTGGAAATACATGGGAAAATGGTTTTTACAGAATAACTCAGTAACGGATAGTGATAGAGCATTTATTTTAGCTGCATTAGACTCGCCTGGGCTTTGCGGTTCTAATGATATGCATTTTATATAATTTGACCCTGACCTGACCTCAGGTCAGGTCAAATCCTTGATTTGACCTAGCAAGGTCAAATTATATATCATTCGATTCGGCTTGCTAAGAGGATTCATATAGTTCAAGTCGTTTTGCTCTATCTTTACTTGTTCAGATGTAATGCCCGAAAAACTGAATTTTACATGTTATCCCTATGACGGGCATGTTTTGACCTCTCGTGACCTTAAATGTGACCTGACAAAAAAATGGTTCAAATGTTTTCGATGGAAAAGTGGATGGGCAGCCCAACGCCGTTTACCGTTTTTCGCTACCTACCGTGGTTCTCGAGATCTTAGGGGGGGTGGGTACCCGCCCCCCGTCAATGCGAAGGTGGCTCAGACCCCCGTCAATGCGCGTGTTAAGGCTGCCCCATATCCTATGGGGTTGTCCAGACTTATCTTATTAGGAAGCTTGGAGCTAATTTAATTGCATTTGGCTCTTTTGGTTTGTTATCATTTATTGTTTTGACCTTAGCCTTATACAACTGAATTAAAACATTTCTGGGTACGTGCCTGGTTCTGAAAGTCTTTGAGTGTGGGAGTGAGTGACTCTGCGTTGATTTGGTAATTGCATGGAACAGTTTTAGAGCTACTGTGCCATAAGCAATACCAAGAAAATGAGCAGCTTCAATACTCAACCAGTTTGATATTAAGCGGAAAGAGACCAAGTATAAACGAACCCAATGTCAAGATACATTGCTTAGTCACGGAATGAGACCGGGCTAGCACGCTGACATACAATGTTGGCTTGCCTGCAACCAGGAGAGTTGGCGACCAGGCCACAGACGAGCTGATGAGCGCTGGTTCTGTGCCAACACCATTGCCGTAATCCGATCCTGACTGAGGTGATTTCCAGCTATGTCGGCCGACGGCGGTGACATCTCTTGTCAAGCCAAGTCAACACTGCCGCCGGCCGCAGCGTAAACACTATCGCTCCGCTGACTAAATAATAATGGCTGCATTCAATACATTAATCAGCTCCGTGACACAAAGTATATTTTTCCTTTTACCTCTCCAAACACAGCGGTGATGCTCATCTCTTTCGACCCCGCCCACCGGCCGTTGATTGGTGGAATGCTGCGGACTGCCGGCCGCTGATTGGTCGGTGGGGGCACACGTTGGCCGTGGCGCGTGCGGGGGGCTTGTGTCTTTGACAGGGAACTGTCGTCTTGTTAGTTGGTAGCCCTGTCGGCTCTACAGGGGTGAATGGAAGGACGTGATGAGCGGAGGGGTGGTGTAGATGTCCTTCTTACTTCAGAGACTTTTCTTCACTTCACCTCCGATACAAGCTTAACACCAAACTTACCAATTCTCTTGAAAAATATGTATCACTCCTTAAATATTTGCTGCCTTTCAAGACATGAGAGTGCCGCTGCTATTTCCTCTTGCGTATGCCCCTTAAAAGAAAATTATTAGCATTGCATGCCTATAGGCATAGACGGTTTCAGGGGAGGGGGACAAAAGGATAGGTATCATCCCTGACAAGGGTGTGGATTTATATATCTTTGGGGGTGCCGGGCACCCCCAATGAAACGTTGAGTTAGTGTTAAAGATTCCTTTAAATTTAATTGTTAACCATTTTTAGGACTTAATACTGTTTTTTGTTTCAGCAGGCCTATGTAAGAACCAAAACAAAGATAATACCATATTATATGTTTTTATGTGATGGTGATTGGTATCCTTTCAAACTTGGGCACCCCCAATGATTTTCGGAAATCCACGCCCCTGCTCCCTAATCGATCCACCCGCGCCCCCACACTGCGCCCTGGTCACGCCTTGAAACCTCCTTACGGTCAGATTTCATTAAATCACTACCCAAATCGCTACGGGGGCACGTCCCCTGTGTTCCCTGGATCCACCTATACTCCTCCCTTATCAAAAGCCTAATTCCCGAGGGTTGTTCTCGTGGCCCCCAAATGTTGGTGTCTGGGCCTCCAGCTTTTGGTCTCGGAGGTCCCCAGAGTTGGCCTCGGGCCCCTAAAGAGCTGCTCTCAGAGACCTCAAGAATTTGGCTCCATTAACTCCCAGAGTTGTTATCGTGTCCCTGCCTTGGAGGCCCCACGAGCCTCGCGACCGAGCCCCCAACACTAACGTCTTGGAGGCTCACTGATGCTCAAGTTGGACCCCTATTCTCAACAGTTGTAGGTCCCCAGTATTCCACCCGGTCCCTCTGTGGCTGCATCCGGGCCCCCTACAGCTTACCCGGGCCTTCTGTGGCTATTCAGACCCCCTGAAATACTCCTGGAACCCCTGTGGTCTATTTGGGACCTCTGTGTCCGCGACCTGGCCCCCCAGAATTATCCCGAGCGCTCTGCCGAAGCCGGACCCTATTCTCAGCAGTTGTAGATAATTCCTCTGTATTCCATGCGGCCCCCTGGGGCAACATCCGGGGCCACTGTGGTTTGCCCAGGCCTCCTGTGGCTATACGGGCCCCCTGATGTGCTTCGGGGCTCCTTGTAGTCCACTTGAGACCTTTGAGTCCGCGATTGGGCTCCTCGCGATAGTCTCCGACATAATGTGGTCAAAGCCGGTCCCCTACTTCTAGTTTTATGCCCCCCCCTGTGGTCTACCTGGACCTCCCGTGGCTGCAGTCGGCCCAATGCCTTGCTTGCGGGACTCCTTTGATATCAGCACTCTGTAGCTGCAGCCTCCGTCCCTGCTTGGGAGAAATAGGCATAATATCTTATACTCTTAATTCAAACAAGCCACATAATATTGTATGCGATCTGAGATGGTCCTGATCAGTGATCGTAGCCAAAATTTGGTCTGTCCCTGGATTTGTGGAGATCCAATCCAATGATGAGCGGACCCCAGTGGTTTTAGGGCCAGTTCATAGATTTGTGGGCCACTAGAATTCTTGGAATACCCCCCCCAAACGGAGGTTAATGTTTCTCTTGTTTGCTCGCTGACATATTTTCATAGGTGCACTTTTTGATTAAAATCTATACCCTGTACCATTGACCCCCAAAGCTATTTCAGGCCCATGTCAGGGTTTTCCCCATGGCAAATTCCTGGATCAGTCCCTGAGAGAAGGATGAATTTAGTAGTGTTGCTTCATAAAAGGGATAAAGCTGAGGCATTCGGGCAGAAAAAATCAGGAAAAACGAGCATCACATGGCAGTGTAAATAATCCAATAAATAATATGCAAGAGTCAAATAAGAAATGCAGTTTTTCGGCCATCAAAGCTGCTGGAGCATAAAGAGCAGAGAGAGCAAGGAAAGACGAGCCATAAAAGGGAATATGGCACCTTGGTCGAATGCCGGAATTTGGTGTATTTAAGGGTTTTTTAGCCGGAAATCATGAAAATGACCATTATTTCTTCTGAAAAATGTACAATAAGCTAAATGTTTTGACATAAAAAATGGCCCTCTATCGTAAAAAATAAACCTCTGCCTGTGCATGACGTCATGTTTTGGCAACTACAACCACATTCAATCGGCTTCAATAGGCTGACTACTCACCGTGACGTCAACATGTCATCACGCCAACATCTGACAACCGCACTGAAAAAGCAGCACCTCGAGCGTAGAAATTAAATCTGTCGAGTCCTAAAAGTATCCCATTTTTAAGCATTTGTCTAGAATTCTTAGTAAATATATTCTGACAACTATCTTAATATTACAATCAAAAGTGTAGCATCACAAGCGTATGGTGACTAAATATCTGTGTTATTTTATGACAGAGCAGTTCCATTCGTGCTGAAAATGCAAAGGGGTAAATTTATCAGTACAGAGTAATTCTATCGAACTCGCGAACCGACTCAAGAATAGGCTTACTCTCCTGTGGTGAAACAATTATGACAATAGATTAAAACGAGATATGTGCTGATTTAACTATGCAAAATAAATGTTTTGATTCTTCTGATCTTCATTTAAGAGAATGTATAGAATGTACTAGAATGTATATGAATTATAATAGAATGTATTAGAATGTATATGAATTATAATAGAATGTATTAGAACGTATTTAGAATGTATTATGATAAAAGAATGTATTTCTTACTACAGTTAACACGTGGGTGGAATCGTGCCATTTTGTTTTCGCTACAGCTCTGACCTTGAACCATTGCGTTGTAGTTTTGCATTCCACGGAGGGTTGATCATGACGCGTGGAGTTTAGTCTAGTCGTGGAGAAGAAACGAAAGCTAAATCATTCTAGCTAAGTGCACCAAATAGCAAAGAGCTGTTGAATTTGCCTCAATGGGCCTGATATGAATTGTTTATATTCCTATCTTCGTCCCGCATCCAGGGCGTCGTCAAGGATTTTCTACAGGAGACCCGGGCCCACAGTGGTGAGCTAGTGAAAAAATATTTTTTTCACTTGAATCAAGCATATCCAATAATATTCCCAGCATAGACATCGAATGAACCCGTTTCCGAACAGAAGAGGGATTTCAACCCCCTCCCCTGTAGCGATGCTTTTGTTAGCCACTCTCGGGATATAGATGGGTCATTCCAGGACAAATCGTCCAGGCAGGCACGACAAAGTTCGGCTTGACCCACTCCTCAGATTTCCACCAAATTTTTACCAAAAGCCCTCTATACAAAAGAACAAGTTGAGCCCATTTTCAGGTCCAAAGGTCAAGGAGGTCACCAGTAAGAGGTCATGAAAGTTCCGAGGCTAACACAAACATTGATTCGAATATAATTGTATATCTTAAAAGTGATTGATCTAAATTAATGCATATGGATATCGCTGCATAGAAGATACAACGGGTCATATAAGAAAAATAAAACTTTGACTTCAGGTTAGGTTTTGATCTCGTGACCTTCTGAACTTTTCTTTAAATTCATGATTATAAAAATATATTCTCATTCTTCATTGGGTGCTCCTCAGGGCATAAACTAACTCGTGGGTGACCTTTGTGTAAATCAGACTTGGTAACAGGTCACAGAGGTCATCCCCTAGGGAAAGTTATCGTTTTTGCCTTGCGCGGTTCTCAGGCCACCTCGGAAAAAAATGGCGGGTGGCTGGTCTCCGAGACCCCCTCCAGTGCGCGTGTCAAGAAAGTCGTGCAGCGCCTCAAAGGGGTGATCTGCAGCGATGAGTGGTGATGCAGTGGTGAGCGGATATGAAAGACGAAAAGTTGGGAAGTGTAAAACGAGGAAGCCTAAAGCAAAAACTATAAACCTAGCGATGTTGCAATGTAGCAGCCTAGCAATGCAATGTAGCAGCCTGCAATGTAGCAATGTAGCAACCTAGCAAATTATTGCGGTGATTGTAGGTTGATTTGAACATTTTTCAAGATTTGAGTGAGAGTGAAAATTAGAGATATTTATATGATAAGAAGTGATTATGAAAACAATTCTTCGTTACATTCTATGTTTATCAGAGTGTATATTAATCACCGTAATCAGAGTAAACTGACCTCAAACGCTTGATGAGAATAAACTGAGTCATTTTTTAATCAGTGTTTCTTTTCAGCAGTAATAGAATATTGAATGCGGGTTTATTTTGCACCCTGCGAAGATTTTTGCTGCGCCTGGAATTTCACATTTTAATCTATTTTTATTCCCTCACTTCCAGTTTATACTGTTCCGGCTTAGCTGACAATCTGTTTACTCCAGTGGTATAATCATACTCCCTTAACACGCGCATTGACGGGGGTCTGAGCCACCTTCGCATTGACGGGGGGGCGGGTACCCGCCCCCCTAAGATCTCGAGAACCACGGTAGGTAGCGAAAAACGGTAAACGGCGTTGGGCTGCCCATCCACTTCTCCATCGAAAACATTTGAACCATTTTTTTGTCAAGTCACATTTAAGGTCACGAGAGGTCAAAACATGCCGTCATAGGGATAACATGTAAATTAAGTTTTTCGGCCATTACATCTGAACAAGTAAAGATAGAGCAAAACGACTTAAACTTTATGAGTCCTCTCAGCAAGCCAAAGCGAATGATATATAATTTGACCTTGCCAGGTCAAATCAAGGATTTGACCTGACCTGAGGTCAGGTTAGGGTCAAATTATATAAAATGCATATCATTAGAACCGCAAAGCCCAGGCGAGTCTAATGCAGCTAAAATAAATGCTCTATCACCATCCGTTACTGAGTTATTCCGTAAAAACCATTTTTCCCATGTATTTCCAATGGAGAGGTCATGCCTCGTACCTGACCTTAGGTCATCGATGTCAAAAATACCGGAACATATTTTAGAGAACTCGGTGGGGCCATTATGTGATATGAGTTTCAATCGGATAAGTTCACCCTGCTCCGACACTTATGCTATCTTAAACTTTTTTTGAGGTCGGGTCACTTGACCTGTACTGGTGACCTGACCTGTGATGACCTAACCTTAAAATTTTCACAGAAGTTGTAAAAATGATGAGGAAAAAGGTATACCAAGTACGGCGGCGCTACGCGCCGCAGTTTTTCTACTATCTCCGAAAAACCCGAGGGGGAGCGGGTACCCGCCCCCCCGTCAATGCGCGTGTTAAAACACATGCATTTTCGCATAACACCGGTATAAAATTGGTTGTGGAATAATGCCGGAAAGAGGAATTGATTTTGACACCGTTGAAATCATCCTAAAAATGTCGCACTTTTTCGTAGTTTATATTTTTACAACCCACGGGATGGGGCTTTATTATTCCTGGTTCATGGCATTTTACGCTGCTCAATCTACAAATATCGGCTGTAAAATATTCACGGAAAGAAGAGTGGATTTTGGCACCGTAAAAAAACAATTTATGGCCTACTTTTTCAGTGTGTGGCCAGCTCCTTGGATACATTTTTGGTACATTTTAGGTAGATTTTTAGCTTTCCTCTACGGAAATTTCGAGTTCCAAGACAAATGATATGTTGAGTACCGGGTTCTCCGGCATGCTTTACAACTTGGCTATCTCATTTAAAATCATGTTGTAAAGGTACATTCCCTTTAATGACAAACATTATGGATTTCAGAAAGAAAGCCTTCTTTGAATTATTAAATGACATATGTTTTCAGCTTAACACGCGCATTGACGGGGGTCTGAGCTACCTTCGCCTTCACGGGGGAAGGGACCCGCCCCCCCCTAAGATCTCGAGAACCACGGTAGGTAGCAAAAGACGGTAAACGGCGTTGGGTCGAAAATATCGCCATATAAATATTCTTCTTCGAAAATATTTGAATAATTTTTTGTCAGGTCACATTTAAGGTCACGAGAGGTCAAAACATGCCGTCGTAGGGATAACATATAAATTAAGGTTTTCGGCCATTACATATGAACCAGTAAAGATAGAGCAAAACGACTTGAACTATATGAATCCTCGCAGCAAGCCGAATCGAATGATTTATAATTTGACCTTGCTAGGCCAAATCAAGGATTTGACCTGACCTGAGATCAGTTCAAGCTCAAATTACATAAAATGCATATCATTAGAGCCGCTAAGACAAGGAGAGTAATGCAGCTATAATAAACGTTCTATCACCCCTCTTGACTGAGTTATTCAGTAAAAACAATTTTTCCCATTTATTTCCAATGGAGAGGTCATGCCTCGTACCTGACCTTAGGTTATCGATATAAAAAATAGAGGAACATAACTTAGAGAACTCGGTGGACCCATTATGTGATAGGAGTTTCAATCGGATAAGTTCACCCTGTTCCGACTTATGCTATCTTAAACTTGTTTTGAGGTCAGGTCACTTGACCTGTACTGGTGACCTGACTTGAAACCTTAAAATTTTAACCTTAAAATTTTCAGAGAAGTTGTAAAAATGATGAGGAAAAAGGTAGGCCGAGTACGGCGGCGCTACGCGCCGCCGTTTTTCTCCTCTTTCCGAAAAACCCGAGGGGGCGGGTACCCACCCCCCGTCAATGCGCGTGTTAAGCGTGAACGCTGTACGCGGGTGCTCCACTTGGCCACGGGTGCTCCAACTCCAACGCAACAGTACACCGGCAGGTCCTCGAAATGTGACCGTTACGCTGCATCCCTTTCTCAGGCGGCCATCGTGGGTGCATCTGCACCCACGATGGTTTTTGCTGAGCGCGGCCTCCGGCGCCCGCAGCTTGGCCCCGCCGCCGGGCCACGGACCCCCGGCGGCGCCCGCCGCCAGCCATAAATATCGCGTTTCGGCGAATGTCAACAGGGGTGCGGCCGCGCGACGGGCGTGCTGTCGCGGCTCCATTACGCTGTGACGACCGCGCCGCTCAGACGGCGGTGTGACGCGTCACGCTGTCTGTTCCAGCCGTGGCGTCAGGAGCCGAGCTAACCAGCGCCCGGCTCTGAACCTGTGGTGGACTGAGGGAGATCTGATGGGACTGCTCAAGGGCTGCTGGGAGATCTTGCAGTTGTCAGCGCGGCGCTTGGTCTGGGCGGAAGGTTTTTATGTGGCATTGATTGCAATCAAAACTGATTTGAGATAGATTAAAATGCGCATTGACGGGGGTCTGAGCCACCTTCGCATTGACGGGGGAGGGGCGGGTACCCGCCCTCCCAAGATCTCGAGAACCACGGTAGGTAGCGAAAAATGGTAAACGGCGTTGGGTTGCCCATCGACTTCTCCATCGAAAACATTTGATTCATTTTTTGTCAGGTCACATTTAAGGTCACGAGACGTCAAAACATGCCGTCATAGGGATAACATGTAAATTAAGTTTTTCGGTCATTACATCTGAACAAGTAAAGATAGAGCAAAACGACTTAAACTTTATGAGTCCTCTCAGCAAGCCATATCGAATGATATATAATTTGACCTTGCCAGGTCAAATCAAGGATTTGACCTGACCTGAGGTCAGGTCAGGGTCAAATTATATAAAATGCATACCATTAGAACCGCAAAGCCCAAGTGAGTCTAATGCAGCTACAATAAATGCTCTATCGCCATCTGTTACTTAGTTATTCCGTAAAAAAACATTTTCCATGTATTTTCAATGGAGAGGTCATGCCTCGTACCTGACCTTAGGTCATCGATATCAAAAATACCGGAAAAAAGTTTAGAGAGCTCGATGGGGCCATTATGTGATATGAGTTTCAATCGGATAAGTTCACCCTGCTATGACTTATGCTATCTTAAACTTTTTTGAGGTTGGGTCACTTGACCTGTACTGGTGACCTGACCTGAGATGACCTAACCTTAAAATTTTCACAGAAGTTGTAAAAATAATGAGGGAAAAGGTATGCCAAGTACGGTGGCGCTACGCGCCGCTGTTTTTCTTCTGTCTTTGAAAATCCCGAGGGGCGGGTACCCGCCCCCCCGTCAATGCAAGTGTTAATAAACAATATCTGCGACGGGGAAGTCTGAAACTAAGATGATACTGTTGGATGATGGTCAATCTTAAAGGGAATATGGCACCTTTATAATGTGATTTTAATTGAGATAGCCAAGCTGTAAGGCATGCCGGAAAACCCGGTGCTCAATATATCATTTGTCTTGAAACTCAAAATTTCCGTGGAGAAAAGTTAAAAACCTACCTGAAGTGTACCTACCTCAAATCTACCCCACCAGGCGGCCACAGTTGTCAGCTGTTGGTGTGACGACAGCGCTGATGTCACGGTGAGTAATCAGCCAATTGAAGCCCTTGAGGGCTATTGAATATGGTAGTCGTTGCCAGATCATGACATCATCCACAGGCAGAAGTTTATTTTTCACCCTAGAGGATCATTTTAAAAATCAAAATATTGAGTTCATTGTACATTTTTTTCAGATAAATCATGGTCGTTTTCATAATTTTCGGCTAAAAATACCTCGAATTTCACTAAATTCCTGGATTCGGCCAAGGTGCCACATTACTTTTAATATGCTTGGCCAGATTTCTAAAAATGTAATTCAGACTCGCCCGAACAGACATAACTACACCTATCACGAGGTGTGTTTACGCTTACAGTCTACAACCAACCGCCTCTGTTAGACTTGGAAACAGGGGAAAAGATGCAAGATTTTCCAAGAGAGGGGAAATCACCCCCGGGGGGCACCATTTCTGGAGTCAAGCAAGGGTACCATTGTTCAAAGGTAGGAACGAAACGCGATAGACTTGTTCGCATATTGTTTAGGGCGCTATCTGATGCAAAAACGTCCCATGCCACTCTCCAGAGACGCCTTTTATCCTGATATTGAAGCCTACGTTCTTATTTTTACACCACGTGGACGCTGTGTTCTTAAAAATTGCATCGTGCCATGGCTTAGAGACACACATTGCCTCTATTGTGTCTCTAGAGCTCATAGCGCATCATTATTTCTACCCCAGAGAAATCGGAGCAGCTGCCCCCCCTCTCACCCTCCTTGGAAACATTGACGAGAGGTCGGTGGTTGGGCAGATACCCAACATGGCACGCTTTACCTTAAGGGTGCGTTATCAATGTTAAACCTATAAGAGCATATTTCGTGAAATATCTCGTAAAGTAACGTGGCTATAGTCATGATTTTTTTCACCAGAAGTAGACAACAAGTGTATCCTTACGACAGTTGCTTTTCAAGCCTGATGCATTTCTAGTTTTTGTTCAATTTGACTTTATTTTTCAAATTTCTCAAACTTAAAGTTTGAATAACTTTTTACAAGATATAATCATTGAAATGGTGTGGGTGGGCCTATTTTCCAGGAGCCAGTCTTCACAACTGTGATGTTGTACTTTTTTGAATTTTTGCCTTATAAGAAAGATATGAGAACCTAAAATTTGAAAGCGTTTTCCAAAAAATCAGGGTAAAAAACGGAAAAACGGAAACAACAGAGATTTGCGGCTATCTCCTCTATACAATTTCCATACAGAATCAAAACCAAAAAAGGCTCGGCGAAAAAGTTATTTCAAGTTTTATAAAACTTTCCCAATAGATGGCACTGGCAGTACCGGATTCGCATGAGTGGCTGCTGTGGTATGTCTGTTTATTCATGCTTTGGTGAATGGGACGGGAGCAGTGGCACAGCCAGAAATTGATCAAGGTAGTTGATAGCAGAAAATCTGCATTTTGAAGTCAAAGTGAATACATTTACAAACGCTAATAGGAAATATTGAACAAAAGGAGAGCCTATAGCCTGGTCACCCCTGGCCACGCCACTGGCACACGGACACCTGTTTACCGGCGTGACCGGTGCCTCTGCGCCCCGGGCGCGCGCCAGTCACGTGACAGCCGACTGGGGACATGATCCAGCTGCTCAGGCCCTGCTGAGTGGACAAGGACGTCTCATTGAGCAGTGCCGGATCTAGCTGGTCGGTTTGGGGGCAAGCCAAAGTCGCAACAAAAAACGTCACGCTGTGAAAAATGTTTCTGCAATGTAACTTGACGGTAACTTTTGGGGATATCCAAGGCGAAAGGCAAACAAAACCGTGACGGGGTGAAAAATATACGCACAAGATGGTTGTTTTTTGTTATCCATAGCCCAATGTTTACACTAAAGTTGACTGGTTCTGTTTGAAGTTTAGAGTTGAAGGAACAAAAATCTTGCTTATGAACTCAAGAGGAGTCAGGGCAAAAGGAAGTCGATCGCTGTGTGTGTGTGTGTGGGGGGGGGCAAAACGTAGTTTATTCCGAGCTTTCCCGTTAGGGGGGGGTGAATTCCTTTTGCCCCTCCCTTCTGGATCCGTCACAGCCATAGAGTTTTCATGGACTTTGACTACCGTGTTTTCAAATCAAGTATTTGAAATGGGGAAATATGAAGGCACTGTAAAGAAAAACAATGGGATTGACCCTTACTAATATTACATGATCCCGGGCATCAAAACTGGTTCGGTTTTTACCGCTCCCCACATTCAGTAATCTCAGCAAGGTGTTCTCTAATTGGATCGATAATCTAAGCAAGCGAGAGGTCAGCTACAATGATATTTCAATGAGTTTTTGTCTTTGAAAAACTGCCAGCAATCTATAAGGGTGCTTCGTACCTCCTCGTACCCAGAAGTAAAATCTAGCAGCTGATTTTCCATCATTTTAAGTCAGTCTAACAATTTGCTGTCCCTCAAAAACCATGATCAGTGCTTTTACAATCACCAGACTGAGCTCGAAAGCATCAGACTTCACCCGACCAATTATCCAATCATGATTGATGATATTTCGGTAACTTCTGTATTCAATTACCCAGAAAAAAAGCAACTTGTTTTATAAAATAATATTGTGGTAATGAGACGAAAAATAGCTGATTTGGGCTTGCAAACGTTCCCCAGAAAAAATATGTGGCAATTTTAGAATGACTAAGCTACCGAGGAGAGAGAGAGAGAGAGAGAGAGAGAGAGAGAGAGAGAGAGAGAGAGAGAGAGAGCGAGAGAGAGAGAGAGAGAGAGAGAGAGAGAGAGAGAGAGAGAGAGAGAGAGAGAGAGAGAGAGAGAGAAAGAGAGAGAGAGGAAGAGACAAAAAGTCAGACGGGAGTGTTAGTCAGCCTAGCCGAAGCTAGGCCATAGCAAAATTCGGATTTTTTAATGGGACTGGTGTCTTAAATCAAAACAATCATGCATTATTTTTGTGCTATAAAACACACCATGAATAGAATAAAACAATTTTTAAATTGGGTTGGAGTAAGAAATTGGGACAACACTTTTCAGTTATCATACATATGTATTTTCTAAGAAGCAGGGGTGCCGCCACTGAATTTTTGCAGGGGGACGGACCCAGGCTGCTGCTGACCGGGGAGGCGAATTTTGAGCATATTCGGTACTTGAAAGCATTAATGACGATTGACACACAAATTTTGGGGGACATTCCCCTGGTTGGCCAACAGGGAAGACGCATCCCCCTGCTTTCGGCGCCCATGCTAAGTGTCACATTAAAAACATGAATGGAGCTTTGCGATTTCTACCTGGATTTTTACTTTACGATTGCTGTAATTGTCTAATTATATGACTGACTAATAAATCATAGCATGATCAGAGGGACTGAGGATCATACTGAGCCGATGGCTACCACATGGTGTTATGTTTTGAACCCCAAAATAGTCACTTATGTGAAGACCCTACTCCGTCAACGTCATGGATGCTGTTTTATGCCTATGCAGCAATACCAGAAATCATGAATCTCCCGATGTGATACTTGTTCCAATTGGTCCCATAGATCCGACGGGTGGAGTTTATTCTTCATGGCATCGAAAATAGATTCAGCACAAAGTCGTACTTTGTAAAATGCATTCCTGCGTTCAATTCCTTGCTGTCGCTCGGAAGCTCATTCCGTCTGGTGACCACATTTCAATCACGTCCTTTCTTTCAAGTCTTACGTTCTCTTGTGGACCAGTGAGGGTAACTAAAAGGCTGAAATCACGAAACGAGCCTCTGCTGAGGCTCGGCCACTTCACTTCCAGCAAAAATTTATATTTCGTTTTTAACACGCGCCCCGCTGAGGTCCCTTGCATGACGCGCCCCACTGGGGGGTTTCACCCCCTCCGTATCTCGTTCCCCACGAAAGCTAAAGAAAAATTACAGGCGACAATCGAAAAATCTTGACAAGACGAAGAGATTTATGGGAATAATTTTTATGTCAGGTCAATATTAAGGTCAGCATAGGTCAAAGAAGGCTCCATAGGCTTACCACAGAGCAGTGTACGTTTCCCTCTCTAGATCTACCCTCAGGGGCGCTAGAGCAAATATTTATGCATCATTGGATGACTCTCATCGCGGCAAATCCAATGATGCATAATATGACCTTGCTAGGTCAAATAATCAAAATGACCTGACCTGTCAGGGTCACCGAGTGACTTGATATGGTCATGTCGCATATCAATCGACTCACCGTGACAATATAAGCACAATGCAAGCAAAATGGGAGCTTTATCTCAATTCAGTGAGAAGTTATTGGCAAAACAATCTCTCTCTCTCTGCTCCCGTGACCTGATATGACATTTGAGAGGTCAGATGCTCAAAAACTCAACTTTATGGTCAAGACCGTGGTAAGAATAGACGTTTTGAGGATTTTCAGTTGTATCTATCCAGAATTTACGGTAAACGAGCCCATTCTATTTTCACCATAGACTTATAATGGGGTGACCAAAAATTGACCCCACCTTAAGTCAACAAAATCAAAATTCCGAGATAGCAGATTTGTAGACCCTAATGGCCTTATCATATTGTGGAAGTTTCTAACTGATCAGTTCGCTAATGTTCCCTGGGCGCTGCTTCAAACTCGTAATTTTAGGTTTTGAGGTCGGGTCACTTGATCCTGAATAGCTCCTTGACCGGACATGACCTTAACTCAAAAATTTGGTCAGATGTGTAAAATTGATCAGGGATAAGCTACTGCAAGTTTTGTTGTTCTGCGTGTCTTAATGTGGGAGATATCTGGGAAAACCAGGAGGGGAGTGAATATCGCCCTCCCCCAGCGGGGCGCGTGTTAACGGATTTGGGAGCACAGGGAATATTCTAGTGTTCTTAACTGGTAGCAAAAATTGGTCAGAATCTGATTAGCTTTCCGTTTTGCTGTGGAAAATGTAGTGTCAGAGTTGGAAGCTAACGTTTTATGGTCCTTCTTACTTTCTGGCCAGTTGCGACCTGCCTGGCCGACGCTGGATGGCGCACACTGTTCTGCAACTGGACAATGTGAGCCTTCATGAATCTACTAACATATGGAATGCTGCTGAGTTGGTGTTTTCATAGGCGAAGGAACCGGGGGGGCCAGGGGGCCACTGGCCCCCCCACTTTTCTGTGATGGGCCCCCGCAACGGAGGTAAGAATATTAACAACTGTAATATCAAGCGAGAAACTCAAACTGGCCCGATAGCTTGCCCCGGAACCCCGTTAAACATACCTGTGCCCCTAAACTAAGTTGAGGTCCTATGAGTTGATTTTAAGGTCCCCTGAGCTTCTAGGGGCCCCTGAACTGGCCTCTGATACCATACGAGCTAATCTGGGCTCTTTGAGCTGAACTGAGCGCCCCTGAGATGGTTTGGGCAGTATGAACTGTTCTCGGATGCCTAAACTGAGCTAGGAGGCGTAACCTTGAACAGGGCCCCGTGAGTTGGCCAGAACCTATATCCACCGACCTGGGGTGCCCCTGAGCTGAGCTGGGACCGTAAAGCTAATATTATCCCTTGAGCTAATCTGGATCCCCTGCGATGCACAGAAGACCCTAAACTTATCTAAGGCCCCTACACAGGAATAGAGCCCCTGCTTTGAAATTGGGTTATAAGCTTTAATTGAAACCATGGACTGTTCTGAAACCCCAAATATGCCGGCAAGGGGGCCCTGGATGATCCAGACCCTTAGGCTTATCTGATCATCAGAGCTAATATGGGCCTCTGTGTTGAACTGAGGGCCCCTGAGATGGTCTGGGACCCCTATAAGACTTTACAGCCACTGACCTGGCGGCTGTGAGCTTGAATGGGTCCCTTGAGATGTTCTGACAGTGGTGTAGCCAGGGGAGGGGGTCCCTAGGGTCCGCGGACCCCCTTGGGCTGACCTTATGCACTAAAAACACAAAAATTTATCTCGGGGGCCCCTGAGCTTGTTCTCGGTGGAGGGGGAGGGGGCTCCTGAGCTTGGTCTCAGGAGGCCCCCGATAATCGGTATCGAGGGCTCCAGAGTACCGAATATCGATCTTGGGGGACCCCTGTGCTCAGTCTCAGGGGGTCCCGAGCTTGGCCTCAGGGACCCCGAGCTTGGTCTCAGGGCCCCTCCTCCCCGAGCTCGGTCTCACGGGCCTTTCGATTTTGGTCTCAGGGGCCCCCGAGCTTGGTCTCAGGGGCCCCGAGCTTGGTGTCTGGGGGGCCCTCCGAGCTTGGTCTCAGGGAGCTCCCGAGCTTGGTCTCAGGGGGCCTTTCGAGTTTGGTCTCAGGGCCCCCGAGCTTGGTGTCAGGGAGCCCTCCGATGTTGGTCTCAGATAACCCCCGAGCATGGTCTCAGGGCCCCCGAGCTTGGTCTCAGCGCCCCCCGAGCTTTGTCTCAGGGGCCCCGAGCTCGGTGTCAGGGGCCCTCCGAGCTTGGTCTCAGGGAACGCCTGAGCTTGGTCTCAGGGGACCCCCGAGCTTGGTCTCAGGGGCCCCTGATCATCGGTATCGAGGGCTCCAGAGTACCGAACATTGATCTCGAGGGCCCCCTGAGCTCGGACTCACGAACCTTTCGATCTTGGTCTCACGGGCCTTTCGATTTTGGTCTCAGGGTGCCCCAGAACTTGGTCTCAGGGCACCCCGAGCGTGGTCTCAGGGGACCCCTGAACTTGGACTCAGGGACCCCGAGCTTGGTCTCAGGGGGGCCCCGATCATCGGTATCGAGGGCTCTGGAATACCGAATATTGATCTCGGGGGCCCGTGAGCTTGCTCTCAGGGGCCCCGAGCTTGGTCTCAGGGGCAACCGAGCTTGATCTCAGGGGGCAAGCTTGGTCTCATGGGCCTTTCGATGTTTGGTCTCACGGGCCTTTCGATCTTGGTCTCACGGGGTCTCGAGCTTGGTCTCAAGGAACCCCCGAGCTTGGTGTCAGGGGGCCCTCGAGCTTGGTCTCAGGGAGCATCCGAGCTTGGTCTCAGGGTCCCCTCGAACTTGGTCTCAGGGGTTCAGGATCCCCCTCAGGGTGCCCCCCCGACTATTGATATCGAGGGACTCATGGGTGAAGCACGAGCATTGGCCTCATGAGACCCAGAGTTTGGTCCCAGGGGCCCCCAGACCTGGGTTCAGGACCCCTGAGTATCGGCATCGAGGGGCTCCAAAATACCAAGCATTAGTCTCGGGGGGGTTCGAAATATTGATCTTGAGGGCCCCGGAACATCGGTGTCGAGTTACTCCTGAGAAAAGCGCGAGCATGGGTCTAAGGGTGCCCCTGAGCCTGATCTAAGTGGGACCCCGAGCTTGGTCTTAGGACCCCCGGGCATCAGTATCAAGGGGCTCCGGAGTATTGGTTTAGGGGATAAATTATTTTAGGGACCTCCAAATGGTGATTTCGGAGGGCCCCCGAAAGTGTGTGTAGGCGCCGATTCAGGCGTTGTCTGCAGGAGCGTGCAGGGGGGTGTGGGGCACCCACTGCCGCTCATTCTGGGCTGGGTCCGTGGTCTGGGCGGCTCGATGGAGGGGTTTGGTTGGCCGACTCCAGCGCTGCCCTCCCCCGTGGCTTTGCTATCAGCTGTTGTACGGCAGCGGTCGTTGGAGTTTTCATGGAGGTTAGCGCTGTATTTTTTGGAGACCTCTTGAATTTAACCGCAATTTTCTCTAGTGAGCCAATCTGGTATAGGATTGTTTTGGTGCGTTTAGCCTATCTGGCAGTCCGTCGGTGCGGGGGCGGATCAGTGAAGTCACGTGATCAGTGAAGGTTCGTTGTATATCCATGTGAAAGAAAGTAGTTCCAAACTGCGATGTAAATCTTTGTGAACAACCGGTGATTTCAGGTCTTAAATAGTTTTCTATATGATTTATCGTTTACAACAGGTGTAGGCCGCTGAAGTTCATGAAGTGAGGATGATGCGTTGTATTATGGGTTGGAGCGTGAAATAGTGCCGACTTCGGACCATTGTTTTGAGCAGCGGTTCTTTCGGTAGCCTGATCTCGTGCGGAGCAGACGTGCGTCTCTCGCTGGGTAAGTCTCTGTCAGTTTCGGGATCGGATCGACTCTATTCGCGTCTGTTTGTTGCTGAAATGGCCTTAATATGTTTGCATCTTGAATAACGGTCTATTGATGACTTAAAGTAGGCAAAGTGGTGATATAATTCTGAACTTCAGTAGGTGCCCGAGATGAGGTGGTGCGCGCAGCGATGCGCCGTGGAGTGAGCGCGGTTCGGCGCTGAGCTAGCCATCTTGGCCGTGCAGCTGTCCTGTCTGAGTCCTGAAGTCGCCGCGGATGTGAATGGAAGGCATCGAGTAGGTACGAAACCTCATTAGGCATCAACGTGTGAAATCGTATCATTGAATAGTGAACTTGGTATAAAGTAGCCCGCAGTTTATTCACGGATAAATTGTACTTATTTATTGTTCGACGATTGTATGGTTCTTCCGCTGGTAGTTTCATGTGATAGCCGGTAGTTTTGCTTAAACCTGCTTGATTAACCGTAATTGAAGTGAGTTGGCAGGTTGCCAGATACCTGTTTATTAGTAATATTGGTCGTTTATCTCGACATTTTTCTCTCGGCTGTTTTTCAGCACAGTTCATGTCATGATCGTTCTCCGATATTATTTACGGTCGTTACCGACATATTTTTGGCTTGGACTGTTATCAGTGTATTAACTTAGGGAAACGCTTGGGTTTGCAGCATGTTTCCTGTGGACTGGATTGAACTTATCAGGTTTCTAACAGAATTTGTTTTCGTCAGTTCACCCTCATCAACCTCTGTCGACCTCTGTCAACCTCGACCATGTTGAGCTCGACCGGCCGCCGAGCAATAAACAGAGGTGTTGAGCTCCGTTTCTTCATACCGCGTGGCGGCGACTACAGTGAACTACTCGCCTAAGGACGTCATCGTCACACTTCAAAATCTTCAGTAAGCTGCACGGCCGGGATGGCGGTACCTGCGTGGATGGGAGCGGCACCCTCACCCGCCTGAGTCGCCGGATCAGGAGCCGTCCAACCGATAGAGCCAGGTGGGAACTTTCCTCAGGTGGTTTTCCAGTGGCGCAGCGAGGGTGTCAGTGATTGCGCCTCGCTAGTGATGGTGGTTCTGCAGTCTTCGGCTCCAGCTTCGTCCAGTGTTTCAGTGTTCTCCAGTGCTTAAGTGTCAGTATCCCAGTTTAATTGTCAGTGCCAGTGTTAGGGATGCAGCTGGTTTTCATAGGTATGTTGTAGGTAGGGTTGGCTCGGCTTCGGTGACTTAGGTGGGTGATATGCATGTTAGGGTTTTTTGTCTTCTTTTTCGGCACCTCTAGTGTTTGATGTTGGGCGGGTCACGGGTTGATAGGTGGCGCTGGTAGTCGGCTGTCCTCTCCTTTGCTGCGCTGCGTTAGTCTGTGGTGGTTTAACTTGGTGGGACTAGTGCCCTTTTTTCCTGATCAGGGAGGGGCTCTTGATTGTGCTATTAGGATTTGGTTTGGTAAGTAAGCTCTGGTTTGGATAGTTGTAGTGAGGGCCTTCGGTGGTGATTGGTAAGTTTGGTCTCTGGTACGGATAGTTGCCGTCAGTACCCTCGGCAGAGTTGGTAAGTTTGGTCTGTGGTTAGGCCCAGGTTTTGGGTTTAGGCTACACTGTCAGGTAGGTTTGCTGCAGCCTCAGGTGGTACTCCATTTAGTGATTGGTTCTGCTCAATCCGGATAGGTTAGCGTGGTCTGCTCAATCCGGGTAGGTTAGCGTGGTTTCGTAAGGTTGTTGTGGGTGATAGGCTCTGGTTTGGTTAGTAGGTAGGCCTTGTCTGATAGGCTGATTAGTTTGGTTAGTAGGTACGACTTGTCTCGTAGGTTATAATCTTGGTTCTGTCTTCCAGGTGATAGACTTAGGTTTGGTTTAGTAGATACAGCTTGTCTGGTAGCCTGGCTCTGGCTTGATTTAGTAGGCAGGGGTTGTCTGGTAAATTGTAGTCTGGTCCAACCTTCTGGGTGATAGGCTTTGGTTGCGTTATTAGGTAGGGTCTGTCTCGTAAATTGTAGTAGAGTTCAACCTCATAGGTGGTAGGTTCTGATTGGGTTTAGGAAGTAGCTCTCGTCACGTGAGACTAGTTGAGACCTATCCCAGGTTATAGGGGCTGTCGTCCGTTTTTGGGCGGTAGGGTTTGACCTTGCTTGCTTACTTTCGGCACAGTGGATAGTTTTGGTAGGTTATTTCTTATATATAGGAGGTAATCTTGGGTGAATAGACCTGATGCTTTGGAATATTTAATATTGGTACCAGGCCGGCTAGGTTTTTGCAGACCTTGTCTTAGTATTGGTTTGTAAACTAGGCCGATCGTCCCTCTTGCGTTTTGGGCTGTTCAGCTTTCAGATAGGTAGTCGTTTTGGTTATCAGTTGAAAGGTGGTAGCTTAAGACTGTTTTGGTAGGGACTGCATTTATTCATCTAGATTTGTTGGGGTTTAAGCTGTTGAATCGTTCATTGAGTTCAGGATGGATTTTGCAAGAGAGGAACTTAATAAATTAAGGGCTTCAGACCTTCAGAGGGAATTAGAGGAACGAAATCTAGATACTGTAGGTAAGAAAGCTGAGTTGGTTGAGAGGTTGTTAGTAGCACAGCAGTTAGAGAAAGAATCAGAGGGGGCCATGGCTGTAACTAGTAGGCAAGATCAGAGCGTAAGGGATCCAGCATCGGAAGCAAGGTTTCTGATGACCAAGCTTAGAATTCTAAAGGAGCAGGAGATGATATCTACAGAGGAAATTGATCTTAGGGCACAGGCAGAACGGGAGCAGGTACGCATAAAAGCTAGGAGGGAACAATTAGAATTGGAGTTAAAGCTTGCCGAGATGGGTCAGGACGTGGAGCATGATCCTGTGATTAGATCCTTGGGTGTAAGAGGGGTCCCTGAACGTGATAGGACAGGTAGCATGCCTGAGGCTTTTGCTGAGCATATTCAGAGGTCGCTCCTGCCACCCACAGAGCTTGCGGTGTTTTCTGGAAACATTCAGGAGTATCGCCTGTTTATCTGCTCGTTCCATGCACGGGTTAGTAGTAAAACCGCGGATAAACTAGAGCGCTTGCATTTTTTGTGCCAGTTCACAAAGGGAGTTCCCCACCAGATCGTAAAGGCCTGTCTGGCAATGGGTAAGGGTGGTTTTGATGAGGCTATGAGGCTCCTTGAGCAGCGGTACGGCGATCGACATGCGCTAGTCGAGTCGTATGTGGACCGCCTGAGGTCATGGACTAGGATTCCGGCAGGTGATGTGGAGGCTTTAGATAGACTGGTCCTATTTCTGACTGAGGTTCTCAATTCTATGTCTGGGGTAGAGAAGGGAGAACTAGAGCACCCGCGCACTCTAAGAGAGATAGTGCATCGTCTCCCGATCTACCTACAGGATCGATTTGCGCGAGAAAGTGATCGCATTCTGCATCAGGAGGACAGGATGGTGACCTTAGCTGATCTCGTTCGCTTCCTCTCCGCGGAGGTCAGGGTCAAACGGAACCCCATCTTTGGCGCACGTACTTTGGAGTCACGGGGCGAGGGTGTCATGGGGGCAGAGTCAGGGCAGACGCGTCATAAAGTAAATAGAGTAGGGGTGGAACCGGTAACCGACGCGACCACTAACAAGTGCTTCTGCTGTGGTGGTGCTCATTTCGTAGGCACATGCGAGCAGCTCCGGTGGAGACCGTTTGAGGATAGGATTGGGTTCGTCCGCAGCAGGAGGCTGTGTTTCGCTTGCTTGAAGCCTGGCCACAGGGCCAAGTTCTGCAAGAATAGGCTCCGCTGCACAGTGTGTGGGCTGTTCCATGCCACACTTTTGCACAGGAACACAGCAGGCGCAGCTCCTAAAGCACAGCCGTCGAAACGCTCTGGCCAGCCATCCGAGAAAGCGAGTAGGAATGATCAAGCTGATCATACCGTAGACAGTGCTGGTGTTAGTGTAGGGAGTAGCCAACCGGTCACGATGATGCCTATAGTTCCTGTTCGCTTGAGGTCTGGCTCGGGAAAGGAGATCGTAGTCAATGCTTTCTTGGATCAGGGGTCTTCGGGCAGTTTTGTCTCTAATAGGATAGCTAACCTTTTGGATCAGGATCGTAAGGAAGTTGTAATTTCCATAGATACAGTAGCCAATCAGAAGCAGAAGGTGAGGTCATCTCTCCTTGAGGGCGTGAAGGTAGGACCGATCTCGTCTGGCGACATGTTCGCTCTTCCACCCCTGTTGACTCTTGATAGGATCCCGGTGTCACAGGAGGATAGATGTAAGCCTCAGCAGCTCCGTCAGTGGCCTCATCTTAAGGATTTGACGTTACCTCAGCTTGAGTCAGATGTAGAGGTGATGATTGGCTCGAATTGTGTCCACCTACTTCTAGCGCGAGAAATTCGGGAACCAGTAGATGGGGAGTCAGGACCTGTAGCAGTAAGGACGTGTCTGGGCTGGTACGTTGGGGGAAAGGCGCCGGTGGTGAGGGCTCTAGCACGCATTGTAAGGTTAATTTTCTTAGGATTAACGATTCAGAAGTTTGTGGGGATTCACGGGGAGAGGACATGACTGAGCTTTTCCATAAGCTATATGAGCAGGACTTCAAAAACTTAACTGAGGAGGTTGAGCAGTTTTCTGTAGAAGACAAGGTCTGGATCGAGGACGTGACAAAAACCTTAACACGGGACGAAAACGGGCGGTACGAGATAGGGCTGCCAAAAAGGGAGGATGTTCAACAACCTGATAGTTTGCCCATGGCAAAGAGACGGCTCGAGTCGCTCCGGAACCGGTTCAAAAGGGATCCCAAATTCTTTGAGTCGTATAGGGGTGTAGTAGATTCTCTGTTAAAGGAGGGGTATGCGGTTAAGGTTCCAGACGAGGAGAAGTGGAATAAGGAGACGCGAAATCTTCAGAAGGGGATATAGTGCTCTTGGCTGATAAGGACCAGCCTCGAGGGGTGTGGCCTATGGGCCGTGTAATTAAATGTGTTCCCAGTGCCGACCAGAGGGTGCGGACAGTCTCTGTGCGTATTGGCAGGGGAGTTTACTTGAGACCCGTTCACAAGTTGATTCTGCTGTTTTCCCCTGGAGACGCAGATTAGTAATGTCAGGAGCTGGTAGTATGCCTGGTGGCTACACTTAAGTTAGGGTAAGGTCGACTAATAGGTATGAGGCCTTAATGGCTGTACTAACCCACGCATTAGTTACACCTTCGCTAATGTGACTATAGGCGGCGATGTATGCTGGTAGGTACAGGATTTATTTATTTAAGGTATTGGTTACATGGGCCTTGCACAGCGGCTCATAGTAGTAACGGTAAGTCGTGGAGTGTGCTGGCTGGTCTGGCACCAGCACAGGTTCGACTGGTAGTATAAGTTTTTCTCTGTCTGGGCGACACTTAGCCGACGTTAGTTTAGCGGCGTGATTACGGTTTCGCCGTCTTAAGGGAGACTACTACAGGTTTACCTCTCCTTCTGAGAGTTTCGTGAACGGTAAGCAGTGTGAGGACGCCAGTGGGGGCAGCCCTGGCGTGGCTATAGGTATGTGCTTAGTTTTACGGGTGAGCTTAGTTCTCACGGTGAGTTTCAGTGGGCGTTTGTGTAGCGGCGTGATTACGGTTTCGCCGTCTTAAGGGAGTTTCCACGGGTTTCACCTCTCCTTCTGAGGGTTTCATGGAGGGTAAGCAGTGAGAGACGCCATTGGGGGCAGCCCTGGCGTGGGTGTAGGCATGTGTTTAGTTATAGGAGTCCTGAGGTGGGTTTTGGTCGCATTTAACGCATGTGGGTTGCATGACGTAAGCTCTGGGTTTCCGCCAGTCATCTTTTGCCTAAGGAGGACGATGCTGGTCTGGTTATCAGTTATTTGCCTTGGGAGGTTCATGGGAGGTGGTGGTCTTGGGTCGACCGGTGATTTTCCGGTTCGGCGCTTGTCGGTGGTTCAGCCAGGTAGCTGAAGGGGGCAGTGTAGGCGCCGATTCAGGCGTTGTCTGCAGGAGCGTGCAGGGGGTGTAGGGCACCCACTGCCGCTCATTCTGGGCTGGGTCCGTGGTCTGGGCGGCTCGATAGAGGGGTTTGGTTGGCCGACTCCAGCGCTGCCCTCCCCCGTGGCTTTGCTATCAGCTGTTGTACGGCAGCGGTCGTTGGAGTTTTCATGGAGGTTAGCGCTGTATTTTTGGAGACCTCTTGAATTTAACCGCAATTTTCTCTAGTGAGCCAATCTGGTATAGGATTGTTTTGGTGCGTTTAGCCTATCTGGCAGTCCGTCGGTGCGGGGGCGGATCAGTGAAGTCACGTGATCAGTGAAGGTTCGTTGTATATCCATGTGAAAGAAAGTAGTTCCAAACTGCGATGTAAATCTTTGTGAACAACCGGTGATTTCAGGTCTTAAATAGTTTTCTATATGATTTATCGTTTACAACAGGTGTAGGCCGCTGAAGTTCATGAAGTGAGGATGATGCGTTGTATTATGGGTTGGAGCGTGAAATAGTGCCGACTTCGGACCATTGTTTTGAGCAGCGGTTCTTTCGGTAGCCTGATCTCGTGCGGAGCAGACGTGCGTCTCTCGCTGGGTAAGTCTCTGTCAGTTTCGGGATCGGATCGACTCTATTCGCGTCTGTTTGTTGCTGAAATGGCCTTAATATGTTTGCATCTTGAATAACGGTCTATTGATGACTTAAAGTAGGCAAAGTGGTGATATAATTCTGAACTTCAGTAGGTGCCCGAGATGAGGTGGTGCGCGCAGCGATGCGCCGTGGAGTGAGCGCGGTTCGGCGCTGAGCTAGCCATCTTGGCCGTGCAGCTGTCCTGTCTGAGTCCTGAAGTCGCCGCGGATGTGAATGGAAGGCATCGAGTAGGTACGAAACCTCATTAGGCATCAACGTGTGAAATCGTGTCATTGAATAGTGAACTTGGTATAAAGTAGCCTGCAGTTTATTCACGGATAAATTGTACTTATTTATTGTTCGACGATTGTATGGTTCTTCCGCTGGTAGTTTCATGTGATAGCCGGTAGTTTTGCTTAAACCTGCTTGATTAACCGTAATTGAAGTGAGTTGGCAGGTTGCCAGATACCTGTTTATTAGTAATATTGGTCGTTTATCTCGACATTTTTCTCTCGGCTGTTTTTCAGCACAGTTCATGTCATGATCGTTCTCCGATATTATTTACGGTCGTTACCGACATATTTTTGGCTTGGACTGTTATCAGTGTATTAACTTAGGGAAACGCTTGGGTTTGCAGCATGTTTCCTGTGGACTGGATTGAACTTATCAGGTTTCTAACAGAATTTGTTTTCGTCAGTTCACCCTCATCAACCTCTGTCGACCTCTGTCAACCTCGACCATGTTGAGCTCGACCGGCCGCCGAGCAATAAACAGAGGTGTTGAGCTCCGTTTCTTCATACCGCGTGGCGGCGACTACAGTGTGGATGCAGTGGTGTAGCCAAGGGGGCCCTAGGCGTCCGCAGACCCCCACCCCTTGGGCCAATCTGAACCACTGCACAGGATTCTCTGATCACGGGGCCCCCAGTCAGTCTCAGGGGCCCCTGAATATTCGTTCTCAGGGCGTCCCGAGTCGGCCTCACGGTCCCCGCCCTGAGAGTCGGTCTCAAGGCCCCCCGAAAGTAGATTTTGGGGGCCCCTGAGGGTTGGTATCAGGGGCCCCAAAAGTCGGTATCAGGGACCCCGGGAGTCTGTCTCAGGGGAGGGGGCCGAGCTAGTCTCAGGGCCCCCCCCAGAGAGTGGTTCTCAGGGCCCTGCAACAGTCTATTTCAGGAGGGCCCCTGAGAGTCAGTCTCAGAGAACCCTAAGAGTCGGTCAAGGGGACCCCAAGAGTCTGTCTTAGGGGACCCCGAGATTCGGTCTCGGGATCCCCCTGAGAGTCTGTCTCAGAGAACCACAAGAGTGAGTCTCAGAGCACCCCAAGAGTCGGTCTCAGGGGGCCCTCATAGTCTCACGGGTTTCTCTCTCAGGAGTCAATATTTAGTCTCAGGTGGCCCCGAGAGTTAATCTGGGGGTCCGAGAGTTAGTCTAATTTGATCCGCAGAGTGCTGGTTTCAAGGGGCCCCAGAGGGGTAATTTTGGGAGCCCTCGAGATTTAGCCTCAGGCTGTGCCCCCCCCCGAGTTTTGGTATAAGCGGCCCCAAGAGTCAATCTCAGGGAGCACCCAAAAGTTAGTCTCAGAGGGCTCCCGGATGTCAGTCTCAGAGACATCCGAGAGTTAATCTCGGGGTTCTGAGAGTAATCTCCAGAGGTGCTCCCGATTTTTGGTCTCACGGGCCCGGAGTTAGCCTTAGGCCCGCGAGAGCTAATCTGGAGCCTCCGAGAGTCAGTCTCAGGAACGCCAAAGACTCAGTCTCAGAGGTGATTCCACCCCCCCCGGGGTGATTGTCTCAGGGGCGCTCTAGAGTAAGTCTCAGATGGCTGTCGGAAGTCATTCCCAGCCCCCTCCCCCACCCCAAAGACAGCCTCAGGGGACCCCAATAGCTAATCTGGATGGCCACGATAGTCAGTCTCAGCCCCCCTCCAGAGCAAATCTGGGGGGCCCAATAATTAGTCTCAGAGGTGCTGCCGATAACTAATCTCAGGAGCCCCGAGAGATTCTCAGGGGCCCCCAGTTTTGATCAAGAGGCGCCGTAAATCAGTCTCAGAGACCCCTTGAGATCTAATTGGGAGAGCGGCCGAAAATTAGCTTTGTGAGTGCCGCCAAGTGTTGGTCTTAGGTGGCTCCAGAGCTCAAATAAAAATTTTCAAAATCATATGGCTCGCAAAAAATGTTCCTACCCCTATTGCGTACTAAAAAAACACAAATTGAAACATGTCGGTCAGGCACCATTATCGAAGGAAAGGCAAAAATTAATCTAATTTTACCATAAGAGCAAATCGAACAGGGAATTTGGCACTTGAGTCAATTTTTAATCTAGTAGCTTAACACCAATAAATACATTCCTAAATATTCTGAAATAAACAACTTTCCAATATTTTCGTAGGAAACCAGACAAACTAGGGTAATGACAGAAATTGATGAGCATAATCCCAAAAAGAAAAATAGGCATGAAAGGTTGAAAATAACAATAACAGAGTGCGCTAAAGCGATAGATATCTTGGGCGCCTTTTGTCTTGGTAATTTGCTCGTTTACAAGATAGCAAGGGTAAGAAAGTAACTGGATCTCAACAGGATCTGTCGACGGAATAGAGGTTATGTAACGTTCAGGACACATTCCCATATCCCTTGTATCTTTATTCGTTTTTTTCGTTTCTTTGGAAATTTCCTGATTAAAGAGCTCATGGATTCGACACCGGGAAATAATTGCTAATCATTTCCCGTAGATCATTTCTTCGTACTCAAAACGACTAACCTCCAATAAATTCATGTCTGATTACCCGAGTGAATTGAGGTAGACTCAGGTTTAACATCATGCGCGCATCAACATTGAACTTCCCGTAATATGGCTCAAAGCTGTTATTATAGCCACGCTACCATATAAGTTATGGGCCATCCTTAATATTTGGTGACCTTAGTTTACCAACGCTTGGTCGGATCGAAAAACCAAGCTATAAACAAAATAAGAATGAATGCTTAAAAAACCATAACAAAATTTCCTTCGTGTGAATGTTATAATGTTAAAATACTATACAAAAGATATAGGAGATGGGCGCGGTTACAAGGGAACCACGGCCTGGGGCCCCCCGACGGTAGTCGGACCCCTCCTTGGCCGAATCCTGGCTACGCCACTCTGTTCTGAGACTTTACATCAGCCACCCTGGGACCCCCTAAGCCTAGCTGGGGCCCTGAGCTAATCTGGGTACCGTTGTGCTTAACTGGGGCCTCTGATCTGGTATGGGGGCCCTGAACTCTTCTAGGGTCCCTGGGCTAAGCTGGGGCCGTGAGCTTGAATGAAGCCCCTGAGCTGGTATGAGAGGGGACCCTATATCAGCCGATCTGGGCCCCTGAGCTGAGCTGGCCTGTACTGAACAAGAGGCCTGAGCTGGTCTGGGGCCTCTGAACTGTTCTAGCATCATTGAGCTAAGCTGGGATCCGTGAGCTTGAACAAGTCCCTTGAGCTGTTTTGAGACCCTATATAAGTCGACCTGGGGACCTCCGAGCTGAACCGGGCCCCTAAGCTAATCTGGCACCCTGTGCGAATCTGGAGCTCCCCTGTGATGAACTTCTAGGGGTGCTGTGCTTATGTAGGGTCTCTTGATAAACTGGTCCCGAAGCTAATGCACTGGTCTGGGCCCTTGAGCCGACTGATCTGGGTTCCTGAGCCATGGTCTGGACTTTGGGGCCCTCCGAGATAATTTAGCGGCCCCTGGGTGGCATAGGCTTAGGAACCGGGGGTCAGGGGGATACTGACCCCCCTTTGAGGTGGGCCCCCGCAACGAATATACAAATATCAGCAACTGTAATATAGAACAAGAAACCCAAACGGCCCCGATAGCTTGTCTGGGAACGTTCAAGTTCGGTAGTACGCTGCCTGCAAGCCCCTGGAGGAGGAGCGCTTCGTAACAAAGCCAAGGAACCTACTACCCGAGTGTTTCCAAATGAGTCCCGAGAACTAGGCCCAATCAAACTCCATTCCATATCAATCCCAACACAAAATATGAATCGGACACGGACCCTGCACTAAATTCCGAGCAACAGTCGTCCCTGAGTCATCGAAAGGCGCGACGTCTTTCGATGCCAGGGTTATATGGCGTTGCCAAATCTTTCCCTGTTAGAGGGGTTTCTTGGGAGTCAAATTGCTCCTTGCACAAGGAATCTGCCGTGCCTTAAACCCGAGTTGGTCGCGTGGAAAGCAAGGTTGCTAACCACTATAACACCATGCCCACACCTCCTCGGCATCACAAAGCTGGCCATCAAGTACCAACATTGCACTTGCAGTCATGCTGGAACTCTGCATTTTAGGCATCAGCTAGGCGTATTTATTGTGATCAGAATAAGAATGAAATCAATCTCTAATGATGGAAAGAATAGATCCGTAATAACCTACATATATGTTCCCATTTTCGTCATTAAATAAGCAAATACAAGTTGAGTAGGCATAGCGAAGTGAGGCTATTTGGTATCAAAGCATTGTCTGTAGTTTTCTAAGCAGTTCTTAATTTTGTAAATGTAATGAAAAGGGCCTAAACATCTGTAAATATAAAAAACGCGCTCGTGGTAAAAAATGATTGAAATCCTCCAAAAAAGCTTAAAAATGTATTTCGTATTTGAAAAGGGTCTAGGTAAAAAACAAAAAAGTTTTTTTGGCGTTCTACTATGATTTATTACATCATAATAGGTACAACTCGAAATCATAGGGAAACATAGGGAAACATTTTAATTTCTCAATTTTCCATATATTGACATCCTTGTGTGCATGCGTGCCTTATTACACTAAAAGAGCTATCTAAAATATCTAAAATTATAGGCCCCCGTGGACTGGGGCCCCCTTGAGATGGGCCCCCTCTAAGGCTGGCCCCCCACTTTTCAAACCGTTCCTACGCCCCTGGGTGTTTTGATAAGCAATATGACTTTATAGTTTGCACACTTTTGTTTAAAAATGCCCCCGAAAATTTTTCATTATTTGGTTCATTTTGGACATCCGTTCAAAATTTCGTCGCAATCAGGTCACCGTCTGCGGCCTAAAATCAGCCTGAAGTAAATGTTTCATATTCGCAGCTCATCAAAATCTTACCGGAAAGTTACGTGGGTGTATTTTCCAAATAATATTGACGTAATAGAGCGTTCCAAGTATAATTAACCCTCGCCCCACCAGGGCCATCGATGGCCCCCTAAGGTTTTTCCAGGATAGCAGAAGAACGACGAGGCGCAGCACCGCGGTTGAGGGCTCTTCCTCTCACTGCATCATTTTTCCACCATTCCTGAAATTGTTTACCCCGGGCCACCCAAGTTCATGTCACCAGACGCGGTCAACCAAGGTCACCTCACTTCAACTTTAGAGCTCGGTAAGAGCTACATTTCGAAGTCGATCGATTTGAAACTTCCTAAACTTCATGACCCCTTCAGGGTCTGCAAGGTGAATATCCGGGATTTTTCGATTTCGTGACCTGAGGTCAGATCACGAGGTGACCTCTCCTATTGAAAAAGCATGGGGAAAAGCTGTCTTATGATCTAAAAGTCACAAAAACGATTTAAATTGCTCGGCTTGATCAGAGAAGCGTTCTTGGACACCCTTTCACGGATTCCAGGCGCTATATTTGCCCTTTGACCTCTCCAAGGTCATCCAAGGTCACCAGGGGTCAAAAACAGTATTTGGACAATAACTCTTGACCTATATAAGCTTGAGCGCTGAATCAAACACTGTCGTGTATGTTTCGTTACTGGCTTTCATTTAATATACGACAAAGTCACCTGACCTTTGTGACCTCAGGTCATATAAGGTCACGAGGTGACCCCTGGATGTCAAAACACTTGCGGGAGGTCTTTGCGTTCCACATAGCAGATAAAGGTCTGGAATTTTCCTATCCAATGCACTTTATCACATCTCAATAGCTCTAATGGGATAAGATTTATGCCCAGTTTGCTTAAGCATTGCATATTTGAGTGAAAATAGCCGAATTTGACCTAATTTGACCTCTGGAGGTCAAGCCATTGACCTGAGCGCTAAAACATGTGAAGTAATTTCTTACTGAATTCACGCCAGCTTTCTAATGCATTTTGCAGATTTGCGCTAACGCCCATATTTTCGGAGTTGGAAGGGGGCCATCGATGGCCCCCGGTGGGACGAAGGTGGCGCCGGACCCCCGGTGGGGGCGAGTTAAAGTACAAAGGAAGAATACGTTGTTAAATTGTATCTGATTTGCGTCAAATAGCCTAGTTGACCCAAGACGGTGTTTTTACCGACGTGAGCGCTTAGTATGCTGGCTAATCTTTGGGATGTCGCAGCGCCCCACCCCGCAGTGTCTCAAGAATGGTTTTGCACTGGGATACTGAGTGTAAGATTCACGTTTGAACATATGGTAGACGAGTGGCAAGTTCAAACGGTGTAATATTGTAGGAGTTTGTTTAAACTCAATTGCATCCCTTACCTAAAGTTTGCGCTTTTTACAACCAAATTTCCTTCCTTCCACACTAGATGATTTTATATACACTAGGATTATTGAATTATGCCAAAATAAATCCACTAGAAAAGTAGGTTCAACACTGAGAAAGAAAAAAATTAAATGGGAAATTCAGAGCGTCTGGGTGTCATTCTCTACTAAGCATTCTATGATTTTCATCATTGTGACTCCATCGCCATGGTCAAGGATGACACTCTCGTGTCAGAGGAATACAAACGGCAGAACATTAGGCTCTACCAAAATCAGTAAGACAAATTTCCGGCCGCCATGAACTGGAATGACAAGAACTTTCAGGGGAAAAGAAAGCGGCGATGTACCGGGATCAGAGCGGAAAAATGACGACGACGACCACAAGGCAGAAATTCACTTAATTAGTGTGTCCCCATAGTACACTCCTCATAAGAAAAGGCAAACAATTGTGTGAGTCAGATTTCTGTTTCATATTCTGCCAGCACCTGTTATCGCCGAGGCTGCTGACTAGCGACCTTTCAGGGGGAGCCATCGATCTTTCAGAGGGGCGCCACGACCATTTCAGGAGGCACCGAGGGTCGAACGAAGGAGGCACGTGCCCCCTTTGCACCCCTGGATTCGCGATTGATTCTCCCACTTTGGGGTGGCCATGTGAGGACTTGCGTGTCCCGTTCCTTAGTCCATCAGCTTTATCGCATTCAATGTTCCGAATTTTCAAACGGTAAACTGTCTCCACCCTCGGTGCTTGAAGCTCAAGCCCGATGCAATATGTTTTGCTGCTGATGTTGCCACTTTGGAATTTCTTTAGCAAAATAACCGTGTATTCCTCTTTTTGCTGTGACTTATACACATTTTTGCTCCCCTGACATATTACGGTATTTTCTGTGTCCTTTAAACTCCATAAAAGTCATTCTTGAATCTATAAATTTCCAGCAAGAGGATATTTTCTCGTCCAATTGAACTAGGGCCTTCTCTGAAATGATCACAATACTACTTGAAAGGCCCATGACACCACACTGAAATTTTGCGGGGAAGTCGTTTTGCATCACCCCCTAATGCTTGCCGGATATTGCAAAAACGTCGTTCAGTTCTTGAAAATCGGTATAGACTATACAACTTTTATTGTGCGCGTTTTTTGCAAGAACATGCCTTTAGCTCTTAACATCAGGGAACTATGGCCTCGTGACTGGAGGTATGTGAGGGTTATTTGGACATCAGGACACGTTTTCACACGAACCTCTCACGGCTCCTCTCCTCATAAAAAGGTCACACAAAAATTCTAAAATTCAATGATAATGATGTCTGGACTCCATTGAATCATATCAGTGTTAATTATGAGTCAGAGTTGAGGGCCTATCCATAAATTACGTAACATGTGTTCTTATAATTTTAAACCCCCCCTCATAGTAATACTTTCTTACGCCCTGTTGTAACGTCTAACAAAACGGTCGCTGCCTTTCCACCCCCTGTTTTTCCTTAGGTACTGTATGGACGGTCTCTTGTTTAGATCATCTTTTGATCCTGTCCTAGGTCAGGGCCTATAACTTGGGAAACTGCTTGAAATACATTAAAAAGCTTTGATTTATGTCTAACTGATGTGGTCAGGAAGGGTCTGGACGGGATTGAGATCGTACACGTGTATTGTCGATTACAACACAAACTATCCTGTAATCAGAAACACCTCTCGATCACAGTGAGGACGACTCCGCACATGATCAGGGGTAGAACGCTACCCCTTCTCCGAGCACCAGAAAAATGTTCCACAATAAATACTTGGGTAAACACATGGAGCTGCGCGCCTCAGGGTTCGGTGGGTGAGTGAGTCAGTGAATCCCTTTTCATGACCGCTACGAGGCGGGGGATCCCTAAGATACGCCAAGGCGGTCACAAATGCGGGCACCCGGCCCATGTGTCATGTGTATGTGCATGTGTGTGTAGCGCGGAGAATGACGACCCACCATCGCAAGGCAGGCCAAGAACATAACATTTGGTTACGACAGTGGCCGAAGTGGGAAGTAGGAAATGGGCGCGGATCCTATCGCTGACTAGCTGCTAACTAGCGCAAATAGCGTAGTCAATCCACAGCCATGCTTGAGCTGCCATTTGGCTAGCTTTGGTCCATCCCAGGTGACAATGGTGCGAGCTGCAACCGCTTTCTCATTTAGAGAAATCAAGACATTTGCCCAATAGCAGTCTGCCCTCGGAAAAATACTGGACCCGCCTCTGCGAGAGCACCTGTTACTGCGACGCGTCTGACCTTGCCCGCAGCGGTTCTTGGTCACTTGAAGGGTCGTAATGCATGGAATGCGCAGCGTACTACAGTTTACAACCAACGTGTCACGTGGGCGATCTGTGTATCAAGATGAATGAACGAATGACCTGACATCTGTTGTTGGGGAAACAGGGTATTAGTTCTGCTGGGTCATGTCCTGTGGCGCATGTGTTGAGGGTAACGCACCCTTAACCATAAACGACACAGCGAAGCTATTTTGCACGGGGCTATGGATTGAAGAAATGGACTTATCTCCCTTTTCTGTACGTAAGTAGCTTGCGAACTCATTACCTATGATGATTATTAGAGTTTTAGGGCACCGCAGCTACAAAGGCTATATGTGCCCGGAACTCATTACCAAGCAAATAAAGGAAACGAGAGAGTAAAACGTGCTTGGGAGTGCGCAAATGAGCACTCTCACTCCAGCAGTCCGCCGAAATAATGTTCAGAATCAACTATGAATGTCAATATGTTTTCTTTGTAAGCTCTGAATCCCATGAAGCACGGCTGAATCTTGTTAAGCTTTAGCGCTGATGTAAAATCCCTGTTAGTTGTCGTGCCCTGTTTGACAGATGTGATGTTGGATGTTTGTTTGTGCGGCATCAGTGTACAACTCTCGCACGTGTGTTTGTAATATCTTCAGCTCCATTTTCTCTGTTGGTTTCCGGCTGTCGCGAGACTGGCTTAGTGGCTGAGATTGGTGGTTGAGGTAAGACGAAATGACGCAGCAAATGGTAACTTGGCAGGAAGCGGTCGTCAGCAGAGGTGACAGAATAGCACGTTCCTTGCTTCTGCCTCACTGAATGCGTTGGTGATATTTTTTTTAGTTGTGTGTGGTGTGGTGTGTGGTGGTGTGGAGGTGGTATTTATTATTTTTATGGATTTGCATCTGCCCGTCAAGTTATGGATAGTTTGTAGCGAATAAAATCACGGTTATGGTTGTATAGCTTGATCTTGAGTTTGACTCGAGCGTGAGCTTAATAGTTCGACAGCTTGAGAGTTTGACAATGATAAAGAACATTTCTAGAATACAGGAAATATAATTGATGGTAATTTTTAAATATAACTATGCATATTTGGTAGCTGCCGCAACACAAATAACAATGACGGGAATTAATGACAAAACAGGCAAGGTACATGTCAGTGAAGTGTTCATACGTCAGTTGCATGAAGAGGGAAGAGGGGAAGTGCTAACACAAATGTTTAAAGTCCAAGGAACATACATCAGAAACGTGAAATTTTGCTCAGTTTTCCTCTTTTTCTTTTTCTAGATAATGGCGTCTATAAAGATAGGTATTGGCACTTATAAATGCAGAAACATGAAGCACAAGTACTAACTACTTTAAACTGACATTTTCGTCCCCATAAATGTTCCGTCATTGAATGGCGTCCGCTCATCGAGCAGGAGAGCACCCTTCACCGCAGCACCAGGAATGTAGAAACCCCAGTGCTCATACCCGGTGAGGTCAAAATGGAGCGTATCTAGAATCCATAATGACCACGAAACCATTGACTTCTATTTGCTCTCTTCCCTTTCCGCCATGCTCGGGAAAATATATCCAATCACTAGTCCCATGGCATTCCATTCCATTCCACCTGTTAAATGTTCACTAAAAAGTTATTCCGTTCCGTCAGGTCTCGAGTTGAACCCGACAGAATGTCGTCCCATCCCACCCCCTTCCATCCCGTTCTGTAATCCCTGTCCCGTCTCCGGCCCCGCCTCCTGTGCTGGCCATTAGCGCGACCCTCGGCCAGCCCGGCTGACACGGCGGTGACGGGCCGTGTGTTGACACAGCGCGACGGTGACCGCTGACGGATATTTGGACGACGGATATTTAGAGGCTAGCCGCGGCTCACCTGTCGCCGCTAATGCTAACACGGGTGTCTGTGGCCGGGTAACTGCGCCGCCCAGCCACCTCCAACGGCGGAGATCACTGCAGCAAAACTGAGTCGAGATGAATACCAGCTTTTGTCGGGGGTGTGCATTTGTGTTTCTAGATAGGTTTTAGTCCGTTTTCTATATGTTTAAACAGAAAGCATATCTGCTAAGATTTGCACAAATTAAATATATAAGAAGGACAATCATAAGAAGATAAAGTAGTGATGTTCACACGCGTCGGAATAGGTAGGAAAGAGGGGTCTGCCCCATTTCTCATCGAAAAATGTCCCGGTTTCAATCAAATTTAGACCAAATAGGAGAAATTTGCAACCATGCAGTGTGAAACACAACAATGAGCCCAAACCCGATGAGTTTTTATCCTAGAGGATAAGTTCCTTGTCGGCAGCAGATTGAAAATTGTTTGACCCCCTCCTATGATTGCCGATGGCGAGGCTTATGCTAATGATCATTGAAATCATCATGACTAAGCGTGCGTGAAGTACTGCTCCGTGTCTACGTGGTACGCATCTCTGGATCCCAAAACGAGACCTCATCATCAATGTAAAGTTAGCTGCCGGGAATGAGTGAGCGCACCAAGCAGGATCTCAAACTGTACCACATTACGAACTTGTAGGAGATAAGGTCAATGCAGTGATTGTAAAAATAAGTCAAGTTATTAGGCTGACCTTTCCCAAAATGTTTTACACGCACACGCACTGGGATGCCTGGCCTATAAGAATTCCATTCGAGGTACGCTTATTTCGTCCAATGTCTATCGCATGTCCTAGCAAACCTGGCTGAAACTTTGGGGCGTCACTCAAAACCTTTTGGTGGCCGAAGCACACGGATCTAAATGAATCATTTTCAGATCAAGTTATTATTGAGATCACCAGAGGTCAAACAGGGATCCGAAGAATTGCACGATATCCCATATTTTTACGTATCGGTTCTTGCTGAGCGGCACAAGAGAACATATTTAGGCATCATTAGAGACCTGTCAGCACGACGAATTGAAAGATGTATAACATAACTCCCAAGTCGAACGGTAAAAATGACCTATCCTCAAAGCGTTAATGAGGATTTACCGAGAATGGTAACGCATCTATGGTCATGCATATCCATAAGCATCGCCACCGGCAAAAAAAATGGGGCCAGTCAATCTTGAATCCGCTGCTGGAGCGAAAATGTTCCTTTAGAACCAAAGACTCATCGTATCTGGGCTCATTGTTGCCTTTCGTACTGATTGGTTTATAAGGCTTCCCGATTTCCTCTCAATCTGACTGAAATCGAGACATTCTTTGAGGGGGAGGTAAAGGTCAAATAATGACCTTTAAGGTCATGTTGTATATCATTAAAATTATTGGGTCATGCCCATTACTGTGATAGAAAATTTAAAACTATCTTGTTTCGTGCAAAAGTTATAGATAAAACAACTCCAAAAATATTGACCTTTGATGACATTTGGTGACCTAAACGTTGGCCTGACTGCAAAGTAGAGGGCAACAAGGATATTTTTCATTTCAAGAACTTTCGAATGATATAGAGAAACTTGATCTAGCTTTTCTAAAAGTCTAGCTACACCCTGGTTTCGTCAGTCTCATTTTAGGAGAACAAAATCGCCTTACATGGGTTTAGCAGTGATGCCATAACTCGTTTACCTGACCTGACGTGATTTCATATTTTATCATAAGTTGTCAAATTTATCACCCTATAGGCCTGTGAAGTGATGCGCTTCTCATTTGAATCGGCTTGGAATCATTCGCAAAAAAACTGAGGGTGTCCAGTTGGACCCCCAGGCGGTGAAGGGCTAACCGAGCATGAACTAATAACTAATACGCATGAACAGCTCACACACGACTAGCACCTACACCTAACGCACCAAGGGTTCTGCCTATTACTTTGAGCCTTGTAGTACTAAGATGATCGCTCAAAAGGTAGGATGCAAAAATTATATCGTCTGTGGGCGCAAACGAAATAAGGTGGTATTAGAAAGAAGAACAGTTAATGTTGCACCCTTTGACCTGGAACATTTGACAGTGGTGTAAAAATAATGCACTATAAGCTGTTCCAGTAATAAGATGATGCACTAACTGTTGTGATCCTAGCAAAACACTGACCGAGAGCTGGAGAACGGCTCCCCTCACAACTATTCTGCCGTAGTTTTGCGTTTTCACCACCGATCTAGGCAGAATTAACCACAATTTCCCATTTTTTCTGACTGATTCATGGCTTTGATACCTTTGAAAGAGACAGAAAGCTAAAAGCCTGTGGTTCTTTATTACCTACAACCGGTTTCGGGACTATCACAGTCCAATTTTCAAGTTGACGATACATATTATGCTTAATTTTTGCTCGCTCTTCCTTTTCTATGAAAAAGATACACATTCAGTGTTTTTCATTAAAATTCCTCTCCACCTTCTACTTGATAATGGGACCTGGGTGGTTCTGAAACGTGTTGAAGGTTGTATCAACCATATCCTTAGCTCAGTAACGCTTTCAAAAATTTTAATCAGGCACACTGACTAGTTCATAATTTTTCAGCACCGTCATCAAGCCTCAACTTCCCTTCTTTTCTCCCCCTCCCCTCCTCTTTATTCTTCACCTAGTCTAAGTCCGCCTAACTCCGCAGAAAAATGTCGCAACGCTCGTTCCTAGCGACAACGTTGCCGAACGATCATGTCTTGGACTGCTGCAACTGGCTAACGGGAGATCGCTGCTGTACTGAGCTCTCCGGAGGGACGTCTATAGGGGGCTGGTGCCCCACCGGCCGGCGCGCCGGCGGCGGTGGCCACGGCCCGTGTAAGCGGATCGACGCCACTTGTCATTCCGCAGTTGGCGGCTGCTGTCGCCGCTCGTGCGCGGCCACACGCCCCTGATCCTGTTACTGTGTTTGGCCGCGCTATGGAAAACGGTGGGCGCCGACATGTGACCGTGTTGCCGAATAGCAAGCACCCAGCTCCGTCCCGGGGGCGCACGCCACGCTGTTGACTCTTAAAACCTGTCACCAATGAAGTGATATTGTGTTATTCCGGTTCTAGAGGAGCTGGTGAGAAGAACGTTGCTGTTGGAAATAGTTTTAGCCCAGCTTATCTTTAAAGGGAATGTGGCACCTTCACAACGTGATTTTAACTGAGATAGCCAAGTTGTAAAGCAGGTCGGAAAACCCGGTACTCCATATTTCATTTGTCTTGGAATTCGATATTTCCGTAGAAAAAAAGCTAAAAACTACCTGACACCAGCCCTCCTCAGCCCGCCAGCGACGGGGCTGGTGTCAGGTAGGTTTTAGCTTTTTTTACGGAAATATCGAGTTCCAAGACAAATGAAATATGAAGTACCGGGTTTTCCAACCTGCTTTACAACTTGGCTATCTCAGTTAAAATCACGTTGTGAAGGTGCCACATTCCCTTTAATTGAGTAGATATGTATATTGTTTCGACATGAACATCACTGTATTCCTTTAGCATGGGCCATCCCCCTATCATACCCTTTCGATGTCACCGCTACCCGGTCTCCAGGTAGCCAGAAACCACTGTGCACGGTCGCATAACCAGAATTGTCCTCCTTTGTATTTTTTACCTAAAAATTGGTTTATATACTATAATGTTCCGCCATTAATCTCCCAAGTAACATCGCGTTCCTAATTATTGTTTATGATTATGGTTGGTTATCAATAGTCGTGTACCGTTATTTGACCCAGACCTTCAACACTCAGCTATAGAATTATATCTAGTTCGGTGGACAAGACTTAACCCTCTTCCCGGTGGGGGAGGTGTTTGAACACCCCCTCGGGTTTTTCCGGCAGCACAAAAAACAGCAGTGCGAAACGCCACCGTACTTGGCACACCTTATCCTTGATCAGTTCCGCAAATTTCCCCAAAATTTTAAGGTTGGGTCATCTCAGGTCAGGTCGCTAGGGCAGGTCAAGTGTCCTCACTTAAAATGTTTAAGATGGCATAAGTAAGAAACGGGTGAATCTATCGGATTGAAGCTCATAACACATAATGGCCCCACCGAGTTCTACACAATATTTTCCGGGATTTTTCATATCGATGACCTTAGGCCAAGTACAGACCATGACCTCGCCATTGGAAATACCTGAAACAGAAATACAGAAATTGGGCTGTATTTGTGCAGATACAGCGGAGAATACCTTCATATTCTCCAAATCGTAGTATCCTGGGCCCCTTTCCAGGTTCATGTTGCAATTTTTGACCTGTGACCTTTGAGAGGTCATCTGGGGCTACTTAAGCAGTTTTCCGACTTTGGTCAAAAACTTTGCATGAACTGACGACACAGCTTTTATTTTGATATCATTGCAATTGGATTGCTATTGCAAGTCTATTGATATGCATATTGACTATGCTAGGTTAAAAAATGGCCTTGACCTCACCAGAGATCAGGTCATTTTTGTATTTTGAACTAGTACCTATGGTCATATTATACCTAATTCGATTTGCCGTGGCGAGAGGAAGCAAATGGTGCTTAAAAAATTATTCTAACTCAACTCTGTCCGATGCTAGAGCCCAAGAACTCTACTCAAAAGCCACCATTGACCTGTCATGACCTCAATATTGACCTGAGCCAAAAAGTGACAAATATAGTTTCTTCATGAATTTGTATTGGCTATCCACCAGCATTCACGTTTTCTCGCCATCCCGCATAGGGGCCGAGTTCGAGGGCCCCTATGCGGGATGAAACACCCCCACTAGGGCGAAGGTGGCTCGGAGGCCCACCGGGGCGTGGATTAAGTGCATCGTGCATCCTGAGATTTGTCTCGGACCTTTCTTGTTTAAACGGTCAGAACTACTTACCCCTTCGCCTCAAACAATAATTGTAACATTTAGGAACGTATAATTATATACGTATGCGTGTGTAAAATGCGATGTAACATAAGCATAAAGTGTCAGCTAAGCGTGTGTGTCTCACATGTGCCGTGTGCGTTGTATTGACAACAAAAGTCTGTCATTTAAAAACAAAACATGAAAAGCTGCAATATGTACCCTGATGTTGAAAACTACTTTGGGCTCGAAATCAGCGCCTGCAATTTATGAGTTCATGTTTTTTCAATGCTATCGACAACCCACGCTGCGCAAACACTTAGCACCTATCTCCACCCATGTGCACATAATATTTCCTACACCTGCCGTCTCCGTCAGTCCAACAGCAGGCGCAACCACCACTACTCTCAACACAAACATGTACGTGTTATAACCCGCCACGCGACCCCTCCCCACTGAGGCTTGAACTCGGCGTCAGCGTGACCTCTCTAACCTCTGTGCCCCGCAGGCAAGCGGCAGCCGGCGGACGGCGGCCGCTGATTGGTGGATGCGCGTGCACTTGTATTTCGAGATATTCTGCAGGAATTTTGCTATGAAAAGGATGAAGCTTTAAGCCATGAGCCGGGAAATGTATTAAGATTATCTTTTTCAAACATTTGGAGCCAAACCTTGCTGTCTATTAGCTTGACTGTGTGTTCCATCATACTATCTGACATGCGTGACGGGGCCAGCCGTCTTCCACTATGAAGTGGGGAAAAACACCACGGAGGCGTTCAATGAAAGGGAACGGCGGGAAAAGACGTAATAATGTCATGTCTGGAAATACCGTGTATAGGCCGGTGTAGACACGTGTCTTATTGACACCAAATAAACACTTTAAAAACTACCCATAATTATGTCCCCCCCTTTGGCAGGGCCCCCTTGGGGTGGGCCCCCCTCTAGAGTTGGCCCCCACTTTTGAAACGGTTCCTACATCCCTGGAAAAGTCCATGATGCCCCCTCCCCCCTTACGGACGTGTCGCCGTCACTGATCCCGGCACCTGTCAAGGCTAAGCCTGGCATGTGCCAACTGCAGCTGGACCATGTCAGGTGAAGCAGTAGGCCTGCGTAAACGATGTTCTTCAGGAGTACTCGGACGTGTTTTTGGGACGTCATCAGGGGAGTACGGACGTCTGAAGGGAGAAGATGTTGAGCTCATGATTCAGCTTGAGGGAGTTCCTAAGAAGGCAAAGTCGTACACTGTTCCTCCTGCGCTTCGACCAGAGCTGAGGAAGCAGCGGTACAGCATGCTGGAGCGCGGCATCATCCGACCCTCCTCACTTCCCCACGCCAGCCCGGTCCTGCTGGTGCCGAAAACGGTGCCGCCTGGTGAGCCTCCAGCATACAGGCTTGTGACAGACTTAACCCTATTACGTCACCCCTGTAAAGTCAGAATCGGTAGGGGCTCCATCGACCCCCCTGATATCTCCGAAAGTTCTCGACATATTTCAATGAAACGAAACCATTTTGTTTTTATGTGAGCTCTCTGCTTAGCAGCATATATTTTCAAAAATTTCAGAAGCGGGGTCGGGGGACAAAAGAATAGAGTATTTTGAGCTTTTTCAACTGGCTACTGCGCCTCCATTTATGATTCGAAATCTATGCAACTTTAGTTTCATCATAATTGTATGCTGATACACATATATTTTGGGTTTGTTGAAATTCGAAAATCAAGGGCGAAGTCAGTAGGGGTAAATATCGGAAATGCCCGGACATCTGCTTTTGACGCTGTTTTCTTATCTGAAGTGACTTGACGTTTGTGGCTTGTACTGAAAGATGTTAGGAACCTATTTTTTCGTTTTGTTCCCACGGGTGGATGTAGGAAGTTAAAAAATGGGGGCATGTGGGAAAGTTATTGCTTATTACCGTTTTTTCATATTGAAAGGCTTGGTTCTCCAGATTTTACCTGCGCAATGTTGATTCTGATACAAATGGACGTTGTGTGCGTATTTTGATGCTAATTCATAGGCGGTTCCAGGAGCAGAAAAACGAAGTAAACTTGTGAAATCATAGACATTACTTGTTATACATCTCCTTATAAATTGGTGCTCCCACGCCCTTAGCCCCCCTCTCTCCCCGAAATGTATTCTTGGATCCGCCACTGAATGTCAACACTTCCGGCGTGCATACGTTGGGAGGGGAAGATAACAGCTTCAAAGGGTTGGTGAGCTGACGTGAGATAAGACAATGCCCGGTCCCAGGGCGCCACTGCCAATACTGCCTCAGTACGATAGCAGCGCCCACAGTGAGTGTAACTCTTCGTACGTCACAGTAACTCTTCGTACTTCAATATGACAATGTAAACTACACCAAGCGTCTGGAACTGCGGACGATAAGATGTATCCACATGGTGGTTAGCTTGGCTCAACATCCTCATGAATTCATAATAAACTGTTTCAATACGATATTATACTTGTTAGGGATTTTGTTCCGGTTACCCGACTCAAATTATGGTCTGACATCGCCAGTGGCATGAAAACCATCAGAAAATATTAGTGATACAATACAGGGGCCAAACAATCTCCAGAGTTCGATTGAAATCACACTATTGATGTATGTATGTAGGTACATGTCTCGTAAAATATGAAAATTTTACCCCCAGTTTTTTTCCTGGATCCACCCTTGGTGGAAACTGTAAATTTGCATCGATGTAAGTTAAATATATTATACAACATTCATCATACATCTTTATTACTTCTGTACCTCACAGTCAATAATTTTAACAGAATAATGCGGTTACGATTTATTATCGTGCCAATTGTCCCAACCAAACCTCGCTCTGCCATCGCCACTGATCCCAAAAACAAAACTGAACACAGATATCTGTCTGCAGCCATACATCAAGAACTTTTGCATTGCTAAAAAAATTACTTCTGATCAAAGAGCATTGTGTAACTGATATGTAATGCCCAATTATATGCCCCTGAAACCACCCTTGGAACACAAAACCCCAAAGTAAGCACGGATATGAGCAAATTGATAAAGAAACGAAGCAATCATTGCACTGCGCTAAAAAAGGATTTTGTACCAGAAATGGAGCAAGCCACAGTTGAACTAGTTCTTCTCATAGCCGGTTAACATGTCCTCCAGAACATGTCCCTGGAGTCGCCCATGGGCCACTTAAAATTTTGTTTTAAGTTCTGCTTAATTCCAAATGGTTTGTTAGGAGAATTCACAAAGTATGACAGCGATATATATTCAGGTTTAACCACGCCACGAGAAAAACCGTCGGGGAGGGGCCTCTGGAGCTCCCCTTACACTAAGAGGGTTAAGAGAGCTGAACCATGTGATGGTGAAAGATCATCATCCTTTGCCGAGAAGTGAGTCACTACTCTCGGAGATTGGACTGAGTGCAAGCTTCTCAGTGCTTTAGGCCAGAAGGGAGCCTACTGGCAGCTTCCTGTAAGATCAGAAGACCAGGAGAGGATATCATTCGTGACAAATCCTCGTCAGTAGGTCAGTTCTGTTCCAAGTCTTGCCATTTGGCGTCTCGAATGGACCCGCAACTTGGCAGAGTGATGCAGTCTGTTCTTGGCGACCTGAAGAACGTGCTGATTTTTCATAATGTCTATCTGCTGTTCACAGACACATTCAAGGATCAAACAGGTCTGCAAGCGTTTCCAGCACCATGGCTTGAACTTGAATTAAAAAAGTGAGTGATAACCAGGAAGGAAGCAACATTCCTGGGACATGTCCCTAGCAAAGGTGCGGTTAGGCCCACAGAAAGCTTACCGCAGGCGGTGCGTGATTACAAACGCCCAGCGTCCAGAAGCGAAGTTCGTCGTTTCTTGGGACTGACGGGGTATCGGCGACACCTGATTCCCCGATACGCAGTGAGAGCAGCGCCGCTGAGTGCACTTATAACCAGCGAGCCCGTAGAGTTCGAGTGGACACAGGAGTGTGACGAGTGTTTTGAGGATCTGCGGAAGGTGATTTCATCGTATCCAATTTGCAGACATGACGCTCCTATTTCGCGTCATGTCTGCAGTTTAACGCTCCTCCAGTTTTGCAGACATGACGCTCCTATTTCAGCTGACAACGGACGCCTGTATATATATATATATATATATACATATATATATATATATATATATATATATATATATATATATATATATATATATATATATATAACGGGTGTCCCCAAATAATGTACCACATTTTCTCCTTTAGTTGTAGTGCTCTCATTAATAGAACCATGAAAATTTTTGGTCCACGTGGTGTAGAAATTCTGAAATCCTAAAATTGTACAGTCCTACCTCCAAACGAAGTCTGTGATCTTCACACAGCGAAAACTGAAGTGTCTTTTCCCCCACTGCCTCACTCCCACTAGGAAGACAATTTTGAGATTGACCGAACATTTTCTAGCATTTGGAACAGTGTAGCACAAACGTCGGGGAAAAACGGGAAGAAAGCTGTCCATAAACAACAACGGAACCGTCGCTAAAATCGCCGGGGCCATTCAAAAGCAGCCAAAGACCTCTGTTCGTCGTTTGGCAAGTCTCGTGGGCGTCAGCAAATCTTCAGTACACAGAATCTTGACAAAAAACCTTGCACTGACTCCATACAAGATATCTTCGCAACAGCTGCTGACGATGTTGGACCAAGAACAGCGAGTTAAGTCCTGTGACTGATTCAAATCGAAATGCTCCAGGTCAGACCACGGTTCCTATAGATACGGTTCGGACATGACAGCCAGCTGACTGCCTGATTTGGCAGCATGTTGAGCATATGGTAGTATTTTGGAGGGTTTTGTTCAAGATACCTTAGATTCTGGTAGCAGAAGGTAGAATACAGCGTTCTGATTAGTTGATCAAAACATTCGAAACAGAATTCTGAAGGAATTAGCATGAAATTCATCGTGGATTTTTCTTGTTATAAAAGCATGTCAGGGACTAAAAACTGCACCCAGAAGATAGCCTGATCAATTTTACAAACCAAAAATAAAAATATACCCTTAAGCACCGCTTAAATTTTCCAACTGGCCCGTGCCCCAAACCCCTGCAAACAGTCCCATTGGAATTACATGTTAAATTTTGCTGCAAAAAACGGTCAGACCCAGAAATGGAACCTTCGAAACCCCCAGAATTCTAGAGAGGTATCTCATGTCTGCCCCCTGGGTCAGACCACTTTCTGCGCAACGTTTGATTTTCGGTTGAGACGCACTTCCATCTTTGCGGCCAAGTTAACCGGCACAACCTTCGCTTTTGGGGCAAATCGGCACCCGACGAAGTTCTCCAGCCTCCTCTGCATTCACCAAAGGTGACAGCATGGTGTGCTTTGAGTAGTCAGGGTATCATAGGGCCCTTCTTCTCTGAGAGCCACGGAGGAGAAACGCTGACACACAGAAATAAATTTTTACAAGGGCAAACCTTGTCAGACCCTTGTTTACATGGAAAATTACTAGGTTAAAACGCAAAGCTTGTACGTTCAAAATCCGTGCCACGAAAACAAGGGAAATACAAGGAAAAATCATGTAGAACAATGGTAGAACCATAGTACGGCAAGGGTTGCTAGAAGACGTTTTACAAACCTTGTAACTTAACTATGGTTAAGCTACATGGCAAAGACAATGGCTGACAACGTCCGCACAAGCCTTCTACTAGGTCATGATTACCCCATAACAAGGGTAGAACAAAGCCTTGTGTCCGCCTTGTACGCAACCGTAGCCTTCCTACAAGAGCGTGACGAGATTAGAACCTTGCTTACACAACCGCTTTACCAGTGCGTAACGGGCGTGGACCTTCGGGACAGGGACCCTCGGGCAAAGTGACGTCACGGCCGAATTACTTGCGAGTTTGTTTTGCAGAACAACGACTCCGTAATAATTTTGATAGTAGCTTTTTCTGCGGCAGGTATGGCGCTCTTATTTCATACCCACGACTCAACGGCAACAGATCCTCTGCAGAGCAATGTAAATAGCATAGGAGTTAGGTGCAAAGCAAGTTGTTATTGTTATTCATCAAACATTCTGTTGTGTAATATGGTATTGGGAACTTACCTACTGAGCTGTAGTATTCTTTGAGGTTAGTTTTCTCGCAATGTAGAAGGTTTCAACAGAACAAAATTGGTTTGTGTATGACTGAAACAAGCAGAGATTTTAAACCAATTTTAAGCTTCAGGGGTGGGAGTTGTTTTGATGCTGGTTTTACTGAATCACTGCAATATCTCTACATGAATCAGGCCAAGTTTGGTGGTGTATAGCAAAAGTAACTCTACACTTACTTTTCTGTCTTCTAGTGCTTTGATTTGATCTTGGCTGATTCACATTGGAACCATAAAAATGCATTGAGCATAGGTCATCAAAGACATTGAACCCCAAATGTGTAGAATATGAGGCCTGTTCTAGATAAGGAAACAATCTGTATATAGAAATTGCTGATAGAATTACAGTTCCTACAAGACGTTCATTGGCAACATGACCATGCGAGCTTGCAGTGGACAATGCATACCGTCATTCAGGTACCATTTTGCTTGATGTTATTATCTCTTTGCTGACAGTGCACATATGGAAAGATGGGCTTGTATTACCAGTCACACACTATGCTCGAGTGTGGGGTTAGGTATAGGAAGTAGGTTGGGTACTTGGTCTGGGTTTAGTTTGGGATTAATGGGCTATGAACATTATCTCCAAGGCTATTTGCACGGTCATTCCCCATTGCCAATCCATCTGCTAATATTTTGAAGCTTGGTGATATTTTAGCATATGACCAATGCAAATTTTCATTTCTATTGTGGTGACAGACAAGCTAAGATTTCATCCCCATGAATATAATCATTTCTGATTTCTTTGTCAATAGTATGTGGGCAGGCCTCAGTCTGCAAAGTATGGAAGCAGCAGGCCAGACGAGTCCCAGCAGGCATCTATATAGAATTCTTGCACAAATGTGCAATGCCAGCAACCTAAAATTCACACGGATACACAATCTAAGAGGGAGAAAGCTGCATCCATGCCTACCCACATGATGCGAATTCTCCTTGCAATGCAATGCTATGCTCATTCATGCAATGCTATTCATGCAATGCTATTCATGATATGCTACCTCTCTTATAAGTTAGTTATTTAATGACTTTTTATAAGGGCCCCCTCCTATGTCCTTACAACCATTCATAATTTTTTTGTTTGGTTTTCAGTGCTGCCTGCCTTGCACCAGTCTTGCAAATTTGTACCATGTTAATCAAATTTTATCCACTCACTCCTGTCTCCAAGGTCACTCCCACTGCAGAAATATCGCCGGAAGTGTCATACTCTGCACACTGTAACAGGTCAACAATGTATTCACAGGGTTTTTTTGCTTTTGAGTGTCCTTGTGGCTGAAAAACTATAATGGTTAGCTTAGGCTGTTGTGAATGACCAGACCATTAGTAAATATAATCGTGGCCATTGACAAATGTGCCCAACCTTTCCTACTTACCTGAAATGCTCAGGTTTTTTCTTAGCAACTCTTTGGGGCCTGCCATACTGGACCTTGCTCTGCTCAATTTTAAAGTACATATTAGTTACCTATTTTGCAGGTTAATGTAAGAACTCCACCCAGTGTGTATCAACGTTGGTTTTGAAGCTGGTGGTGGCAGGTGCATCCAGGGGCGATACAAAGGGCAACCGAGGGCAACCGCCCTCCTCCTTGGGCTGAGCTTAAGCACTGCAAAGACTCATAGGCGCAGGAACCTTTTCCAAGTGGAGGGGGGGCAAAAGTTGTCCCTGCTGGTGGGGCCAAACAGAGGATGGTGGCAGCCGCTCCCTGCGCCTATGCAAAGGGTCTCTTGCGGGGCCCCCAGTGATGTTTGCCGGTCCTTCTGGGGAACCCAAACACTGACCAAATTTTGGTCAAGGGGGCCTCAAGAGTTGGTCTGGAGGGTTCCAAGGATTTGTTTCGGGGACCTTGAGTGTTCGTCTAGGGGGAGGGGGAAGAGTTGGTCTCAGGGTGTTCCATTCCATAGATTGGCCTCGGATTTCCTGAATTTTAGTAGTAGGTATAGCCAATAGTTGGTCTCAAGGTCCCAAGGGTTTTTTTCCCGGGGGCCCAAGAGTTGGACTCGGGGCCCTAGAGCTGGTCTAGGGGCCCTAGAGTTGGTGTCAGGGCCCCCAGAGCTGGTCTTGAGAGCCCTCCATGAGGTGCTCCCATGGAGGGCTCTCAATGCTCTAAGTGTCATGGAGTCAAGGCTCATGGAGTCTAGGGGCTCTAAGTGTTTGTCTAGGGAACCCTTTCCAAAAATACAACTATGAGCACATTGGAAATTGGTGTATCTCTCCGATTATTTAGTTTGTAAACACTTCATGTGCAATGAAGGGAACATCGTGGCCCCACGAGTGGGGGTCCGAGATTAAAATATGTCCCTCCCCGTAGTGGAGTTCTTGATCCAGCCCCGCACCTGACTATATTTCAGGTGAAAATATGTTCACGTTCTGTAAATAACAAATCGTGGGGGCTCTACAGGTGGCCCCCGATGCTAACATCAGCTCCTCCCTTTGAGGTAATCCTGGATCCGGCCCTGGCTGTTTCTACAACCCCAGCAGGAATGCTGTTCTAAGTTAAAAATGTGTGAATATCAAGACTATCCAAATTCTGGTGATCTGCCGAGACTTGGCCACCTGAAATTCCGTACCCCTTGTAGTCAAGCCTGGTGATTCATGAGTCTTGGGTTCTTCATTGGGTACTGCCATTTGTTCATGCATTCGGTACGGCAAAAAATATGTACCTAGTCTGTACATTAAGACTATGTCCCATCTTTGAGTCCCGATGAAATCACCATCGGTATGTGTAGTGTTTATTTTAGTTCTGTTACGCTCCTCTTTATCATATAGCAGTTTTTACTATAATTTTAAAATGGTTGATAGCATTTCCATCCAAAGGAAATTCTTGGTAGGTACTTAGCTTCTCCCCGTATCTCCACAGGGAATTGCATTTATATTTGGCACGGAAACTTAGCTGTTTGTGGGGAAGAACTGGGAATAACCATGGCTATCATTAACAATTCTTAATGAATAATCATTACTCTATTCTTTCCAGCGGACCGCCTTGCGAAGTTTATTCCAGCAGGATGCTTTAAGAAATGCATGGCAATGCGTCATATGCTTAGCGGTCATCGTGGCTGCCTTGAGGACAATCTGCCGTGTTGCTTTCGAAAGTCCACTAGCCGATTCATCCAGGATTCCTATCCGGGAGCAACTGCGGGCACTGTCCTCTTACGGTGTACGGAAGCTGAGTTCACATAAGGCTGGACATAGGACCAGGAACTCGGTACGAAATCCCGGAGTCGTTTCAGAGCCAAGCACGATAGTAAACTGGACAGCAACTGAGCACCCTACTGGCAGGCATCACATGTCTGAAGCGATAAGGAGAAGATCACTGCGAGAGCAGGGGAGCTTTTTCTGCGAGATGTGAGGAGGTTCATGGTGTTTAGGTCTCAGGTAGAAGGTTCTGTAACACACTCTAATCGACCTGGTGCTGTGGCGATGCTGGTGCTGGTAACCTCAGCAAAGCGTAGTGGTAAAGCCCTTGTGTGACGTGGGCCCAAATAGGGTATGAGACGCATCATTATGTGTATATTTGTAGTACTTTTAAGCCTAAAAATTATGCACGTGAACAGTGTGGTTAAACTTCAATATTCCCTTGATCAAGCCCCATCGCTCCCGCAAGTGCGATTGATGATTGCCTGATGGACACGTCCGCTTCTTTGGTTATATGTGCCCAGAGATTTGCACCTTCTTGAAATGACTTCAGTGCCACTGAAACGTTTGCAGCGCCTCATCAATCATCGCTAGCCAGGAACACTGGAGCTGCTCTGACCACTTAAAATGCCGGGACTGAGACAACCCTTCTGGACGGGTTTGCAGTCAACGGGAAATGTTTGGTGTGTGCAGTAAAATATATGTCGAAGCAAAATCGCTGTGTTTCGTCCTCAAAACCAGACAGTGAGGGGCATTTCGGTAGTTAATATTTACTGTCTTATTTTAAAATTATTCAAGATTGTTTAAAGTTTATGTAAGATTTACTCTCTTAAAATCCCAAAAATTGGCACTTTCCAAACTGGTCAGCAAGGGCGCCGCTACGGAATTTTCACAAGGAGACGGACCAAAGCTGGTGATGACCGGGTGGATGCGAATTTTTTTAGCATACTCGGTACCTGACAGCATTAGCGACGCTGGACCACAATTTTTGAGGGGGCGTCCCCCTGGTTGGCCAACAAGGGGACGTGCCCCCCCGTTTTCGGCGCCCATGCTGATCAGTAACAATGTATATATTTTTTAATTGGCTGAGATCGAAATTTATAAGGAAGCGTTGGCACAAAGCCCCCTGGCTCCTTCCCTAAACAACGCATCCAGGAGGCAAAGGGGCACTCGCCCCCCTCCCTTGACCCCCAGCAATCCCCCCTGAAAGATTTGATGATCGACGCTGCCTGAAAAGTCGATTCGCCGAGGGCGCGTGTAAGGGCGCCCCGATAGGATTTGGCGCCCACCCATGGGCAGATCCAGGATTGCTGATCGGGGGCACCTTCCGGCGGGGGGCGCCACTTTTGACCCACCTATCAGGTGGGCGCAAAATCCTATCGGTGGGCGCTGACTTTCGCATCCTGGGGGGATGTGAAGCTACATCTCAGGCGGCGCCGAGAGGGTCGATCGGAGTGCATGTGCCCCCCCTCTTTGCCCCCGATCCGCCTATGTGCCCACCTGAAAAGCTTTTTCGGCCCTGGTCCTGACTGTGTCCTCCCTTTTGAAGATGCTGCATAGGCCGATGTTACGACGCGTATGCTCTTCTGGCCTCTTACCGGCGACGTAGAGGGCGCCGTTGGCTCGATCAGGGACAGGGGGGCACCTGCCACCATTTAAATCTCTCAGGCTGCGCATAGTTACCCGTTAACACCGGCCAGTGCTTCCAATTTGTTATCTGCGACGTCAAAGTACGCGCCGTTCGTGTCTGGTATGAACTTCGGCTTGAACATGGCAACTCCAGGGAAATAAAAGCGGCAGCTCTAGAGACGCAATGGCGGTGACAGGCCAGGTAGTTTCCCCATCTGCTGGCTGAATTGGCTGATTATCCATTAGAAATATTTAAGTGTAATTTCTTATGATATCGAGAACACATTTTATCTTCCCCGAGACTGCAACACAAAATTGATTGGCACCGCCTCTGTCTACAGATACCCCGAGGGTTCCTGCACGCAGCTCACGCGCACTGCGCATGCGCGTTCCCTCTCCTTCTGAGAGTAGAATCCTCTCCTTAATACTTTCAAAGTAACGGTTTCTCGAAATATTCCCTCTCTATTTAGAGAATATACTGCAAGTACTTCACTTGGTAGCTACTGTGGGCTTCCAGATCCAGTATTTTTGCTCCACTCTGCTAGCTGCTGGTTTTCACTAGCAGCCTGGATGGCAGCCATCTTGGATGCCCGAGGGTCCCTGTCCCGAAGTTCCATGGTAACGGGGAGGGAACAAGGGTGTTGCAAGGCTTCTTACAAGGGTAAAACGAGACTCAGATTACGTTTTCACAACAGCGGCAGATCCAGGACTTCATTTCGGGGGGAAGCTTGGGCGCTCGAGCCTCCCCCGCCATAGTGCCGGGACAGCATCCGACTACACATTTACTTTAGGCACTCTGACATTTCATGGTGTGGAAGGGGGCTTGAGCCCTCTTAGCCCCTCCCTTTGTACCTACCTCTGCTTCAAAAGGAACTGTTCAGTCTCAAATTCAACCCTTACAATAAGTTGCAAAGTCTGCCCCAGATGGGAAGGAATTTTGTTGATTAAACATTCTTCAATAAATCGATACTGTTCGCTTGGCTAGCATTTTTCAATCCTAGCCATTCAAAAGGATTAGCAGCAATATATTTACTAGAGATGCTTCCCTCTCATAATTTAATGTTGTTTTAGCTTCTGTGCTTGTCCCAGTCCTTCTACCCCTGCCCTAAATTATGAGCAAACTTCGTTAAACCAGAGAAAATCCATCCGAAGACACCAACAAGATCATTTTGGAATTCACCCTACTTTTCAAACGGGCCCATAAGGCAAACACAATTAAGCTCTACCCACTGCAGGTACCTAAGCCTTATGATCAAATAGTCTGTGCTTGTTTGACACGAAAATATGAGCCTTAATACCAATATGGTATACATGCCGAAGTAACCACAGACCTCAACTTACCTGGGCCTGGATTGACCATTCCAAAATGCCTCACTTTTCAACTATTGGAACAGAGAACAATACTTTCCACTCGTAGATCACTGATAAATGTTCCAGACAGCTTCCAAAGTTCCACGATTGATTAAAATAAGTCACATTTATTCTAACCTACACGGTATGCGTGCCAGCCCACTGTGTATTGCCACGGGTAAACGAAAGCAAGATGGCGACCGTAACCCGAGCAGGTATTTGAAACCATTGTCAAACGACAATGGCCGAGCAAGTGTGCAACAACGCCCTAGCTTTACCGGTATTATCGCAGTACACAGAAAGAAATTTTTACAAGGGCAAACCTTGTCAGACCCTTGTTTACATGGAAAATTACAAGGGTAAAACGCAAAGCTTGTACGTTCAAAATCCGTGCCACGAAAACAAGGGAAATACAAGGGAAAACCATGTAGAACAACGGTAGAACCATAGTACGACAATGGTTGCTAGAAGACGTTGTACAAACCTTGTAACTTAACTATGGTCAACCTACATGACAAAGACAATGGCTGACAACGTCCCCACAAGCCCTCTACTAGGTCATGATTACCCCATAACAAGGGTAGAACAAAGTCTTGTGTCCGCCTTGTACGCAACGGCAGCCTTCCTACAAGAGCGTGACGGGATTAGAACCTTGCTTGCACAACCGCTTTACCAGTGCGTAACGGGGAGGGAACAAGGGTGTTGCAAGGCTTATTACAAGGGTAAAACGAGACTCGGATTACGTCTTTACAACAGCGGCAGATCCAGGACTTCATTTCGGGGGAAGCTTGGGCGTTCGCGCCTCCTCCGCCATAGTGTCTAGACAGCATCCGACTACGCATTTACTTTAGGCACTCTGACATTTCATGATGTGGAAAGGGGCTTGAGCCCTCTTAGCCCCTCCCCTTGTACCTACCTCTGCTTCAAAAGGAACTTTTCAGTCTCTATGCGAAAGCTAAAGCGTTTTCTGGCCCCAAATGCAACCGGAAGACCATCGGTAGAAAAAGGGTAAGTATTGAGCCACCTCTCAAGCAAGAAAATAACCCGCACGTTGTCTTACCCATATCGGTAAAACACAGCATCACTCATCAGGCGCCGATCCATCTGAAGACACCAGCAAGATCATATTGGAACTCAACTCACTCGATTTTTCAAACGGGCCCATAGGGCAAACACAATTAGGTTCTACCCACTGCAGGTACCTAAGCCATATGATCAAATAGTCTGTGCTCCTTTGACACGAAAATATGAGCCTTAATACCAATATGGCATAGGCCCCCCTACATGCCTGACGTAACCACATCCCTACTTACCTGGACCTGGATTGACCATTCCAAAATGCCTCACTTTTCAACTATTGGAACAGAGAACAATTATTTCCACTCGCAGATCACTGACAAATATTCCAGACAGCTTCCAAAGTTCCACGATTGATTAAAATAAGTCACATTTATTCTAACCTACACGGCATGCGTGCCAGGCCACTGTGTATCGCCACGGGTAAACAGAAAGCAAGATGGCGACCGTAACCCGAGCAGGTATTTGAAACCATAGTCAAACGACAATGGCCGAGCAAGGGTGCAGCAACGCCCTAGCTTTACCTACCAGCTATTTACAGTGCCACTACAACGCCTAGTATTCAGTTAGTGCAGCGCTGGTGCGCAAGCAAGGTATGAACCAGGTATGAACGAGGCGCGCACTATTGTGGCACAAAGCAAGGTTGTCATTCCGTAGTAATTGCATTGCTTTATGCTAGTGACTTAACCAGGGTTGTTTTACTTCGGTGATTGAACTACGGTGCAACTATTGTTCTGCAATGGTAAAACTTGTAGAAACACAATTTTAAGCTTGTACCTTGTAATAAATTCTTTCTGTGTAGGTGGATCACATCTCGCGGTTCAAAAGATCACATCAGAAGGTCCACAGGTCATATGTTCTACCGCTCAAAATGTCTAACTTAAAAAAGTCAAACATTCAAAAGGTCCAAAGAGGCGTGCTCAGATGCATGAGAGTGGGGTGCATGATAACGCAGAGGCGTGCCATGGACATGGATCACGTACGACTGGATTGGAAGCTCCGCCCACTTTCCATTGTTATCAGCGTACCCCATTGTTCGACGCACCATCTATTGAGAGAAGTTGGTATGATAAGGACAGAGCGCACCGCCACTGCGGTGACCATATGGGCTCGAGGCGCTTTTTTCACTAAAAATATCAGTTACGTGGTTCAAAGGACAGAAATGATCAAATATTTTATGGCACATGGTCAGATCCAAGGGTAAAGCGGCTAGTGCCTCATCCCGATCAAGCTCTCAGATTTCAGAGGATTCAATCCAAAGCCTGCATCAATGCACTGCCACATCACGGTTTTCTGCGCAACGGTCCGGGGGCCCAACGTTCAACCAACAGAGCTACTGGGGGCGGCAATATCATTTCATTCTTCGATCTTAATGCCGCTTAAAGTTACTGTGATAATATAGTTGTGAATGGACCAATTATCTGAAACAGGAAGAGAACGAGACATATGGAAGAAACTCAAAACGTATTCAGCAATCTTGTTACACACACACACACACACACACACACACACACACATATATATATATATATATATATATATATATATATATATATATATATATATATATATATATATATATATATATATGTGTGTGTGTGTGTACATACATACAGGGACGGACGCAGATCAGAGTTTTGGGGGCGCCAAACCCATGTTTACCTCTCCTCCTAGTCCGGGGGCAGAGGGGGTGGGATTACTATGGTATGTGTTAGACATACCATAGTAATTAAGCTACCTCTCCAATACATGGTCGCTCTTCTGGGGGAGGGGTGGGGGTGGGACCGAATATTTTTTGCTCGACAGACCTAGTGCAAACACCTTTTTCAAAAATTTATCCGGCCTTTGGGGTCCCAGAAGATAATTTTTCCCCCTTGAGCGCTTTAGGGGGTTCCATGGCTGGAATCCCCCCTGTGGCCGCCAATGTATATACATATATATTTCTTTTAAAAAAATGGGTGGTATTATTGGCAAGTCCAAATACAATCCCCGTGTTTCAATTGAGCGGACGAGTCAGCGTCCCGAACAGGTGAGAGTCGGCGTCCCGAATAGGTGAGAGTCAGCGTCCCTAACAGGTGAAAGCGAGCGTCCTGGGCAGGTGAGAGCCAGCGTCCTGGACAGGTGAGAACCAGCATCCTAAGCAGGTTAGTGTCCCGAGCAGGCGGGAGTCAGCGTTCCGAGCAAGTGAGAGCTAGCATCCCGAGCAGGTGAGTCAGTGTACCGAGTAAGTGAGAGCCAGCGCCCCGAGCAGGTGAATTAGCGAGCGTCCTGGGCAGGTGAGAGGCAGCGTCCTGGATAGGTGACAGCCACCAACCCGAGCATGCGAGAGCCAGCGTCCCGAGCGGATGAGACGTCGCCCCCAGCAGGTGAAAGGCAGCATCCTGAGCACCTGAGAGCCAGCATCCTGTGAGAGCCACCGTGCGAGCAAGTGAGAGCGAGCGTCTCAGTCAGGTGAGAGCCAACGTCCCGAGCAGGTGAGGGCCGTCTTGCGGAGCAGATGGGAGCGAGCGTCCTGAGCAAGTAGACAATCCAGAACTATTAGCAATTTGTGCTCGCCGTTACTTAATCATCTTGGATAGTCATCTTAATCAAGCATGGGTAGTGGAGTCTCCATCAACTAATTCCTTTAAGAATAACAGACAAGTCCTGGTCAGGGTATATATATATATATATATATATATATATATATATATATATATATATATATATATATATATATATAGTGCACCGACTTAGTTTTCCGCCACACAACATGTCCCAAGCTCGATGAGTGCGGGCAAGACAGACACCTGGCGTGCCTTATAAAGTCCCGATCATCTAGGTGAGGTATCTTTCAGGGTCCTCCGGGAATCGATGGAAAGACCGATCTGGGCACTTGCTCTTAGACTTTGAGCAATTACCTAATTGCTCCGCACCAAATACCACCGTCACGCTCCCCTCAGTCATGTTTTCAAGCTTGAATTTGGGCGCCACCCGAATTTAATCAACTGTCCTGCGCTGGCCTTGAGCGCCGCCGTCCTTATCGAGACCCGAACGAGCGTTGTGGCGCACCTTTGTGCGTCGGGTACGCCGCAAAAGGTGAGTTTCCAATCCAGTCGTTTGATCCATGCCATGGACTACTGTACTGGACGGGCAACTCGCCCCTCGCGGGCGACAGCGGCGGCTGGGGCAAAATAGAGTGTGCGACACTAGCGCCACGGTGGCAGACAAGGTGGCAGATAGGACAGCAGCTGGATCGTCGCCATTTTTAACGTGTGGACTTTTGACGGTGGGTGTGCGTCTCGTATTGAAAACGTGAATAGCTATTTAGAGTGTATTGAATACGTGTAGTAATTTTAAGAAACGTGTTTTGGTAATTTGCTGGGTGAATTCGGTCAGGGAATCGCCATTAAACTATATATTGACGGGGATGAATGTCTGGTCCTCCTCCATGCCCTGTTGCGCTGAAGCCACGGGGTAGTGGGACCAAGCATAGATGTTCTTATTTGAATGCCACAATTGTGACTTTTTTGGGCTCTTGCCTTACTTGGCAGGCTGGTGCTGTGCTGTAGAGTTCTTTTCCAATTTAGTTCATGTATGCAGAATGATGACATGGCCATTTGAAAGATACCTAGGTACTGCTCCAACTTGTTCATTTCCAAGTACTCATAAAATGAAGGCAGTTTGGTTCCTTCCATTCATCACAACTATCAAAGTTATTTAATCAAATTCTGGTGTATGCTGTAAGCACCTCAGTTGAAACAGAAAAATGAGATTTTCATACTCGGTTTGATAATAAATTTGGGAAACTTGGAGCGATACTGAAATTCAACCGATAAACACAATGATTACTTATTAAGTCCCAGCACAGGTACTTCAAATGTGCTATATACTCTCAGTTAAAGGGAATGTGGCACCTTGGTTGAATCCTAGAATTTAGTGTAATTAGGGTAACTTTTAGCTGAAAATCATGGAAGAGTGCATAAGTTCTCTGAAAAATGCACTATAAGCTCTATATTTTGATTTTTCAATGATCTTTTATGGAAAGATATATCTGCCCTGTGGATAATGCCATGATCTGGAAACCAGTACCATATTCAATAGGCTTCAAGGGCTGTGATTGAGTGATGCTCACAGTGACATCAGCATATGTCATCATACCAACAGCTGACAACTGTGGCCTGCTGCTAAGGTTACAGGTGTATTTCAGGTAGTTTCTAGCTTTTCTCTACAGAAATTTTGGGTTTTAAGACAAATGATATATAGAGTACCAGGTTTTCGGGCATGCTTTACAACTTGGCTGTCTGAGTTAAAATCATGTTACAATGGATCCACATTCCCTTCAATGTGTGCAAAACAACCCTTGTTATAATGGGTAAACTCGAGAAAATAATCTTTGTTACCTAAACTAGTCAAAATTAGTAAAGTAATTAATGTCATCACTACAGAAGTCCACAATTTTCCTATCAAGTTTTTTTCCAATGGCTCATTGTCACATCCTTAACATTGCACCTGACCAATAGTTACAACCCTTCTATAGGAGGCAAAATTTGACAAACCAGTGCAAGTCAACAGCTCTCCATTCAGACATCTGGAGAGAAACAGGAAATACCTTTCAGGCTCCGGGGAAGCCATGAAATGATAGCTCAGGTGCTGACTGCTTGGAGTTGCTGCATCCAATGGATCCACACCAAGCACTGTTATTCTTGTTTCTGGTTTTGAAAGGGTTCATTGCTGCTTAATGAAGCATTTCTCCTGAGAGAAGACAGTTTTCAAACATATATTGAGCTAAATGCATGAAAAAGAAAGAACAGAGATGTTCACCCACAAAAGAGATGATCATACTACAAGCAAAATGGCCAGGTAGCTTAATTACCTGCCTGCAGATTAGGACTACATGGATTAGCATGGGCTTGTTAATCATACTCAGGTCCAAGTGGCAAAGGAGGGTGTGTACCACCAATTGACCTTAACACCCCCTGAAATAGTCACAGGTCCCCCTGGGAGCTTGATGGAGCTACCTGAAATGTCGCTTCCCCACCCACGCCCTCCCAGGATGTAAAAATCAGTGCCCCCAATAGGATTTGGCACCCACATGATATATTTTGCTGACAAAAAGCAGCGCCTCCTGATCTGGATGGCGCCCCCCTGGTCAGGTGCCCACCCCAATTGGTAATCCTGGATCTGCCAATGTTATTCAACAATGCAGGAACCTGATTTCCATGTATTGCCTGCTCCAGTGGAAGGTCCTTACAATACCACAACCGCCTGCAGTTGAGGAAGTGTGCCGTTTAGTGGACCAAATAAAATAAATAGGTAATAAAATCTACACATGCATACAGAACATTTAATAGGAAAAGAAAAGGAAAGTCCTAACTCCTAATCATTACTACTATAAATGTGCCCAAATTGAAATCTTGGATTGGTGAATAGGATGGGTTCACCAGATTAGTTACTGTAAGTGTAACGTTAGCCTAAATCTAACATAGAGAATATGAAATGTATTCTTGCTGAGCGACCCATGTTTTAGGCACAGATCCCGTGAGTAGCATTGCTGCAATCTATACATAGCACAATGGTATAAAGACATGGAAATCAAGAAACTCTGGGGCGAAAAAACACGACAAGATGAAAATTACTACAAAACCAGGCACCACACCACAGGACAAATTGTTCGTTCTCAAATAATAATATTACACTAACCACTATGACCGCAGATCACAATAATCACGAACGAAGAATACATTATATGTATTCGGCGCTACTTTTTGTAATGACCGTATCGGCGCTAGATGGTGCAACTGTCGGTGTCACGTGACATGCGCACCAAGCGCGGTGACCTCAGGTCGGGCGCAGTCACGAGTGGGCAGTAGTCGTCTGAGACTACTCGGGGTAAGTCCTCCATTCTCTCTCTCTCTCTCTGGCTGGCTACCCTGGGATCTCCTAGTGTCAGACGGGGGGAGGGTGCGCACGCCGCCTTGGGCTCTCCGAGCGCTGTGCCCAAGGACACTGTTGTGTATTGCCAGGGGCGTAGCCAGGATTTCGCTCAGGGAGGGGTGGCACCCCGAAAAGGGTCCCCGCGACAGCGCCAAAAGGGCCCTGATGGGTAAAAAGGGCCCTGCTTGTTACAGAATAGAGTGCTGAAGAGGGCTTAAGAGCGCCCTGTCTGGTATAAATGACAAATTTGGTCACAGAGCATAGTGCGGGCGAGCCGCGCTTCGCGCGGCTCGTGTCCTCAAGGGGGCCCTTCGGGCCCTCAGGGAGGGGCGGCTGTCCCTGCCGCCCCCCCTTGGCTACGCCTCTGCCTTGGGCTCTCCGAGCATTGCACTGGCCAGTCCTGCCCACCGTGGTTTCTCACTGTTTTCGGTGTTAGTGTGTATCCCTGATTATTGATTGACTCCAAAACCAATATAGTGGCCATTTTCTCTTTACGTTGTGTTCTACTGGAATTCTACGTTGCTCGGGTCCTGCTTCGTATATTTCTTCTACCTCTACTGCTTGGCCAGTAGGAACAAACATAACATTACGTTTCCTGTCGTTCGCTCACGGTTTTTCACACCTTCACTATAGGGGCCTCGGAGATACCCTGCCTGTCTTTCCAAGGTGCATGTTATGACATCACAGCCTAGGCCATTCAATGTTGAGTTGAAGGTCACAGATCAAGGTAAAAAGTCATGGGTCAAGGTGGAACCCTATTTCCCGTTAAACGGTTGATATAGTGCAAGTTGTAGTAGACAGTAGATACGTAATATAGTGACGCCATAGGTCAGTGAACTTGAATGACCCTGACCGAAAAGTTTTAGTGAACATACTTCGGACGTTCGGTCCATGACATCAGGTCACTTGCTCAATTCCCGCTTGGCACATGATCATTGCATTCCCCAAGTTCTACCCAGCACAGTCAAGATCTGTCTTAAATTACCTCGTTTGACCTTGAAGAGCATCACCTAGGTCAACGACAATAGGATGAAGATCAGAACATTATGGTCCCCCAACGCGATCTTTCGTGAGCTTGGTTTCCTAGGTCATAGGGGATGCCTACCACCCCCCTCCCTCCTCCTACCGTGCAGGTGTTACGGGTTGCGTTCCGATTTAACGAAGCAATATGCCCGTGATTATTTTCAGAAACATTAAATTGTCACCATCCTCCCGCTGACATTTATAAATAGCCACAAAATGATAGGAAAGGGCGACGTGCGAATGATAGGAAAGGGCGACGTGCGGCTTCTTCCCTATTGCCGGCACTGCGTCGGTGACGCGCCGTCCTATCTGCCACCCGGCCGGCCGCTAGGTGGCAGTGGCGGCGGCGCTGTCGCCAAGAACAATAGGGATTTGAGAGAGTTGCCCGTCCAGTACAGTAGTCCATGGGCGTGCTAAGGCACCTGATAATAGGAGGCTATGAGGGTTAGGTAAGGTTAGGTTAGGTTAGGTTAGGTTAGGTTAGGTTAGGTTAGGTTAGGTTAGGTTAGGTTAGGTTAGGTTAGGTTAGGTTAGGTTAGGTTAGGTTAGGTTAGGTTTGGTTAGGTTAGGTCAGGTCAGGTCAGGTCAGGTCAGGTCAGGTCAGGTCAGGTCAGGTCACGTCACGTCACGTCACGTCACGTCAGTTCAGTTCAGTTCAGTTCAGTTCAGTTCAGGTCAGGTCAGGTCAGGTCAGGTGTGTATGCCCTAAGTCCCAATTTCCTAGTCTGGGGATATCAACCCTCTTTCCAGAATCTGAGTGCGCCTCTGGTCTGGGTACCACTTTTCGAAATGTCATAGAAATATCCCGAAATTCTGTAAGAAAATCCCTAGAGATGAAACAGACGGAAGGAGGGGGAGTTTGAGTAGTGTTAAGTGGTACCCAGACCAGAGGTGCACTCAGATTCAGGAGAGAGGGGTGATATCCCCAGACTAGGAAATAGGGACCAAGGGCATACACAATTGAACTGACCTGACCTGACCTAAACCTGACCTGACCTGACCCAACCCAACCTGTGGGATTGTGAGTTGCTGCACTCTCGCTGTGCGTGCCTGAGCGCGCCATTGTGGGTTTGGCCTGAGGCGGGGCGGTCGCCAGTCGACCGCCCGGATGACCCGACAATACAGCAGTACAGATCGGAGCGCCGTCTTTGGAGGTTGTGCGCGTTCAGATTATAACATTGGCGACCGGACGGACTCAAGATGCCGCTGGGGCACATAGAAGAGTTTGATCCTGATCAGCACAACTGGGAGGAATACGTGGAACGTCTGGAACAATTCTTCGTAGCTAATGACATCTCGGATCCAATTAAGAAGAGGGCTGTTCTTCTTAGCAACGTGGGTTCGCGCACTTACGGTACTGTACGCTCGCTTTTGTCTCCTGAAAAAGCAAACGAGGTTGAGTATGGCAGGATTTTGTCAACATTAATCAAGCAGTTCTGTCTTCGTCCATCGGTCACAGTCGCTCGTTACCGGTTTTTCTCGTGTTGCCGGCTGCCTTCAGAGACTGCAAGAGTTTGTTGCTCGTCTGCGGCAGCTGTCTCGGGATTGTAAGTTTGAATCATTCCTTGACCAGATGATTCGTGATCGTTTGGTATGCGGTGTGAACTCAGACGCTATCCAACGCAGGCTTCTGGCTGAAGCAGAGCTGACGTTGCCTCATGCAGTTGACCTAGCCGTTGCCATGGAGACGGCGGGACAAAATCTGCAGGAGCTTACGGCGTCGGCGCATCCAACGGAGCCGACTCAGCCGGGGCCAGCGGTACATCGCATTCAGCCAGCACGGCGAACACGGGAAAGCGGCGGTGAGCAGCAGCATACAAGTAAGCCAAATTTGACTGTCGGACAGAAGTGTTGGCGCTGTCTGAAAAGTAACCATGCCGAGTCTGCATGCCATTTCAAGCGCAAACGCTGCTTTCAGTGCTCCAAATATGGACATACCAGTGCCGCACACAGGGCCGGCACGGTGCAGCATGTCCATCAGCATAACGGCAATCAAGGGGAAGGGGCTGCTAGACTAGATCAGAGCTATGCAGCTGCTGGAGCCCATCAATATCAGTCTGGCGGGGAAGATGAGGATGCTGTAGAATATGATGTCGGAGACTTGTTTAGATGCTCTGAAAAGTCTGTCACAGCTGACGCACGACCTCCGATTTTGTTGGACCTCAAAATCAACGGCCGGGACGTAAGGATGGAGCTAGATACGGGTGCCTCTGTGTCTGTGTGCTCGTACAGCAGGTTCAAGGAGCTGTGGCCTGCTGGTGATCGGATGCTACAACCATGCAGCATGCTTCTCCATACATTTTCAGGGGAAGCACTTCGGGTTCGAGGTGAAGCTCAGGTGGATGTGTGCTACCAGGGTGCTAGTTTTAAGCTGCCCCTGGTGGTGATCGAGGGCGTTGGTCCTCTCCTGTTTGGCAGAAACTGGTTGAGTCACATACGATTGGACTGGAGGAGCATCTGCACTGTGTCTGCCGACCCTGGTGTGGATGCTGTGGTTGAAAAGTTTGCTGGTGTGTTTGAGGAAGGCCTGGGCTGTGCCAACGACACTGTGGTGACCATTCCAGTGGATCCCAATGCACGTCCCATTTTCTAGAAACCCAGGCCGGTGCCGCTGGCGTACAAGCAGCAAGTCGACGAAGAGTTGACTCGTCAGATTGATGCAGGACTGCTGGAGCCGGTGAAGCACTGCAGTTGGGCGGCACCGATCGTCACGGTAAAGAAAAATTCAGGTGAGATCCGTATCTGTGGAGATTATCGTTTGACAGTCAACAAAGTAACACCTCTGGGCAATATCCTTTGCCAAAGTCTGAAGAATTTTTTACAAGGTTTCAAGGTGCCAAGGTCTTCAGTCAGCTAGACTTGAAAAGCGCGTATCAACAGCTGTGTTTACATAAGGACAGCAAACAATATTTGGCTATTAATACCCACAAGGGTATCTTGGTCCCAACCCGACTCGGGTTCGGGTAACCATCCGCCCCTGCAGTGTTCCAGAGATATATGGAGACGCTACTCGCTGGTATTCCAGGAGTCGGAATTTTTCTTGACGATGTCGTGTGTTCTGGAACCACCGCTCAGGAGCACCTGACGACGCTGCAGGAGGTCCTCCGGCGTTTTGCGGACGCAAACCTACGGCTGCAGAAGAAATGTCGCTTCGGAGTGCCTTCAGTGATCTACCTGGGACACCACATCGGAGCCGATGGGGTAAAGCCAACCTCGGAGAAGGTCAGTGCTATTGACAACGCCCCAGAACCAACAAATCTGAGGGAACTACAGGCTTGGTTGGGTCTCATTAAGTACTACTCCAGGTTCCTCAAGAATCTGGCCTCGACGTTGGCTCCACTGTATCGCCTCCTGAAGAAAGGTCAAAAGTGGGAGTGGGTCCCTGAGCAAAAAGCAGCTTTCCGAGCAGGAAAAGAGTTGCTCAAATCTCCAACGACACTGGCACACTTTGATGAGACGGCTCCTGTTGTTCTAGCGTGTGATGCTAGTCCCTGGGGTCTGGGTTGTGTTTTGAGTATTATTGATAAACAGCATGGAGAGAGGCCGGTTGCGTTCTATTCAAGATCACTTACGGCCACGGAGCAGCGATACTCACAGACGGATCGAGAGGGGTTAGCTGTAGTTGCAGGGGTGCGACGATTCCATTTCTATCTCGCTGGTAGGGAGTTCACAATCCGGACTGATCACAAGCCATTGTTGGGCATGTTGGGAGATAACAAGCCACTATCACTTATGGCCTCGCCGCGCGTCACTAGATGGGCTATGCTGTTGTCTGGCTACAAGTATCAGCTGGAATATGTGCCAGGTTCCAGGCAAGGTCATTGTGATGGCTTAAGCCGGCTTCCACTGTCTGCAGGCTTTCCTGAGCTGCCCACGCCAGCAGAGACTGTGCAGCTGATGCAGTTCATCGATTCGTCTCCCGTGACATCGGAAAACATTCGACTGTTCACCGCCAGGGATCCGGTGCTGAGTGCTGCTCTGCGTTTTACCCAGGATGGGTGGCCCTCTGGTGAACTCTCTGCGCCGGATTTGGTACAGTACCGAAATAAAGAAGGTGAGCTCAGCGCTCATGACGGATGTTTAATCTGGGGTTCTCGGGTGGTCGTGCCGTCCAAGTTGAGGGAAAGAGTGCTGGCCATGCTACATGAGGGCCACCTGGGAGAAAGCCACACCAAGAGTTTTGCCCGCATGTATGTGTGGTGGCCCCATATCGATAACGATATAACCCAGATGGTGCAAAACTGCACTACTTGTCAAAAGTACCGTCGACAGGCTCCGGTGACGCCGCTCAGCCCCTGGACGTGGCCCACCAGACCGTGGGAGAGGATCCACATAGACTACTGTGGACCTGTCCATGGCCATATGCTGTTGGTAATTTTTGACGCGTACTCAAAGTGGATTGATGTACATGTATGCACCACATCCTCTGCGGAGACTACTATGGAATCGCTACGCAAGTCGTTCGCGTGTTTTGGGATTGCCAAAACTGTGGTGTCTGATAACGCCACATGCTTCACTGCACCTGCATTTCAGAACTTCTGTGAGCAGAATGGGATTCGTCATCTTCTAACAGCTCCTCTGTCTCCTAAAAGCAATGGCTTGGCAGAAAGGGGTGTTCAGACTGTCAAGAGTGGTCTCCAGAAGCAGAACGGCGGAAGTATCCACACCAAACTGTCGCGTTTTCTGTTTACGTACCGTACGTCTCCTCATAGTATTACCAGGCACACCCCGGCGGAGTTGATGATGGGCCGCCGTCTCCGTACTCGTTTGGACTGTATGATGCCCAGCTTACATCACCGCGTTGTGACGTCACAGGGTCAGCTGAAAGAGAAATATGATCAGAGGAGCCGGAATCGCACAGTTACTCCAGGAATGCGTGTCCTTGTTTCACAGGTTTCCGGGCTGTCGGGAGTTCATAAAGGAACACGCTGGCTGCAGAGACTGTGTGTAAGCTGCACCGGACCGAAGATATCAGTCCGTCTGGATGATGGTCGGGTACTGCAGCGCCACCTAGATCACGTGGTTCCTCTCAGCTCAGCCCGCCAGGAGTCACCCTGGCCAGCCGGCCGGGATCCTGTTGCTCAGCCACCTGCGGCAGCTGCTCAGCCGCTGTTTGCACCGGCTGCAGCTCCAGCAGCGGCTTCAACTGTTCCGGCCCAACCTCTACGTCACCCAACTGACATCGAGCCAGCGGCCAGTGCTGACGTGGAACCCGGGGCCGGGCCTGTCCCGGCTGGTCGAACTGAAGTGGTGGAAGAAGCAGCTCCTGTTATTGTTCCTGATGAACCTCGGTATAATTTACGCCCTCGGCGAAATCAGGGTGGAGGTGTGGGATTGTGAGTTGCTGCACTCTCGCTGTGCGTGCCTGAGCGCGCCATTGTGGGTTTGGCCTGAGGCGGGGCGGTCGCCAGTCGACCGCCCGGATGACCCGACAATACAGCAGTACAGATCGGAGCGCCGTCTTTGGAGGTTGTGCGCGTTCAGATTATAACACAACCTAACCTAACCTAACCTAATCTAATCTAATCTAATCTAACCTAACCTAACCTAACCTAACCTAACCTAACCTAACCTAACCTAACCTAACCTAACCTAACCTGACCTAACCTAACCTAACCTAACCTAACCCTCATAGGCTCCTATTATCAGGTGCCTTAGCACGCCTCTGCGTTATCATGCACCCCACTCTCATGCATCTGAGCACGCCTCTTTGGACCTTTTGAATGTTTGACTTTTTTAAGTTAGACATTTTGAGCGGTAGAACATATGAACTGTGGACCTTCTAATGTGATCCTTTTGAACCGCGAGATGTGATCCACCTACTACGATAATACCGCTTTACCTACCACAAGGTATGAACCAGGTATGAACGAAGCGCGCACTATTGTGGCACAAGGCAAGGTTGTCATTCTCTAGTAATTGCATTGCTTTATGCTAGTGACGTAACCAGGGCTGTTTCACTTCGGTAATTGAACTACGGTGCAACTATTGTTCTGCAATGGTAAAACTTGTAGAAACACAATTTTAAGCTTGTACATTGTAAAAAATTCTTTCTGTGCAGTGAACACCAAGCGCTACATCGCCGTACTCCAGCGGTTTTGGGAAGCACTGAAGCGAAAATGTGTGGATAACCTTCAGCAGCAGTGGTTGCAACAAGACGGGGCAACCCCACACACGGCAGGAGCCACCCTAACATGGCTCAGGGATGACTTTGATGAGCGGGTGATCTAAAAGAAGACGAATGTTAACTGGCCAGCACACTCACCGGACTTAGCCCCTAGACTTTTTTTCTGTGGGGATACCTAAAAAGCAAAGTGTACTATCCAGGACTAGAAACACTCACGGACCTGAAGAACAGCATCAGGAAGCAAGTTCACCTTATCAGGCCTGAAATGGGCATCATCCTCAGCCAGCAGTCAGCTGATGGAGGCGAGTTCGTGGTAGCCTATGCGTATGAAAAATGGACTGGGCCAGAGACCCGTTACAGCACGATGGAACACAAGCTGGTCGCGATCATCTGAGCGGCGCGCCGTTTTTATCATCTCCTATTGGCAGTGCGCTTCACAGTGGTGACAGACCATCAGGCAGTGGCGGATCTAGCCGGTTGGTTTGGGAGGGGCAAACCAAAGTCGAAAAGCAAAAAATAAAAAAACGTCGCGCAGTGAAAAATTGCGCTACCTTTTCGGTAGGATTTTGGGAACTGGAGACGAAAAGCAAAAAAGTCCCGGGGTGAAAAATATGGGCTCAAGATACATTTTTTCCTATCCAAGCCCCAATATTTCCACTGAACTTCTCTAATTCTTTTTAAACCCAGCAAACATGCCCATGTGGGAAATATGCGTAGTGCGGGTGGGCTGCCCACTTGTTCTATGTGGGCCGTACATGGGTCGACCATGTGGGGATCATATGGAAGTGGCCGCGGGTTCCAGATGGGTTCCATAAGGGCCTTGGAAGATGGGAATGCAATGGGCTCCTGATGGTATGCAGGTGGGTTCACAGCGGTAGAGAGTATATGGTTTCTATGTGGTGCCGATGCGGGCCAATACAGATACTTTCCATATGGTTTCTAGGCGGTATCTGTGTGAACCCCTCCTCCCAAATGCTGGCAATATGGTTTCCATGTGGTATCGATGTAGATCCGTACATATGCATGTCATTTGGTTTCCGGGTGGTGCTGATGTGGGTTTGTACATATGCATCCCATATGCTTCCCATATGAATTCCGTCATGATTCCTCTCCCATTATGAAGCCCCATACTTAGATGCACCAAAAAGGCAAACCTGTCGCATGAACACCTTAAATCAGAGTTTCACGACAAAACTAAATGCACCCTAACTACATTTGACCAATATTTAGATCATGTACAACTCATGGATCAGTGGTTTTGCCCTGCACACATTTTGTGAACGTTCCAGCTCATTACATTCAGTGGCAAGTCGTTAAAGGGAGATACGCGACAAAATTCAAACGTTTTTCCATTTTGTTATTTTTACCCTCACTTATAGCAACTAAAACAGTAAAAATACTGCTAAGCATTTATTTCAGAGCTTTCTGTACTTTTATCTCCTAGGCACTTCCAAACATCAACGTTCTAAGCAAACATGCACAGAGATGCCAACAAGTAAAACTATCACACAATAAAACATGGATAGCTCAAAACAGAGAACAACCGGTGCTGCATGAAAGTATCAAAATTCCTCTTGGATGAAGGATAAAAGGGCTGTCTATAAATTAAGTGACGCAAAGGACGGTGGGATCTACACACAATGTCATCAAGCTTAACATATGACCGATGGGTGACAAAGAGCCTGGGAAGAGAGGGGGATAAAACACAAAATTTACGCTGCATAGTTTATGGAGGCAAAGCTGGAGATCCCTTCTTGATTCAGGGGGTTCTGGATGGGTTAACGCTGGCACTGCGATGCAATTCAAATACAAAGTAAGTGTAAGACCAAAACTTCAGGGCTCCTGACCTCCCAGCAATCCGGGATTCTGCATCTCCACAATTATACGTGTTCTCCCCACTGGATTGAGATACACAGCAGGCAATAGCCCGACTGTAACCACTGATGGCGTCACTATCGATGCTGCCACTGTGGTCGCTGGTGGCATTACCATCGAAGCTACCACTGCGATCATTGGTGGCGCCACCGTCGGTACTCCGATCCCGGTCACTGGTGGCACCACCGTCGATTCTTTGGCGCCGGCCGCCGTTGTCGCTGCTTCCACCGTGGCTGCGGTTGTTGCGCTAACCGTCTTGGTCGCGGTAGTTAGTGAGCCAGACGGTTACCACCTTGTCGACAACTCCCTCGGTGCTCGTGAGGCCGGGCTTCTGCTTTACAGATCCTGTGAAAAATGGACTGTTTTACGAATGTACGAGCGAAAATTTGTTAGCATAGTTTTGATTAAATTGAGAGCATCGGGTTGACAGAACAAAACAAAAATCAGCTCAGTGTATGGACGCAGAGGCGCTGTAGGGCACTCGGCTCTCACGCCACTAACCCAGTTTCAAATCCCAGCCGGGAATAGCAAGAAAGGAGGTTTTGATCCCCGTATATGAAAACCAATAAATAGCTTAACCTTCGCCCGTGGGGGGGTCTTTTAGACCCCCTCGGGTTTCTCCGAAGTGACCAAAAAACGGCGGCGCGCAGCGCCGCCAAACTTGGTCTAGCTGTTCCTTCATCATTTTTACACCTTTCCTGAAAATTTTGGCTCAAGGTCATATCAGGTCAGGTCACCAGGTCAGGTGAAGTGACCTCACCTCAAAAAATACTTAGGACGGCATAACTAAAAGAAGGGTTAATCGATCAAGTTGAAACTCATACCACATCTTGGGCCCACCAGGAGCTACAACATTTGTTCCGGGATTTTGATATTGGTGACCTAAGGTCATGTGCAGAGCATGACCTCCCCATTGACAATGCATGGGGAAAATCACGAAATGAGCTTTTCTCAGTAAGTATGGATGGAATCAGCTTCAAACATCGGTTGCGACTTGCTCTTAGCCCATTTCTGAAGCTGATACCAAAATTTTTGACTTGTGACCTTTAAAAGGTCACCTTAGGTCAAATAAGCATTTTTTGTTGTTTTTCTGTATAAATTTTGAATAAACTAAGATAGAGCTTTTATTTTGTCACCAAAGTGTTTGTATAGTCACTGGAAGTCAAATGATATACATCATGACTATACCAGGTCAAGTTGGGTCAGACCGTTGACCTGGGTCAGGTCAAATTCTTAAATTTGACCTGGCATAGCAATATCATACATCATTCGATTTGTATTGACAAGAGGATTGCAATGGTGCATAAACTATGGCTGTATCTTGTTTGGTTTGGAAGCTATTAGCGAAAAAGTAAACGACCTTTTGCATGGGTGGCTATGGACATTCCCAAGAATATGCCCAATATTTAGTGACCTGTAGCTCCCTAGGCTTTGACCTGACACGAAAATGAATGCCACTGTAATGAAAGCACATCTCAAGAGCTTTCGAATGGTGTTAGAAAAATGTTTCTAGCTATCATAGTTTCTGAGATATAGGAGGTTTTCTTAGTACACCTCATATTAGCGATTTTGACCTATTTTGACCTCTGGTGACCTTGATATTGACCTGACAAGAAAAATGACCGAAGTATTTTCGATATCATTTTCGAAGAGCTTTCGATTGCCGTTTTGCGCTTTTTTCTAGCTCTCTTAGTTTTTGAGATCGTGGGGGGTCTTTTTAGCCCCCCCCACCAGGGCGAAGGTGGCTCGTACCCGCCACCGGGGCAAGGGTTAAAGATAATTAATTGTTAAAAAATATTAGCATTCTGTATGCGGCATTCGTTCACTGGGAGGCCATGAGTGGATCCCGAGCAATCATTTCAAAGATTCTTGAAAAATACGAAACCCGCGCCCCACCGGGGGTCAGGCGCCACCTTCGCCCCACGGGGGCCATCGATGCCCCCTCTAACTCCGAAAATATGGGGGTTAGCGCAAATCTGCAAAGTGCATTAGAAAGCTCGCGTGAATTCAGTAAGAAATTACTTCGCATGTTTAAATGCTCAGGTCAATGGTTTGACCTCCAGAGGTCAAGAAATGTCACGATAGGATATTTTCACTCAAATATGCAATGCTTAAGAAAACTGGGCATAACTCCAATGCCATTAGATCTATTGAGATCTAGTTAAGTACATTTTATAGGAAATTGGCAGTCCTTTTTCCGCTATGCGGAACGTAAAGACCTTCCGCCAGTGGTTTGACCTCCAGAGGTCACCTCGTGACCTAATGTGACCTGAGGCCACGAAAGGTCAGAAAGTGACTTTGCCGTATATCAAATGAAAGCCAGTGACAAGGCAAACACGATGGTGTTTGTTTCAGCGCTCTAGCTTAATTAGGCCAAAAGTTATTGTCAAAATACTGTTTTTGACCCCTGGTGACCTTGGATGACCTTGGAAAAGTCAAAGAGCAAATATGACGCATGGGATCCATGAAAGGGTGTCCGAAAACGCTGTTCTGAGCAGTCTGAGTATCTGCAATCATTTTTGCGGCTTTTAGATCATAAGACAGCTTTTCCTCATGCTTTTCCAATGGGAGAGGTCGCCTCGTGACCTGACCTCAGGTCACCAAATCGAAAAATCCCGGATATACACCTTGTAGACCCTGGAAGGGCCATAAAGTGTAGCAAGTTTCAAATTGATCGACTAAGAAATGTAGCTTTTATAGAGCTTCAAAGTTGAAGTGAGGTGACCTTGGTTGACCTCGCCTGGTGACCTGACCTTTAGTGACCCGGAGAAAAAATTTTAAGGGATGGTGGGAAAATGATGCAGTGAGAGATAGAGCCCTCAAACGCGGTGCTGCGTTTCGTCGTTTTTCTGCTATCTCGAAAAAAACCTTAGGGAGGCCATCGATGGCCCCCGGTGGGGCGAGGGTTAAGACATGGTTTTTTAATGCCTCTGGGACACGCCCCTTGCTACCTCACCCTGTATCTGTGCATTTTGTTAGAAAAAATTTAAACTCAATAAAAAATTGGGCTCACCAAATGCAACGTTTCAAAGTCAATGTGTCTCCTGCAATATTCATAGATGAGTGAAAAGCCCTGTCATGTATGTGGATCTCTTTCGAATAAAACTTCAAACTTCAAGACAGGTGCGGTAGTCCTGAGCCAGGAGCGGCCCGAATCAACGTAAAAGTGATAAACCGGCAGTTGCAGTGATGAGCCGGGGGTGACACTGATAGCCAGAGACGGTAATGCGAGACAATAATGGTAACGATAACAATAATTTGTGACATAGTCGAAAAAATTCAAAATATCTTGCTGCACTTTACTTTACTTTACTTACGCATTATTTGATGAACATTCATGTTGTGTAGCACACATCTCTTACACATATCCTAGCATTAAACTTTGGAAAGAAGTAGGGTAGAGTGGGGTAACGCGCCCACCTGGGTAAGACGCCTTCTACCATCTACAGGCTAATGTAGGAACTGCACCCTCCATATACCATTTTTTTCTGGTAGCGGTCTTTCTGATCGGGTCCTGAGCGTGTTTGGACGCGCCTAGTCTGCTCCGGTAGTTTTCAGCAAGCATTTGTTGTTTTTTACCCCTCCGGATATAAAAACAAGCAATCTTAAAGTTGTGATTGTACTCTATGCGATTTAGATGTACTCATAGCAATTTGTGTGGTTGAAACAGCGAGTTTGTGCGACATTTTGACAGCCACTATGCGGCATGGAAACGCCGCAGAATTTAGAAATCTTTGTGTCGCCGCTGCCGTTGCTACGTGGGTAAGACGCCCATGTGTAGTGCGGCTTACCCCAATATTTGGTAGGCGTTTTACCCCAATGGGTAAGTGTGTTCTTAAGATAGATTGGAGGTGAAGGTAGGGCTGCTATCGCTACTACCACCATCACGCCCACCACTGGTCGTGATGGCGAAGTACGTTGGGTTAGAAAAAATCACCGTAAGAGAAGACGTTGAGTTTCAAATATTAGCTCCTATAGCACACATGAAATTTTTTCGAGTTTGCTCTCATTTGGTAATCTTGAGGGGTGGTCTTAAATCACTGACGGATCCAAAGGAGGCTAAAGGGGTCGTGGCCCCCACCAAAGCCTAAACATGTGTATTTCCCCCTCAAATACCAAATTTTGGCCGCTTTTTCTTTTAAAAATACTTTGATTTTGAGATTTATTCTTGATTAACCATCCCCCTCAAACGTTGGTTTGGCCCCTCCAAAAGCTGCTCCCGGATCCGCCGATCTATTAAATACCTACCATCTTGTCATGGATCTGCTCGAAGCGCTATTTGCATAGCGCGATCCCTAACCAATGTCGTCGTTAACTAAATTTTCCATATTATGGATACCCATCCTCATCCTACCTTGACATACTGTTCCAGAATATGGGAAGACATACCGAAGAAGAACCACTGGCGAACAGAATGAACCGGAGGCGCTTTAAGGTGCTTTGCATGCCCTAAAAGATATTGGAGCCTTACCTTAAATTGCTTTTGGGTTTTCTGATAATAGGTAAAAAGCCTACCTGCTTGTTTTTGCTGTGTCGGGCTTTAACCCGCGCCCCACCGGGGGTCCGGCGCCACCTTCGCCCCACCGGGGGCCATCGATGGCCCCCCCTCTAACTCCGAAAATATGGGCGTTAGCGCAAATCTGCAAAGTGCAATAGAAAGCTCGCGTGAATTCAGTAAGAAATTACTTCGCATGTTTTAGTGCTCAGGTCAATGGTTTGACCTCCAGAGGTCAAATTAGGTCAAGATCGGCTATTTTCACTCAATTATGCAATGATTAAGCAAACTGAGCATAACTCTTATGTCATTAGAGCTATTGAGACCTGGTAAAGTACATTTGATAGCAAATTGCCTGTACTTTTTCCGCTATGTGGAACGTAAAGACCTCCCGCCAGTGGTTTGACCGCCAGAGGTCACCTCGTGACCTAATATGACCTGAGGTCACGAAAGGTCAAAAAGTGACCTTGCCGTATATCAAATGAAAGCCAGTGACAAGACAAACACGATGGTGTTTGTTTCACCGCTCTAGCTCAATTAGGTCAAAAGTTATTGTCAAAATACTGTTTTTGACCTCCGGTGACCTTGGATGACCTTGGAAAAGTCAAAGGGCAAATATGACCCCTGGGATGCGTGAAAGGGTGTCCAAAAACGTTGTTCTGAGCAGTCTGAGTATTTGCAATCATTTTTGTGGCTTTTATATCATGAAATAGCTTTTCCCCATGCTTTTCCAATGGGAGAGGTCGCCTCGTGACCTGACCTCAGGGCACGAAATCGAAAAATCCCGGATATACACCTTGTAGACCCTGGAGGGGTCATGAAGTGTAGGAAGTTTCAAATTGATCGACTTTGAAATGTAGCTCTTACAGAGCTCTAAAGTGAAGTGAGGTGACCTTGGTTGACCTCGTCTGGTGACCTGACCTTGGGTGACCCGGGGTAAAAAATTTCAGGGATGATGGGAAAATGATGCAGTGAGAGGTAGAGCCCTCAACCGCGGTGCTGCGCTTCGTCGTTTTTCTGCTATCCCGGAAAAACCTTAGGGGGGCCATCGATGGCCCCTCCCCGGTGGGGCGAGGGTTAATGCCTCAAATAACTTGCCCACTTTGTCACAAGACTATCGTAAAGCGTAATAACAACAATGTTCCTACTTGTTCATGTGACGAGGTACAATATGCGCTGGGTGTTATATGACGGCGTTTTACCCCGGGGCTAGGGCGTTTTGCCCCGATAGCGGGGTAAAACGCCCTTTTACATGGTCTCAAAAAAAACAAATTTCGCACACTTCGCATAGTGTCAGAGTCCCAAATTTCTACCTTAGTGTAGACAGACAATGACAGAACTTAACGAAGAAAAAATAAGGCAATTCCATCCACGCAGGATTGGTACAGACATATTCTCCCTTAACGTATGCGTCTTACCCCACTCTACCCTACGTAGGAGTGTCAATGCAACACGTTGAAACTCCCCGCGTGTGTCAGTATTTCCGTCTCACACTTGTTTCCTGTGAAGATGTCAGAAAATAAAACGGCAATTTTGTGTCAGTTTTAGGGTAAAAAAGTTGTCATTACCATTTTACCAGGTGATATTTACTTTCAAACTTAAGTTCAATACCAATGGCTAAGCAAGCTTGTCCAATTTTCAAAATATACATGTGCACCATCAACAAACAGAATTCAGATATCTGACACCATATTGCTATGTTGGTTGAGACTTTACACATCTGACCGGTATTTTAATTTGGTACCATTCTTGAAGAGCACAGCCGTGTTGTAGTTCCATTAAATTTACAACTCAAACCTGTGTTGAGTATATACTTCATAAAACTGCTCAACGGAAAACACATCCTCCTTGTGTTCATTTTTTCCAGTGTATCACTTAAGAACATTCATTCTGAAACACTCTGCAGAGTAGCTATGCAGGCACAACCAACAAAAACAAAGCAATCTGATAAAACAATGAAAAATCGAACAAGAGAAAAATACTAACTGCGGATAAAACCCGACCATTAAACAGACTAACCATTAGGATTGCAGCTGGAAATGTTTTCGCACACTTACCAATGATGACATGAAGGTGCCGTCGGTGGAGAGGCGCTCACCAGGCAGGCGGAACTCCTTCATAGTGCTTGCCGGAAACCAGGAATCCTGCAACACCCGGTCGTTGCTCACGGGGAACAGATGACCTGCCTTCTGCGTTGCGTGCTATCCTGTTGATGGCGATACTTTGAGAGGCGGAGATTCCCTTGATGTGTTCTGGCTACCTCCTCCACTGTTTTAAACAGTCTTGTCATGAAGGTCCACAAGCTCCTGCGGTCATAAGGTATTTTGATACGTATCTATAAGTATGTATTAGAACTCTTCACGAGGTACTGATGCACCAAAATGTATTTTTAATAGCTGCACGTGTCCTAAAGCAGCAGCTGAAATTAAAATTTATTGACTGTCTAAGCATGAGCATCATATCTTTTTTAATCGCAATTACCGCTCCCATCAGAATACCTATCATTATAATATTTTAGATATAACAGGTCTGCACATATTCAACCTATTTTTATTTTCTCTTTGTACCTCACAACTTGATAGAAATATGCAGGCAACGTGAATAGCTACATTAGGAAATACTAAAGTGGAAATATGGCGGAAGGATTCCTGCAGTTGCGACATTGATTTTAAATTGTTTGTACCTACTTATGGCTCTTTGTCTCAATGGTAAAGATTTTTGATCATTTCTAGAATTACAAATCATTGAATGAGTCCACTTATTTACTTGACCTGACAGTTTCGTTGATAAACCATTATCACAGTGGCATGCAACAACGAGTAATCACACGACATACAGAATAAGATTTTTATTTTTGCTACTTCTCGTGTCATTCGTTTCGTTACAGAGCGTCTTGCGGTCGGCATGTCCTTGGTTCAATTCAGCATTCACCAGGATTATTGTTGAATGTTAATCCCGATTTTTTATCCCGTATTTCCAAGGACTCGTAGATCTTTCACTTCCGGACGTCATGTATTTGATTTCTCAGGATCTTCATGCCGATGTTTTTTGGCTTGGGATTAGTGCTGTGGTGGTGTACTTTCAATGTTTGCCCCAGGCGGTCTCTTAACTCTCATATCTTGCGTCGGCAAGGTGCTCATAATACCGAATTCCGAGCTCTCTCCCCGCCTCTCCCACGTATAGGTTGTCAGCAGTACAAAGGTTGGAGCACATTTTATAGATGACTCCGGAAGAGTGACATAGTCCTGTCTGACCCGCCTTGCAGGTATTGGAATCGCGCCGGCCAGCAGGACATTTGGCTGGTTTGAGTGCAGAACAAACTAGCTCTCGCTTGACAGTATTGGATTCGTCCAGGCAGCCATTCTTCAGGATGCTGTTGATGGTGTGCGTCAGGCTGTCATCTGAAAAGCAGTCGTATTCTTCTTACGCTGTTTTTTCATGATGTTTTCTTCGCCTTGGTCTTGCTGTTGTGTCTGGTTGTGGTTGATAGCAGAGCTACTAATAGCTCTGTTATCATCGAATATTGGTATCCATTACTTTTGAAGATCGTGGTTAGTCTTTGAATACTGCGTGTTTTTGCTTTTGTCGTCACTTGAAAGGCGGGTCGCACGTTGGAACTGTTAGGTCAGCACTGCCTTTTTTGTTTGCATCGGCTGGGCTGAAGTAAAGTGAAAAGGGACTCCTGATGACGTCGGTTTTGCATGAAGGTTAGTGCTGTACTTATCGTCTTTTAGACCAAGGAACCGAACCCCAATAAAAGCAGCACCATGACCAGGAGCACATCGTGAAAAAACAAGCTTTAAAAGAATACGACTGCCTTTCATATATGGCTGACAGACGTACACCATCAACAGTAACCTGAAGAAGAGCGGCCTGGGTGTACGGGCTGCCTGGACGAATCCGAATACCGTCAAGCAAAAGCTGGTTCGTTCTGCACTCAAACCACCCACATGCTCTGCTGGCCGGCGCGCTTGCACTTCCTGCAAGGCGGGTATGACGGGACTATGTCACTCTTCGGGAGTCATCAATGACTGGTTCTGCAAGCATTGTACCGCTGACAACATATGCCATTAATTGTATTTCTTGATGCTGGTGTTTTTTGGTTTGGTATGAGTGTTGTGGTGGTGTATGTTCCAATATTTGCCGCAGGCGGTCTTGGAATACCGCAGGCGGTCTCAATCGGTGTAATGAGGAATGAGCACCTAGCCGACGCAAGATATGAGAAAGAAAAGACTGCCTGCGGCAAATATTGGAAAACACATCACCACAACACTCATCCCAAACCAGAAAACATCAGCATCAAGAAATACATTTAATGACATATGGGAGAAATTTTCCGATTCCTTGGAAATATGGGATGAAAAACCCGAGATTAACACTCATCAATCATTCTGGGGAATGCTGAATTCAGCCAAAGACCGCAGGCGGTCTTCGGACCGATACACGCTGTATCGAAACGAATGAGAATTAAAATACAAAATCGGCCACTGTATGTCGTATGATTACTCGTTACACCTCACTGTGATCATGGTTAATAACCGAAACTGTCAGTTAAGCTAAATAAGCCAACTCATTATATAGTTTGAAATTCTATGAAATAATTTTCAAAAAAATAGTTATCATTGCGGGAAAGGACCACAAATACATACAATTTAATCATTTTCCCATGCACTTTGACTGTAAACATGCTGGTGAAATTTCCATTTGAAACGCATTCAATACCAAAATTCCCACAACAGGGTTTTAGCATGTTTAGCCGATCCAGCCAATTATAGACCAATTAGTTTGCTTTGCTCTTTATCGAAAGTTTTTGAAAAAATAATTTTCAAGAAAATCTACGGCCATTTAACACAGCATGACCTGTTGACGGAAAGACAGAGCGGGTACAGACCAGGACACAGCACACACCTTTAACTATTTTACCTTGCCCACACCTGGTACGACACGTTGGACAAAGGACAAGACCAAACAATACTGTATTTAGACATATCACGCTATTTTGAGAAAATTTGGCACAAGGGACTATTATTCAAATGTGAACGAGAATTTGGACTGACTGATCTTTTACCATGGTTACGTTCCTCTCTGACTGATCGAAAATAGTGTGTATTCATTAATGATTCTAAATCCTCACTGTCATCTTTAAACGGCGGATGTCCACAGGGTTCTGTGCTGGGCCCCCTGCTCGCGTATTAGACTTAAATGGCTTATCAGGAAAAACAAGAATCAAATGATGTTTTTTGCAGACGACACCTGTCTTTTTGGCAGCCACAACATGGAAAATCTTCACATTAGGCAAGAATCTCTCCAAAACGACCTAAATATAATTCAACAATACGGCCAGGATTGGTTTATCACGTTTAACGGCTCAAAAACAATACAACAAACATTTTCCTACCGGAGACAAAAAAACATTCCAAAACTATTTTTTGACAGTCTAGTCATTCCAGTCGCCGCTAAAAACAAGCATCTGGGAATGACATTTTCCAATGATTTGAGATTCCATGAACATGTTAACGATATAGTTAAAAAAGTCAATATGACGCTTGGCCCACTGTACCCAGTTGCCCCCTACTTGTCCCAGTCAACCCTACAACAGATTTACCTTACCTACGTAATGCCCTACTTTGACTACGCAGACATTATTTATGACGGACTATTGACTTTACATGACAGCCAGAGACCCGAGAGACTACAAAACAGATCAGCACGACTAATAACATCCACTCCCTCCAGAACGCCTACCGGGAAGCTGATGCAGGATTTGGGCTTGAATTCTTTGAAATCTAGAAGATAATTGCATAAAATTAAATTTTTTCATCAACTTTACTCAGACAACACTCCCACTTACATAAGCGCAATATTACCAAACACTAGGGACAACACAGTAAACAGAATATTTAGTACATCGCGCGAACGGAGATTCCTTTTCGAACGGTAAACTTTAGCCACTCATTCCTACCAAGCGCAATCAAATCATTTAACAAGCTCCCGAATCGAATGAAAGAAATCAACTCTCCTAGGGTCTTCTTGAAACACCTAAGAGATCACTTCAAAGTTAACCAGCCGCCGTTATATTATTCATTAGGATCCAAAATTCAGGACTCTTGCTTAACACAATTAAGACTTGGGATTTCGAAACTAAATGCTCACGCCTACCAAATTCAAAATTCGGACTCCCCCTCCTGCTTGTGCGGATATCAAAATGAAAATACAGAACATTATTTTCTGGAATGTCCTTGTTTTGATCCTCAAAGAACTCTTATGGAAAACAGCATATCTACGATATTAAATCATTCTTTCAGAAACATGCATCGTAAAAACAAGATTGACATATTAATCCATGTTAGAAATCTCCCTCCAGGCGAGGACAGGGCAGTAGCTCACGCAGTTTTTCAATTTGTTCATGGCACGAAGAGGTTCGTTATTTAACCATAGACATTCAATTAATCATTTATAGTCAGTGCTCGATGTGGTGTAGTGAGCCGTACTTTCGATGGCGAGTGTCGCGGCGGTGCGGTGGCCTCTGGCGGCGCTGAGATGGCACCATGATTGTGTTTGCGTGGGACGCCTAGATTTAAGCGCTTCGGCGCTTTTGCGTTCCTCGTAGCAGCCTTTGTGTATTTTTTCTGAACCATGAAATAAATATTATGGATTATGGATGTTTACTTTTGTTTGCGTATGTAAAAATGAACACCTCAAAATAAGCGTACTTCTGCACCCCAGGCGCTCAGCCCTACCACCATCTCGGTCACAATTTCCCGACAATCATACTGTTAGCACTTGGTTTAGGGCTGCCATGTCCACCGGAAACTGCATGAGAGCAACTGTGGTAAAACAACACAACTTTTTTATTAAGGCATCCCTATACAACCGCTTTAGTGGGGTTAATTTTCAGTAAACTAGAATAATACGTTGTTTTAATTCATAATTATCAGTTCAAATGACTTTACATACATGCTATGGGAGTTGCAATCATTGGCCTTAACCATCGCCCCCCGTGGGGGTGCTTAAACATCCCCTTGGGTTTCTCCGGCGGGACGAAATAAACGGCGGTGCGAAGCGCCACCGTACTTGGCGCACCTCATCCTTGATCAATGCCGCAACTTTCCCAAAAATTTTAAGGTTGGATAAGCTCAGGTCAGGTCACCAGTGCAGGTCAAGTGACCTCACCTCCAAAATTTTTTAAGGTGGCATAAGTAAGAAATGGGTGAATATATCGAATTGATACTTTTACCACATAATAGGCCCACCGAGTTCTACAACATATACTCCGGGACTTTTCATATCGATGACTTAGGGTCAGGTACGGATCATGATATCTCCATTGGAAATACGTGGGAAAACTGGAAATTGCTGTATTTGTGTAGATACAGCTGAGAATACCTTCGCATTCTCCAAATCGTAGTATCCTGGGCCCCTTTCCAGGTTCATGGCTGCAATTTTGGACTTGTAACCTCTGAGGGATTACCTGGAGCTATTTAAGCAGTTTTCAGGCTTGGGTCAATAAATTTGCAGGAAATGATGATACAGCTTATATTTTGATACCATTGCATTTGGATTGCTATTGCGAGTCGATTAATATGCATATTGACTATTTTAAAATGGAAATTAACCTTGATCTGACGTGAGGTTGCGTCATTTATGTGTTTTGTCCTAACAGAGTCATATTGTACATCATTCGATTCTCCATGACACGAGGAAGCGAATGGTGCTTAAAAATGGTTCCAGCTCAACTCTGTCAGACGCTAGAGCCGAAAAACTCGGCTCAAAATTCCACCTTTTTTCACCTGTCATAGCCTCAATATTGACCTGAGCCAAAAAGTGACCGATGTAGTTTCTTCATTAATTTGTATGAGCTACCCAACAGCGTCGCGTTTTTTTCGCTATTCCGCATATGAGCCTAGTTCGAGGGGCATGTTTGAACCCCCACCAGGGCTAAGGTGGCTAGGAGGCCCACTGGGGCGGGTATTCAGTGAAATGAAGTGTAAAATCTTTCTGATTTTTCGCAAAGTTACGAATCACCGTATTAAATTTGACACGTACATACATGCACTACCAAGTGGTTCTGGAAAGCCCCGAGTGTATGTGATATAACCGTGCTTTAGTATTCGTACCAGCGTGGTGGCTTCTAACAGACGCAGTAACTCTCAGGACTGTGATTTTCCAATATATTTAGGGGTGCTCAGCCCGTGGGAGGCGGCAACTCATAGGGATGGCAGAGCTGCGGGAGCGGCACTCTTCGTTGCGCCAAATCTGCTATTGATCAATTTTGGGCCTTTTACCGCACAGAGAACATTTTAATTGCATGGTGGGCAGCTATTCTACAGCTCTGCCAAGCCTTTTTTCTTTTTAGGCGTGATCCTAAAGCTGCATAAAGGTCTTAAATGAATCCAGTTCGAGTTGCAAATTCATCCACGATTGAAGCATATCAGTTTTCTGGGGGTTAAATTTTACCTTCGGAATGGCAGAGTGCATGGAAAGTGAAACGGAACCCAAAAACTATGGGAAAACTCACCGAGAGCTTTACAAGTAACGTGTGTTTTTTCTGTAAACATGAATGAATATCACAACTTCATCGTACCTGTACATGTCCTGTATTTGTACGCGAACACCCTTCTTTCCCTAACACACAGGGGTGGCAAGAATCAAGGCGGAAGTGATGAGTCAGGAGCGACACGAATCAGGACAAAGTAATAAGTCGAGGACGGCAGTGATGAGCCGGGGGCGATAGTTACAGACTAGGGACGGCACAAACCATAGGGTGGAGGTGATAAGCTGGGCGCGACAGTGATTGGCCCCGGCGACAGGAAACAAAACAAAGGTCATAAGCATGGCTGGGGATCTCTTCTCGATCCAGGGGGGGTCCTGGGTGGGTTAGCGCTGGGACGGCAATGCAAGCCCTATACAAAGCCAATGGGAGACCCAAAATCCAGGGGGTCCTGAACCCCCAACCCCCCGGGATTTCCACCCATGTTCATAAGTTGAGGGCGGCAGTGATGAGCCGGGAGACAATGGCTATGTACTATAGGCGGTAAAAATCAGTGTAAAGGTGACGTGAAAATGCTGTAAAGGTGACGTGAAAGAAGGTGAAATGCTCCGGGGGCGGCATGAATCAGCGCCACCGTTGTAAAAGGGGCGGCATGAATCAAGGCAGCAATGCTCAGTCGGGGCGTGACACGTATATTGGGGGTGCTCAAAACAGGATTGGGGTGCTCAAATTAGGATTGGGGTGCTCAAATTAGGGTTGAGGTGCTCAAATTAGGATTGGAGTGCTCGGAGAGAGAGAGAGAGAGAGAGAGAGAGAGGGAGAGAGAGAGAGGAGAGAGAGAGAGAGAGGAGAGAGATTATTACACCCCTGGGATACTTTCGAATGGCGTGTTAAGGTTTGGCCCCATTTGCAGTTAGAGAGGGATAAGGAGGGGAGGGGGGCTACGACGGCCTAATAAACACAATGCATAGTTTTCAAATGCACATTTCGCACTGTTCAAATCCACTGGAAGCAAACACAAATTCTGTAATAAAATCAACCAGTCAAATCAAGGAACACTGGATGATTTATTTGAATGACACTCGAATAGGTACTCACTCACACCGGAGGTGCCGTGCACCAGAAGAGCTCGATGTTTGACGAGGGTGGCAACTTCTCGTGTCATGTCTGCACTATATGTTGTCTTAAGTCTTACCTTACACTGTCAATAATCCAATTTCGGCCTCGGACAGGTTTTAGCTATGCAACCGGCAGAACATATTTTCAAATTCACGGGCTCCTCACCACAGTTCCACCTCAACCAGTTTCTACTTGCCACTGACTGCCTCGCAAACACGGGCCTTGGCTAACGCTAATGGAATGCGGCCATACAAAAGGTCGGGTCCGTCCCCCGCCCAAACGCCCGAGGCGCGGTCGAGCGCGGAGGGGAGGCGCTGGCCCCGGCAGCGCGCCTCCGGTTCGTGACGCGAGAGGGGTGGAAACGCTGCGAGGCAGCGCGTAACCGCGAGCTCTCTTACCTGCTCACATAGCGATTCGCTTCTTCGACAAAGTATGAATTGAGTGCAAACTCATGCTTGCTGAGACGGAGCTCATACTTTCGTTGTGTGCATGGTACCCGTCGGTTCTGTATCTGTGTATGTATTAATCACCAACAGGCACATACCCAATTATAGGTGAAGCCAATGGAGGATAAAACGCATAATTACTAACAGTCTGCTCCTAAAACGCGCTAAAAAAACATTTCAAAACACAACAAGCGCAGACAATCGACCTGGTCACTGACCTATAATAGCTGCTTTAGGTGTCGTAAAAGAGGCGATACACTTCTTAAGTCGTCCAATAGGATCCGTAAAAATATCACAAGTTGGTGAGAAAGCTAAACAATTGTTTACAACACGAGGAGCCCGCACAAACACACACGATTGTACCGTGTTCACTCGACCAAAAGGCACATCTAAGAAAGTTGCACTAGCATTCCTGAAAGTTATAGATGGTACATTAGGGTCGGTTAAAACAACATTTTTTTACTTTTCATACTCGAACCCATTTTTTCCCATCATATATTCAATTTTGATTTCAATGAGCCACATTCCAAGCTTCTACGACAACGGGAAACATCACCTCAAAACGGTTAAAGATTTCATGTTTTAGGCGCGATTGGCCGCCCGGCGTTGCAGTCTCCCCCTGTTGAATTGTGATGAAAGGGTGCATAACCTACCAGTAAAGACAGCGTGGCATGTGCGTGCGTATAAGAGCGGTAGATGAGATTTAACATGCAGGAATTTACTTGTCAGCTGTATTTGCAGCGCAATACAAATACATGTTATTCCACAAAAGACCTGAAATTAATTTGTTCAGCACCCTAGTACTCTAAATCCCGACAGCACAGGAATGCCTTCCGGAAGCGAACCTTTCTCTGGCAACATTCGTTGGTGAAGGTCGTTGGGGCAGGTGCTTCTCCCTATTCTCCTGCGAACTATTTAAGAGCTCTTATACTGCTAGAAGAAGACCCTGCTGCATATTTTTTACCCTTTGGATGGCTTACGAAATCTTCCACCAGCTTTACACCACGTTCTGTGCGACCGTTCACGACAGTAAGTTCTGGAATACCTTGAAACTGGGCTATACCAGCCACCAGCTTCTCAACGGAGCCATTTCATGTTAGAATCTTTCAGATTAAGGCTCTCGAATACCATGGCCAGCTGTCACGAGTGACAAACTGGCTGAGGATTAGTACCGAGCATTCACCGAGCTCTTCATAGCCTCTATCGGCCTCCTCTATCTTAAGCTTACGCTAGTCAAATGTGAATTGTTTGCTGTTTTGGCCAATTGTTGTGCGACTGGCTCCTTACCTCCAAGATGGGTGTTCTCACCAGCGGGACAGAATATAAATTTCTGTGCACAGATACCACAACTGATGGAAAATTGACTTTAGCACATTCAGGGCGATTTCTATATTAACTTAATGAAAGCACTACACTGCATTTTATGTATAGCTTTGAGGCTCATACAAGGCTATAAAGCTGACTATCCGCGACGGAGGAACCAAAATACATGGTTTAGAACCACTTACAAGGAAAGCCGCTAACTCTTTCGGGGTCTGAGTGGCTCAATCGGTTAGCGCTCCCGCCCGGCTCGGCCAATGGCATTAATTATGTGCTGGGTGTCGTGGGTTCGAGCCCACGCAGAGGCAGAATCTGGCGCCCTGCTCTAGCCCAGGTTAATTCTCTCCCTCTCGCCTCTGATGCCATATGACCTGAGCAGTTGATGCGTTGTTTAACCCCAAAAATTATACTATTCAGTCTTTAAGTATCTTCTGGAAGGATGAACGGAATCTGACTCAGTAATAGCACGCACTTTGTGCCATAAATGTCCTATATTCCATGAATATGGCTCGCTGGTGGGCTCCGGGTCTTCTAAACAGCCATTTGTTGGAGGCAACCTCTCCTGACAGCCACACGTAAACCAGCTTGTGCAATTCGTGATTATCTTCTCAAGGAAAACAGAGCTGGCATGTTTTCCAAAACCAAAGCACTAGTCGGGCCTGATGATCCAGGAACGTTCCATGATAGGTCTTCCAATAAAAATGCTCCGGTATTGTGTAGAGGCGCTGAAGTCAATGTGCAAACGCATCTGTTATCTGTGACCAGAAAGTTATAATCTGCCTCGCAAATAATAATCACAATGCTGGAGGTAAAAAGGCAGTGACACAGCGTCTGGCCTAAACAGCAAAACCATCCACCTTTTAGTTGGGTAGGCTAAAGTTTCCGACAGAGGCTATGAAGAGCTCGGCTCGGTACCAAGCCTCTGCCGATTTTTCATTCCTGAAAGCTGGCTGGTATTCGAGCGCCTAAATCTGAAAGATTCTAACATGAAATGGCTCCGTTGAGAAGCTGGTGACTGCTATAGCTTCCCCTGTTTCAGGGTATTCCAGAACTTACTGTCATGAACGATCCCACAGCATTGTGTGAAGCTAGTGAAAGATTTCGTGAGCAATCAAAAGGGTAAAAAATATGCAGCAGGGTCTTCTTCTAGCAGTATCAGAGCTCTTAAATAGTTCGCAGGAGAATAGGGAGAAGCACCTGCCCCAACGACGTTCTCCAAAGAATGTTGGCAGACAAAGGTTCGCCTCCGGAAGGCATTCCTGTTCTGTCGGGATTTAGAGTACTAGGGTGCTGAACAATTTAATTTCAGGTCTTTTGTGGAATAACATGTGCTTGTATTGCGCTGCAAATATATCTGACGAGTAAATGCCTGCATGTTAAATCCCATCTACCGCTCTCATACGCACGCACATGCCACGCTGTCTTTACTGGTAGGTTATGCACCCCTTTCATGCCAATTAAACAAGGGGAGACTGCAACGCCGGGAGACCAATCGCGCGGGAAACATGAAATGTTTAACCGTTTTGAGGCGACCTTCCTGTTGTACACTGAAAAAAGTACGCCAGAAAGCGGATTTTATCTACGGTGCCAAAATCCACTCTTCTTTCGGCGAATATTTTACACCCGATATCAACGCAAAATGACATGAAACAGGAATAATAAAACCCCAACCCGTGGGTCGTGAAAATATCAACTAACAAAAAGTACACCATTTTCAGGATTCTTTCTACGGTGCCAAAATCCACTCCTCTTTCCGGCATTATTCCACAACCTATTTTACACCGGTGTAATGCAAAAATGCATGTGTTTTGAGGGAATATTCCTACACCACTGGAGTAAAAAGATTATCAGACAAATCGGAACAGTGTAAACTAGAATTGGGGGAGTAAAAATAGATAAAAATGTGAAATTTCCGGCGTAGAAAAATCTTTGCAAGGTGCAGAATGAACCCGCGTTCAATATTCCATTGCTGCTGAAAAGAAACAAGAATTAAAAATAACCCAGTTTATTCTCATTAGGCACTTAAGATTAGTTTACTCTGATAACAATGATTAATATACACTTTGATGAACATACACTCCAACGGAGAGTTTAAATCACTTGTACTTATAATCACTTCCAATCATCTAAGTACCTCTAATTAGCAGTTTAATCTTGAACCATATTGAAATTGACTATCAATCACTACAATAATTTCGTTTGTCTTTGCACAGACGTGGCTTAGGCTTACAACTTTCGCCATGCCATAGAATTCGCTGGTTTTGCTCCTCGCAACGTTTCCTGTTGTATCATTCATTAACACCAGACAATCACCACCCATCACCGAAGATCACTTCTTTGAGGCGCAGCACACTTTTTTGAGGGGGATCACGAATCCTCCTGAAAGGTCGATGGCGCCCCTTGAAATGTAGCTTTCATACCTTTGCCTTAAGAAACGAGATTTGTTTCCTCGCAATGGGATCTGGTGGCTCCTGGCAGGTTTTGGAGCCCACAGGAAGCCGGTTTTCCCCCAAAATCGGAGCCCCTGGTCCGGATACAGTTACCCTGTGGGTCTATAGGGCTAACCCCGCCACCCCTCTCCGCTGCTGTCGGAGATGAGGAGACCGGCTCCCCACCTTTGGCTTGTAATATCATCGAAAAAGCCTAATCCTAGTGGTCATAAATCCTTTATGACAGACCCTGCCCTACCCCCACCCACCGTGGATCTTGCCCCACACTTGAAGTTCTGTAGCCCTTAAGTGGCTTTATATATATATATATATATATATATATATATATATATATATATGTGTATGTATGTATATATATTCGAATAGTTCGGCAATATGTTCTCTTTGAGGCAATGACAGTTAAATTGTATTACTCCAAAAAAATATCCAAGGGCGCGAGTGCTATACAATTTAACTGTCATTGCCTCAAAGAGAATATATATATATATATATATATATATATATATATATATATATATATATATATATATATATATATATATATATATATATATATAGCCACAGGGCGTTGTCACTGGGGACCTGGGGAAGGACTGGGCCCCCTCTTTTGAAGAGAAAGTGAGAAGGACGCCAGCTCTTTTGGCCGAAAATAGCATTGAATATGCAGGGTCTAACTGATGTAGGTAGTGTTTTATCACCATCCCCCCACTCGAACATCTAGGGCGACGCCAATGGCGGGGCGGGGGCCCGGCTGCAGTCACAGGGGGCCCGGGTAAAACACAGGGGGAATGCTCTGCAATTGCTGAGAATAGGGGCTAGGCTTTGACAGTGGGTCAGGGGTAAATTCTGAGAGGTCCAGTTGCACACTCAGAGGCTCTAAGTGGACTACAAGGGACCCGGGTACGCTACATTTGAGTGGCATTTTGAAGGCAATTTGCGGGGCTGGGGTACAGCCGTAGCCGCCGGGCCCCTTTGCGGGGGGGCAGTGGCTGTGGCGAGGGGTGTTTCTTTTCATTGCTTAAGGTGAGCCCAAGGCGAGGGCGATCGCCTTATCGCCCCCCCTCACTTGGATTCGTACCTGGTGCTGGCATTGGTGAAATGTCGTATTTTTCATCGATAAGTCCGCCATATTGAACTTATGATCTGTATACTGACCTCGATTTATAAACAACGGGCAGGGGCGCAGCCAGAGCTTTGGTATGGGGGAGCACACCAACTTTGAAGGGCACCCCGGGAAAAAGGGCACTTTTTAACGTAACCTAAAAAACTTACTATATCTTTGTTTATATCATTTTTGGGCATCTTTGGCTCAATAAAAATGCAAATAAATCATTGACGGAGAAGGAAAACTCTATTAAAACCGAAAAAAAGAAAAAAATAATCGAAATACGACGGAAATAGCCGAAACACGACTGTTTTGGATATATTTAAGGGCAAATCAGTCAACTCATACAAGTACTTAACATCAGAGAAATCAGCGGAGCACGTGATATCTGTTACCATGTGCAAGTTAAGGCATATTGGAGTCGAACATTTATTTGTTATGCCCATTGGTTTTGTCGTAACGAGTGAGCCCTGGCTGAACGCGGATAAAGTTTCTTGCCTCCCACAATCACCGTGGGACGAGGAGTGGCATAGTGTCTTTGGAAGAACAGAATTTTTGCTGCCGGAATAATTTGGGAGATACCTTTTGAACGCGCTTATTAAGTTCCACATTCTCAAGGATCGGTCCCAATTAAGAGTAAAGAAGAGGTGAATGGGGTGGTTTGGATGGGGATGGTGGGACAGGGCTGAAAATTGTGAAAACTAGTTCTTCATTTAAATTAATTAATAGAAATCCTGGTTTAGGGGACTGTCCTCTGAACTGAGGGGCACATGCCTTTTTATCATCACTTCCCAGAATCCACCAGTATAATAAGTAATTTATATAACCAGGGGTGCCTGCATCACAAGCCGTTTTAGAGATTCCTCATTCCTCGTTAGCTCCGTTTTACAAGGGGAGTTTCCATCGTGTTCTTATTCCCATCTATCCCAGGGACTAGACTAGCTCATTGGCCCCATAGATGAGGTCATCAGACTAGCTCAATGGGCCACAGATAGGCTCATAGGGCTTTAAACCAGTTCAAGAAGCCCCAGAACAGTTTAAGGCGCCAGATCACCTCAGGGGGCCTCAAGCCAACATTAGGGGTTCTCACAAGCTCAGCGCCCAGACCAGCTCAGGGTACCCTCAGAACCCAGATCCGCTCTTGGGCCCCAGATAAGCTCTTGGGGCCCCAGATCAGTTCAGGGGCCTCAAGTCAGATCAGGGGGCAAGATCAAGTCAGGGGCACCAAATCAGCTCAGTGATCCCTAACCAGCTAGGGGCCCAATCAGTTCAAAAGCCCCAGAGCTGCTCAGGGGACAACAGATCGCCCCATAGGGCACCAGATCAGCTTCGGGGACAAACAATCAGATCAGTGGTCCCCGACCAGCTCGGGCCCCAGATCAGCTCGGGAATATCAGATCAAGTCAGGAGGCACTTAATCAGCTCAGGAACCCCATACCATCTCAGGGGCCCTCACCAGCCCCTGTGGGCCCAGCTCAGCTCAGGGCCTGGGAGCTGCTCAGGAAATCACGTAATCAACCCAGGAGGCCCGGGTCAGCTTACAGTGCACCGCATTAGCCATGGAGCACCAGACTAGCTCAGAGGGAATCAGATGGGCTCAGGAGACACAATGATGACTCAGGAGGCACCAGATCGACTCAGGGGGTATTAGTTAAGTTCAGGGGCAGTATATCTGCTCAAGGTGCACCAGATCGATCAGCTCAGGGGCAAGTTCAAGTCAGGGGCACTAAATCAGCTCAGGGATCCCTCACCAGCTCGGGGCCCAATCAGTTCAAAAGCTCCAGAGCTGTTCATCAGGGGACACCAGATGCCCATAGGGCACCAGATCAGCTTCGGGTACAAAGAATCAGATCAGTGGTCCCCGGCTAGCTCGGGAATACCAGATCAAGTCAAGAGGCACTTAATCAGCTCAGGAGCCCCATACCATCTCAGGGGCCCTCATCAGCCTCTGTGGGCCCAGCTCAGCTCAGGACTTTAGAGCTGCTCATGAAATCACGTAAGGAGGCCCAGGTCAGCTGAAAGGGCACCAGATTAGCTCAGAGGGCACCAGACTAGCTCAGAGGGCATCAGATGGACTCAGGAGGCACCAGATCGAATCAGGGGCATTAGTGCAGCTCAGGTGGCATCAGATCGATCCGCTCAGGGGCCCAGATCAGCTCCCAGCCCCCAGGCTATGGCAGGGGCCTAAATCAGCTCAGGGAGCAACATAACAGCTCAGGGAACACAAGATGGGCTCAGGGCCCACCAAACCAGCTCAGAGGGCACCAGACCATCTAAGGAGACATTAATAATCAGCTGAGGGAGCACCTAGTCAGCTCAAGAGGCACCTTATTGACTTAGGATACAGTAGATCAACTTGGGGAGGCATGAGATCAGCTCGGGGGCACGAATCAGCTCCAGGGGCACTATATTAGCTATTAGGGCATCAAGCAGGCTCGGAGGCATTAGACTAACTCAGAGGGCATTATATAGGTTCAGGAGGCACAATTATTTGCTCAGTGGGGCACTCGATTTACTCAGGGGCACCAGATCAGCTTAGAGGGCAAGTAATCAGCTCAAGGGGCCAAGACCAGCTGAGAGGCCACGAGATGAGCTCAAGTGGAACCAGATTAGCTTCACCCATACAATTATTGGCGACGATGAGGCATTAGGTGGACACCTACCAGGTGCCCATACTCTTCCCGGGTGCTTGGAAAGGCGACAGAATGCCATAGCTGACCGAAAAAGGTATTAAATTGTCCAACAAATCGCTACATGCGGTCCAGTTACATTTCGTTTCAACGGCGTAGGGCACTAAAATTCGAGCGGCACGGCCCAAATAGGGTACACCACCTGACAATCAAAAGGTCACCCCGGCACCGATAGGGGGCACGTGCCCCCTGTGCCCCCCTGGCTGCGCCCCTGACCACGGGAGAAGAAAAAACAAGTTGATGACCATGATCTCTCTAGCTAAAAATACGATACAATCATATTTCCATCAAAGTACAAATATGTAGGTACAATCAATCCAAGTACAGTACAAGGATAGGCTGGACAGCAAGGGGAGAAGCGGGACAACTTGTCCCAGTTCTCCCCAACCCGCCATTTTTCAGAATTGCGATGTCAGCAAAATTAAAACCCCTTTCGTTGTTCGAAGCTGGGACAGATCGATGGAGAATGCGGCACCAACTTTATTGCACCAAAATAAAGAACTTTTCGGTTGCATATTTAACAGAGCATCCACTCAAGAAAACGTAAAAATTAACTTTTAAGGAGCACTCACCTCTCGCTTCCAGCACCCACCCGAAAAGGAAGTTGACGCCCTAGTGATGTGCAGCGGCACGTATAGTGCGGAAATCACCTGAAAATTATATTTTTGGCTCACTCGTGGATTCAATAATGGGGGTGTCCCACTTCTCCTGCGTCCCAGTTCTCATCACTCTCTCCTACCTCAACGAGTCGTGATCAATCCTCTGAATGCGGAATTGCGGTGGGTAGTTCAAGCTCAGAATTGTCCCAGAAAGGAAATGGCGCGATTCCACCCACGTGTAAACTGTAGTAAAAACATACCTTCCTCCATCATAGAAACACACCCAAACAAAAATCAGAAGAAAAAATACCTTCATCTAGGGTAGTTTAATCATTCGAGAACTTGTTTTAATCTATTGGCAGGATTGTTTCACCACAGGAGAGTGAAACTATTCTTGGGGCAGTTTGTGAGTTCCATAGAAATACTCCGAGGTGATACATTTACACCTTTGCATTTTCAGTAAGAATGGAACTGCACTGTGCTAAAATGAAATAGTGATTAATTTACCACATGAATGTAATATTACACCTTTTCTTCTAATATTAAGCTGGATGTCGGAATATATTTACCAAGAATTCTAAACAAATTCTTGATAATGGGGTAATTTTAGGAGCAGACAAATTGAAATTCTACGCTTGAGGTGTTGTTTTTTTCGGTGTAGATGCTTGGAATATGGCTCATTGAAATCATAATTGAATATATAATGGTAAAAAAGTGGGTTCGAGTCTGAAGAGTAAAAAGAGTTTTTTTAACGACCCTAATGGTACATGAAGCGAGAAACATTCCAAAAGATGAGATGATGCGATGAGACCTTGAAAAACCTTGCTTGTGAATAAGATGTCATGTTGTACACGCCTTGCCAGTAAAGTACGAACATCACAAAACCTCGTCAATTCCTCGTAATCTAATGGTGGGCTGGGTGGGTCAACATGGTTCGCAAGCCACAACAAAAACTTGTGCTGGATTTTTCTACACGGTCCAGATGGCATTTTGCGGCTCCAGCCCCAACCAATGAACAATACTCTAATACTGACCGGAAAATAGCATTAAAAGCCGCCACGGCGGCCTTCTAATTCAGCTTACATCTAGCGGAGGCCGTCTGGAAGGTTCTGATTAATAAACCGAGTGATCTGTTTGCTTTGGAAACCATGGAGTTGATATGGTCGGAAAAGGTAAGCTTTTAGTCAAGAATGATTCCCAAATCTTTTATGAAAGATACGTTCTCCAAAATTTTTCCGTTGATTTTATAAGCCGAATTGATGATATTGCGATTTAAAGGTTTCGAATTCAGACGCTATTGGTGATGTTACAAAAATCATAGAACTTAATAGCTAAGTTTATTTTCATTGCATAGGCGGATGAAAGTTTATATTCAGCGCATTTTCGACCTGGACCACAACATATGGGGGTGTGCCACTTTTGGGCGGCAGCAAAACATATCGCGGGGGCGCCAAAATTCGAATCCTGGGGAATGGGTGGAAGCGACACTTCAGGGGGCATTATCGACCTTTTAGGGCAATACTGCGGTCATTCCATGGGCGCCAAGTGTTGACCGGGGAGGGGAACATTCCCTTTCCCTGAATGTCCCCTGGATAAACCAACACTCACGGTACATAAAATATTGGTCCGTGACCAATTATGACCAACAATATTAGTTCCTGTTTGGTTCTCGAAATTATAATTATGTCAGAACCATTTTTAGGTCCACAGGTCAACGAGGTCGCTAGATAGAGGCCATGAAAGTTTCGGGGCTAACACAAACATTGAAGCAGGAATAATTTTCTATCTTAAAAGTGGCTGACCTAAATTAGTTTGAATGGATATCGCTGGATACAAGATACAACAGTTCATATAAAAATAAAGCTTTGACATCAGGTCAGGTTTTGACCTCGTGACCCCTTCTTTAAATTCATAATTAAAAAACATATTCTCATTTTTCACTGGGTGCTCCTTAGGCCAGGGCATCTTTTAAAGGAAAAGTCAGTGGGGGGGGCATTTCTGGTGCTGGCCATTATGGTGTCTTCAGGGGAGCAAGACCTATTTTGAGGGGGTTTAATAAAGCTTAGACGCGATAGTGTTAAATGTTTCTCAATTTTTGTGCTATTTCCTGTCTAGAGATTATAGATGCTGCCCAGGGCTGACAGTTTTTTTCAACAGAAAAGGTCAAACCGAGGTAGACAAAGGGCCAAAGAGGGGTAATTATATCATTTTCACCAAAATAGCAAATAAACACAAAATGATTTTATCCACATAACCAGAACATTTGTTTGGGAGCATCAATCTCCCCTCACCCACTTTTTAAACAACAATTTCATGATCTTAGTCAAAATGGGAGTAAACCGAAAATTTGTATAACCAGCCGCTGCGGAAGGCAACGAGAAGCCCAAATTCTAAAAGTTGTTGGTACTAACGTGGAAAGTTTGCTGTCAGCATCAGGTTAAAGTTTACCTGGCCCCCTCACTTTTTTGCCGGTGGCGACGCTTATGTATGCTACCACCACAGTAATAAATAAAAAGGTTAAGCACTTCATACCGCCACACGAGCAACCAGTCTTACGCACTTTGACTACACCGTGTCCTGTCTAATCCACGAACGAGCTCTCAGCGCTGACGAGTGCCTGCTTGTGAAATGAGAGCATCATGCAATGTCACGGTACTGGCTGGGATGTGGGCTTCCGGTCGGATAGAGCAGGATGTTTGATTGGTTGTAGGCCAGCGTTCTTCTCCAGCGTTGTGACTAGTGGATACTGAGGCTGTTTTGCCGGGATTTCCCGTAACTAAGCGCTTTGTTTCGTCTTCGCACGATGGAGTAGACAGCCACGGGTGAAAATTGTATAGCACAATTGTTGTGGATTTCCAATTTTGGACCAGAAATGGAACAAAGTAATAATTATCCGGGTGTGTTCTGTCTTATTTTCCTTAGGTGAGTCTGCGTTTGGTCAATTTTAAGTCATCTGTCTATTTCACTGGGGGCCAATTTCTGGGCACTGGGGGAGCATTTCGGCCGACTAGGGGGCAAATGCCCCCCAGGTAACATGTTAAAATATGGCCTGCCTCAGGGTATAAGCTAACTAATAGTGGGCGACCTTTGTATAAAACAGATTTAGTGACAGGTCACAGAGGTCATCACCTAGGGAAAGTTATCGTTTTTGGACCATGAGCGGTTCTCCGGTCACCTCGGAAAAATAGGTGGGGACTGGCCTGCAAGACCCCCTCCAGTGCACGTGTCAAAAAAGTTGTGAAGCGCCTTATAGAGGTGATCTGCGGTGATGAGTGGTGATGATGCAGTGGTAAGCGGATATGAAACAGGAAAAGTTTGGAAATGTAAAACAGGGAAGCCTTAGGCAAAAACCATAAACCTAGCAATGTTTGTGCAAAGAGGAACTAAATTATTGTAGCGATTGAAGGTCAATTTGAATATTTTTCAAGATTATAAGGCATATTAGAAGTATTTAGATGATAAGAAATGATTATGAAAACAAGTGATTTAAACTCTCCGTTGCAGTGTAAGTTTATCAGAGCGTATACCTATTAATCAGCATAATCAGAATAAACTGACCTCAGTCGCTCGATGAGAATAAACTGGGTCGTTTTTTTTTAATTGGGGTCTCTTCAGGAGCAATGGAATATTGAGTGAGGGTTCATTTTGCACCTTGCAAATATTTTTCTATGCCAGTAATTTCACATTACAATATATTTATACTCCCTCACTTCCAGTTTAGGGGAAGTCCGTGCAAGAGTACGCAGTTAACTTTCTGAAGGCTTCCACCTTTCTCCTGTATGTCTGACAGCTAAAATTTGTATATGGTTGTTTAGCCTGAAGAATTGTCTATGTATAGTCCATGTTTCAACTCGATGGCTCTGAAAGGAACTCGCCACGAGCCCATCAAAAATAAAAAGTCACGTGCGTACTCTTGCCGGAGTGGGTCGGTAAGAGTACGCAAAAGAGGGGGCTGGAGTAAGCATTAATGCCCCGCTGTGCTTTAGGTGCATAGGCCATAGCGCGATTTTTTTCGTCGCAAAACTAAGCGATTGTATGATTTTATATCGTTCTGAATATACAAGAGCTATGTTGCAACGTTTGGTTTTCCAAAAATGAATTACGAACTCTGTCCCGAGCAAAATTTAAATTGTCCTATCTCTTAAGCATGCACACTCTTGCACAACGGTCTACTGCGTACTCTTGCCGGACATGCTCCCTTGGGAAGAAAGTCTTCATAAACATGCTGGCAGGCGTTTTAGCGTCAGTTCGGTCCTACAGCTCAGCTTTCTTACTGATGACAGACCGTAATAGAATACTTTCGATAATAGAACCATGGTCTGCAAGTTTACCTAGTTAAGAAATATTACATCAAGGGTGCCCAGAACCTTATTTTGCTCTGTACTCCCGCGAAAAGAACAGGAACACTTTAATTTTTTGTGCAACCTAGGCACTGACCTTGCTTGTTTATACCAGGGTATCCACTATCTCAATGGTTGCTAAGGAACCAAAACAGCTGCTGTGTACTCTTATCTCATGCGTACTCTTACCCGCCCTTACCCTGCATTGTTCCGGTTAAGCTGAAAATCTTTTTACTCCAGTGGTATAATAATGATCCCTCAAGACACATTCATTTTTGCATTAAGCAGGTGTAAAATGGGTTGTGGAATAATGCCGGAAAGAGGAGTTTGGTACCGTACCTATAAAGAGATTTAGTACCGTAGAAAGAATCCTAATGGTTTACTTTTTCGTAGTTGATATTTTCACAAGCCACGGGTTGTGGTCGTATTATTCCTGGTTCATGACATTTTACGCTGCTCAATCTAAAAATATCGGGTGTAAAATACTCACGGAAATAAGAGTGGATTTTGGCACCGTAGAAAAATCCTATTTCTGACATATTTTTTCAGTGTAGCAATAAACACATATTCTCTTACACCCAGAGTGCCAGGGAAATGTTAGTGTATTTCTGGATGTTTAGTGGCGGCTTTTATCTGTTGATGTGAAGTGCTTCTTTTATGAAAAGTCGGTAGTGGTTTGTGCTTGCGTGGTTGGTGTTGGTGTTTTCTTTCAAATGTTTGTGTGGAGGTTTTGACTTGTGTTTGGGTAACCAGTGTTCTGCTGGGCCAGTTTATTTTTGCATGTGCATGGTAAGGCGTCGTGATAGTGTTGTTGTCGTGGCACCAATGTAGTCTTCATGAGGCCTACAATCCTCATGGCGGAAAGTGACACATACAAGGTGACTTATGAAAACTTCCTGCGGCCATATTTTTAGAGAAAAATTGTTGGGAATTTCGAGTACCTTCTAAATTTATTCAGTGTTCTTGAAACCTCTTGCTAACCAAAAACGAAAGGTACCAAGAATGATCGGTTGTACATGATGCATTCACTTTTGGGTCGTCTTATTGTGGTATGCCCCACGAAGCCAAATAAAACCCTGTTTCTGAAAACTGCTAAACTCGAGAGCGCGTTAACACAGTGATCTAAGGCAATAGGAATCAACGAAGTTGGAAATGCAAAGACAAGTTGAATCTTCCTTGTCCTTTTCAAACTCCCAACGCGTCGCCTTAGCTCTGATGCGCGACTTCCCAAGGTCGCGCGCCACCAAACGGAACAGGTATGAGCGGGCCGGGCAGTGGAAACATGCTTCCGTGGGTGAAATGGCGCCAAGAAACACAAAGGAGACCCGTACCTGGTCGTGGGGACACCCGTCTGGAAGGTGCGATTCAGTCACATCGCGTGTTTGCGCTCCCTGGAGGCCGGGGGAGGAGAGGGGTCAGTGTTGACTCTTTCGACCGCAGACGTGCCAGCCCAGCGTCTTGGCGATCGCCCGGAAGAATGAGGGGGATGAAACTGCGTGCCGGCGAATTCAGCTGAATGCCCAGACTGGTATTTTTCCAACCGCAGATGCAGAAATTGGCTGATGCGCGCGCTTCAGCGCGGCAGTTTCTTGCATATCAGCCAGTGGCGTAACCAGGATTTGAATTTAGGGAGGGAGGAGCAGGTTGGCAAAGTGTGCCTCCATGTGTGCCCCCTCCATATACTTTAAGTTGCAAAAAAATGCGTTTACTGTGGGGTGCTTCCCCTTTTGTGTTATACGTGTTTTTTAAGATTTAGATTTAAGCCTATTCATTTTAGCTTAAGCTTTAGAATGCATATTTTAGCTTAAACTTTAGAACGTATATTTTATCTTGGCAACTGCATCCAGCTTTAGATGGTCATAGGCTATGACCATCTAAAGCTATGACTCATAGCCGGTCTTCACCTGTACTGTGCTCCTTTGGTTTTGCTATATAGGTAAAGCCAGGAGCGCCGCCACCAATTTTGTACTGGGAAGGGACCAGGGGCGTTGGAAGGGGGGGCAGGGGCGCAGCCAGAGCTTTGGTATGGGGGGACACACCACCTTTAAGGGACACCCTGGGAGAAAAAGGACACCTTTTTAACGCTACTTACGATATCTTAGTTTATATCAATTTTTGGGCACATTTGGTCCAAGAAAAATGCAAATCAAGCATTGATAGAGAAAGAAAACTCGGCTAAAATCGGAAAAAGGTAATTAATACCACCAAAATCATATGGAAGTAGCCAAACACAAATGTTTTGGGTAGATTTAACACCCGCATTGACGGGGGTGGGTACCCGCCCCCCCTCGGGTTTTCCGGAGACAGCAGAAAAATGGCGGCGCGTAGCGCTGCCGTACTTGGCATACCCTTTTCCTCATTATTTTTACAACTTTTGTGAAAATTATAGGGTTAGGTCATCTCAGGTCAGGTCACTAGTACAGGTCAAGTGACCTGACCTCAAAAAAGTTTAAGATAGCATAAGTCGGAGCAGGGTGAACTTATCCTATTGAACCTCATATCACATATTGGGCCCACAGAGTTCTCTAAAATATGTTCCGGTATTTTTGATATCGATGACCTAAGGTCAGGTATGAGGCATGACCTCTCCCTTGGAAATACATGGGAAAAAATGTTTTTACTGCATAATTCACTAACGGATAGTGATAGAACGCTTATTTTAGCTGCATTAGACTCGCCTGGGCTTCGCGGTTCTAATGATATGAAATTTATATAATTTGACCCTGACCTGACCTCAGGTCAGGTCAAACCCTTGATTTGACCTAGCAAGGTCAAATTATATATCATTCGATTCGGCTTGCTGCGAGGATTCATATGGTTTAAGTCGTTTTGCTCTAGCTTTACTTCTTCAGATGTAATGACCAAAAAAACTTAATTTACATGTTATCCCTATTACGGCATGCTTTGACCTCTCGTGACCTTAAATATGACCTGACAAAAAATGGTCAAATATTTTCGATGGAGAAGTGGATGGGCTACCCAACGTTTACCGTTTACCGTTTTTCGCTACCTACCGTGGTTCTCGAGATTTTAGGGGGCGGGTACCCGTCCCCCCTCGTCAAAGCGAAGGTGGCTCAGACCCCCGTCAATGCGCGTGTTAAGGACAAGTCAGCCATCTCATGAAGTACTTAACATCATAGAAATCAGGGGATCCAGTGATATTTGTCACTATGTGCAAACTAAGACATATTGGGGTCGAAGATTCATTTGTTATGCCCACTGGTTTTGCTCGTACAATTTACCATAAATTTGTAACGGGAATGTGGCACCTTTATAACGTGATTTTAATTGGGATAGCCAAATTGTAAAGCATGCCGTAAGCCCGGTACTCAAAATGTCATTTGTCTTGAACTACATTTTTAACATTTTTTCAGAGAAATCATGGACGTTCCATAATTTTCGGCTAAATATACCCCTAATTCCACTAAGTTCCTGGATTCGACCAAGGTGCCACATTCAATTTAATGCCGAGTGAAGCCTGGTTGAATGCAAATTAAGTGCTGCACCTCTCACAAGGGCCTTGGGAGGAGGAAGAGTGACATCGTGTCATTGAGAGAGAAGAATGGGGAGATGCCTATTTTTAGCGCGTCTATAAAGTTCAATATTTTCAACGATCGCTTAACGAAGGGGCAAATGAAAGGTAAGCAGGCGGACAGTTCGGATGGGGAGGGTGTGACTGGGCTGAAAATAGTTTAAAAACCAGTTTTTATTTATATAACTCCAATAGTTGTTTTTTATGAATTGAATTGAAAATTCATTTATGGTGACCACTAGTTTTGTCATGACGAGTGAGCTCTGGTCGAACGCGGATTAAGCTCCGCGGCTACCACAAGAGCCATGAAAGGAGTGTCCTCGTGACATTGAAAGAGTAAAATTTTTGCTTCCGGAATATTTTGGGATATATATTTCAGCGCGTTTATAAAGTTCCATATTTTCAAGGATCGTTCGGTCTCAGTTAGAGTAAAAACGGTAAACAGGTAGACAGGGCTGAAAATTTTGAGAAACTAGTTATTCATTTATATGAATTAGTATGAATCCTGGTTTAGGGGACTATGCTCTGAGCTTAGGGGCCCGTACCTTTCTATCACCCTCCCCAGAATCCAGCTGAAAAACAGGCAATTCATATAATCAGGGGTGCATAAGCATCACAAGCAGTTTTAGCGATGACTCATTCCTCGTTAGCTCCATTTTACAAGGGGAATTTCCATTGCGTTATTATTCCCCATCTACATATCAATAGGGGCCCCCCACATATCACCTCATATCATCTCAGACATCATATCTCCTACATATCCACATATCATCTCGATAGGAGCCCCCTCTTGAGGATCAGAGCTCTCCAGAAAAGCTGCCCCTTCCCCCAGTTGTGTCCCCGGGGACTAGACTAGCTCAGTGTCCCCCACCCCGAGATGATGGGAGTTGGCCTCGTTTTTTATTCTCTGTCTATTCAAGACTAACTCAGGGGACCCCTGATGGGGATCACAGCCCCCCACCCCCCAGAGCAGCTCATGTTTCGCCCAGGGACTAGACTAGCTCAGTTTCCCCCAGAGATGGGGTAATCAGAATAGGTCAATAGGTCCCAGATGGCTCATAGGTCTTTGAACCAGCTAAAGGAGCCCTAGACCAATTTAAGGCGCCAAGTCACCTTGGGGGGCCTCAAGCCAACATAAGGAGCTCTCACAAGCTCAGCGCCCAGAAGAGCCCAAGGTGCCCCCAGGGCCCATACCAAGTCAGGGTGCCCCCCCTCCCCCCAGGGCCCAGATCCGCTCTTGGGCCCCAGATCAGCTCTTCAGTCCCAGATCAGCTCAGGGGCCCGGGGCCAGATCAAGTCAGGGACACTGAATCAGCTCAAGAGTCCTTTATCAGCTCAGATTCCATCACCAACTTGGGGCTCAATCAGTTCGGGAGCCCTAGAGCTGCCCAGGGCACATCAGAACGGCCCCTAGAGCACCAGATCAGCTTAGGGGACAAGGGATCAGCTCAGTGCTCCACGACCAGCTCGGGGCCCAGTTCAGCTCGGAGATACTAGACCAATTCATGAGGCACTTAATTAGCTCAGAAGCCCCATACCAGCTCAGAGGCCCTCATTAGCCTCGATGGGCCCAGCTCAGCTCAGGGCCCCAGAGCTGCTCAGGCAATTTCATAATCAACTTAGGAGGCCCAGATCAGGTTACAGTGAACTAGACCAGCTCAGGGGGGCACCAGACTGGCTCAAAGGACATCAGATGGGCTCAAGGCATAATGATGGTTCAGGAGACACCAGATCGACTCAGGGGGCATTAGTTCAACTTAGGGCAACATACCTGCTCAGACGGGCACCAGATCAATCAGCTCGGGGCCCAGACCAGCTCCTACCCCCCAAACAAGAGCAGGGGCCTAGATCAGCTCAAGGAGCAACATATCAGCTCAGGGAACACAAGATCGGCTCAGAGCTCACCAGACCAGTTAAATGGGCACCAGACCTTCTAAGGAGACATCAATAACCAGCTCAAGGGGCACCTGCTCAGCTCAAGAGGTACTATGCTGGCTCAGGGGACATTCGATCAACTCCAGGAAGCAATAGATCAGCTCAGGGGCCCCTGGATCAGCTCAAGGTACATACACTAAAACAGCTAATAGGGCACCCGGCAAGCTCGGAGGCATCATATTAACTCAGATAACATTATATAGGTTCAGGAGGCGCAATGATCTTCTCAGGGGGCACCAGATTGACTAAGAGGGCACCAGATCAGCTCAGAGGGCACGTGGTCAGCTCCAGGGGCCAAGACCAGCGCCCAGGGGGCACCAGATGAGCTCAAGAGGCACCAGATAAACTTCGCCCATTCGGTTTTTGGCGACGATGAGGCATTAGGTGCACACCAATTAGGTGCCCATGCTCTTCCCGGGTGCTTGGAAATGCGACAGAATGCCTTAGCTGACCAAAACAGATACTACATTGTCAAGCAATAGTTTTAATCACTTCATGCAGTCCAACTATAGCTGCATCTAGGTTCAAAGGCACAGAACACTAAGTTTCGAGTGGCACAGCCCAATCGGGATATAAGGCCTTGGCAATCAAAGAGCACTCCGGCACCGATGGGGGGGAAGTGCCCCCTGGGAAGGGGGATTCAAATCCCGATATTCCGGTACTACAGTCCCGGTCTCGATATCCCGGTACTGTTGGATCCGATACTAGTCTCGGCCGGGACTTTGCTGAGATAAGCTTAGTAGGTATGATGGGACCTACGTGGATATGATGATGTGAGAATGGTGGTTTAGGCTTATACCTCATTAAAGAGTATCTGTTTTATTCCAAAAATATATGTACATAAAAACGATGTCAATGAAACAGAACGAAGGCACTTCAACTATTAGCTTGGAAATCCAGCCATTTAGACAATAATGAAAATGAGCCAGCGAAGAAACACACCAGGTCTCGGCTTCAAAATTGTTTACAAGACAATGAAATGAATCTTCATACTTTTTAGACCCTCACCTGGCGCCATTCAGACGCCCTCTCAATCCAGCATACAATCTGTGCTCGCTTAAATATGTATTTTTCTTTAGGACCAATGCCGAGACGAAGGTTGATGGCATCAAGGCCAATCCAACTTGCCGGTGCAGGAATCAAAATTTTGAGAACAGGAGAGCTTTCTCTCCATTTCCCTATAAAAGCTCCTTGCAAATGAGGATTGTGCTGGCTGGGAGTGAGCCAAATGAATGTGATCCACAAAATCCATAAAATGTTTTAACCCCGTGGCCGATTCCGCAGAACACCTGGGACCACAGTACCATGAACATTAGTCCGGGCCGAAAATAATATTTTCGTTCAGGATCGCTCCTTTAATCCCCGTAATACCCGGGCAAAGGTACAGAAGCTTGAGACAAGAAAAAAACATAAAATATCATCTTCCACCTCCGATTTTACCTTTTCTACTTACCTTTTCAGTTACGGTAAGCGTTGAAGTCACCATACATTTCAGGATTCAAATAGAAGATTAACATCAAGCTTTTATGTCTCGTTAATTATTGCCCTCAATACGATACTTTTCACGTAAATCTGGATGAAAACACTTGTTTTTGAACGTTTTTATTCACGGCAAGCAAAAACCATCTCACATCCACCAAAGTGCAATCATTTCACTCAGATGAGGCCCATTTAAAAAGTCGCCCTTCTGCTCAACTCTCGGTAAACATCTCCGAGAGGCAGAGCGTGACAATATAAACCGATGGCGACCGTCGTGTCCTGCTTTTTTGGCAGAAGCATGCGTGAGCTCCGAAACCCAGCGCTCCACCCCCTGAGAATGGCACGGCAGATCAGGTGAATCAATAGGGACCATCTTCACCATCTCCAGATCCTTCTAGGTCATTTTGCTCGTGAACGGTGGCTCTCTCACCCCAGCCAGCAATTTTGCTCTGGCCCAGACCAGGGTGAAGTCTGGCTTACTCTGGCAAAACTGCCCCGGCAAAGCACGGATTTTCTACATTCTTGCTTGGGAGTTGACACAACGGCCCGTAGTGCGGCCAGGTCTGGGCCCGTACTGGGCCAGAGCAGTGGCGCGGCAGATTTTGCCCGTATTAGCCCAAACTACGCGGAGATGACCGTGTTAGCCATAGCTCAGCCAAAGCAATATCAATGCTGAATTACCAGGGCCCAGTGCACGCGTAATACGGGCTGGCTCTGGCAAAAGCTGTGGCTTACTCTGGCGAGGCCCGTCAAAAGTGTAGCGTTTCGGAGCTAGCCCAAGATCAACGTACTTAATTTCTGTGTTGAAATTGTATGGCCCCGATCTGGCATAGCATGGGCGTACTTTGGCCTCTACCCAGCGAAATGCAGTTGTTCCACTACGCGTTTAATGATGATTATGCTATATAAAATTAAGCCGCAATCGCTCGTAATATAATGTAATTGAAAACGCCAAAGAGTAATATACTCTTTGGCGTTTTCAATTACATTATATTACGAGCGATTGCCGGTTAATTTTATATAGCATATTCATCATGACTATCACGCTCAAAACAACACTGCAAACACTTAAGACTTACGCGTTTAATGTAGCAGATTACGGGATCACTGAGAATAATACGGACGTAAAATAAGTATGCATTATTTTCAATTACCTTGTACTGTGATAAATCTAAACACCACGCACGCCCACCTCGGGTCGAAGGTTCAGTATGGTTTTTTCCTAGAAGATTTCATTGCGGCTGTGGGGCCGAGATATAAGTTATCGTCAATTAGAAGCATGAGATACATGGTACATAGAATACACGTCAAAACTAAAAAAAATGTTCAGTTTTTAAAGTAGCATCTTAAGTGTCCGTCCTCCACAGTAGCCTCGAGTCTCGGTTAAAGCATAAGTATCTATCACCTTCGACATAAACGTGAGGGCCCAGTAAATCTGCAGCCTGCTCTCCAGCAGAAAATGTCCCGTCTAAAATTAAAATGAATTTGTGCTCCTTGTTTGGGAGAAACCGGTTAACATATTGTGACAAGCACTTGTGCAAGATTCATTTTGACGTGTAAAAGCTCAAGCGATGATGGTTGGTTTTTTCATACTTTTGAAGAAAGTATTGTCATGCATCGGTAGAGTTTTGGTCTCATTTACGTTAAAACCATTATCAAAAACATCATGGTACATGTGCATGTATTAAACATGGAAAAACCTGGGATTCGGCAAACTAAGCCAACACATCACCCATAACTCACAACTGCGTGTACTGCAGTTGGCACACCTCGTTGGGTTCTTGCACGTCGGCATGGTCTGCTATCGGCATGGTCTGCCTGTCAGACCAGTCCTCTGGCGCACGGTTCCTCATGCGCCGTGCGCGTCCTCCGTTCCGGTCCCGGCTTCCCGAGAGCCATCTTGATACTGCTTTGCAGACTCCGGAGCGCGAAGAGTCGGCTCCGTTTCGCTTCAGGGTCTCTGTGGAGGGCAGATAGAATAAAACTTTAATTTTGGGAGATTTAACTTTGTAATACAGGGATGGGATGGCATGATCTACGACATGGGCCGTGCCACCGGGAGAGGGACAGGGAGACAAGCTGCCAAAGGCGAAGGTTACTGGCCCTGTGGCGTTGACTGCAACAAAATACAATGTCTTGCCTCAGATACGGACCCTCCACCACCATTGGGTCCAAGGAGGGGCATGGAACCACTTGCCTTCCCGTTCCGACTCGGCTCCCCTGAAATAGCCTCTGCATCCTGAAACGTTCTTGGCTCTCCCTGAAGGGGTGCAGCCCCTCCAAGAATTCGAGTAGCGGCGCAATGGCGATAAGATATCCAACCTGATATACTTCTACCAATTGATTAGTTGCACCGTCAAAAATTGGCGCCCATCTGGTCCAAGCACTCGGCCCCTTTCCCCTTCCGCTAGCGTGGAAACCCCCATGTCGGAAGTCCTGGGTTTGCCAATTGCTAGCCATCCGGAAAACTTTGATTGATGCCTTTAAGGGACATCCACGCAAGTAGTGCAAAATCATTTTACCTGTAGGACTCCAGCTATTCAAACGGATCAGATCTTATGAGCTCAGTGGTGTTGAAATTGACCATTATCTGCCAAATTATTATTTTTATTTTAGATCTAAATTCACACTAAAAGAATAGATACAGTAATAATCGGAGCTTTCGACTTCAAGTCATCTTCAGCAATGATACATTTTTTAGCACAAAAATTCAAAAAGACAAGCTTGGGAGCAGCCACTTCTTCCTGCAGAATTAAAAACACGCATTCATACACAGTATACATATCAATATTTTCTTTCCTAAAACAGTTATATATATATATTTTTTTACATATATCACGCATCACAAGACCAACTAGATTTTTGCTTTGTAATTATTATTATATATAGGATTTGTGGGTGATAGGCCAAGAAGCTGACATGTTATTCATTTTGGGTTCAAGATCACGTATAAAAATGGATTCCTTGATTTTCGTTTCTGCGACGTCCCGGTTAACACTTAAAAGTTCGATCCGAAATAGGGAATTAATTTCATCATCACTTAGGTCTTTATGATAGTGTAATATATGATCACCGAAGGGCGTGTCCACTCTATGTAGGCGAGCATCACCTAAATGTTCGTTTAGACGGTACCTAATGGGTCTTTTGCTCTCGCCTACATATGAATGGACATTCCCTAACTGCTCACATTTAGTGCAGGTGGCCTGATAAACAACGAGCCGGGTCATACATTTGCCCCGAAGGCCACACTCACAAGCATGACAGTGTTTGTTTCCAGCTGGACAGGGAGGATGCATCAGAGCAGATCGTATCAGTTTTTGTTTTAGGGGAGTTCCGGAAGTCCAGGATATGCGGATGGGTAAATTTTGAGGCTCTGATGATTCCTTGTATCCGCTTAGACAGTGTATCATTAACGAACGGCAGGCGCATGTAAATGACATCAGTACGACTTTTTTGTTCTTGTAGGGGCTATTGTGTGACTTAAGAGTTGTAGAATCATTTGATGCAGAATTCCTTGTACATGATCGTATGGTGCTGGTGATGAGCTTTTGAGGGTAACCATTGAGCGAGAAAAGTCTAGCTATTTTTTCTATGCTACGTTCTTTAGCTACTGTGTCGGATGAGCAGCGGATTGCTCTAGTTATCTGTGTATGTAGAATGTTTCTTTTGGTTGACATAGGGTGGGCGGAATCAAAAGGAAGGATTATTGGTGCTGTCATAGGTTTCATGTAGAGTTCTGTAGAATAAAAACTATGTTTTACTGTGATAAGGGTATCCAAAAAAGCTATAGTGCCTGGGTCTTGTGCATGTTCCATGGTGAATTTTATGGCAGGATTGTAGGAGTTCTATTGATTGAAAAAGCTGTGTAATGAGTCAAACCCATGGGTCCATACTCCCCATATGTCATCAATGTAGCGGACATAGAAGATTGGATTCAGTGTCTGTCCCGCCATGAAGGTAGTTTCTAGCTTATGCATGAAAGCAACAGCCACAGGGGGCGCTATTCTGCTACCCATTGCTAGTCCTGTTGTTTGCTGGTAATATTTCTCCCCAAATCGTACATAACTATTCTGGAGTACGTGACTGATTAATGTGCGAAGATTAGTGATTGATATGCCGAAAAGGTTGATTTGGTCTGCATTGCTTTCAATTAAGGACATTGTTGCGTCTATGCCTTCTTGAATGGGAATACTACCATAGAGGTTAACCACATCAAAGGAGAAAACAACACTTTTCGGGGGAGATGATGCGGAAACCTAGTTTTAAGTCTGTTTAGAAAGTCGTCTGTGTTTTCTAGATGTGCTGGAACAAATTTGAGGATTTGAGAAAGGATACATTGTAGCAGCCACGATAACTTGTCAAGGGGGTTACCACAGGCAGAGACTATAGGACGGAGTGGGTTCGAAGGCTTGTGTGTTTTTGGAAGCCCATAAAACGCCGCCGTCCTATATGTTGGGGTAGAAGGCGGCGAAGGTATTCCTCTGGAAGACAGTCGTTGGGAGTTTTCTTCATGAGTCTTTTTGTTTTCGCTTCTAGTTTAGTGGTGGGATTCTTTTGTATATGCTTATAACTTCCAACTATATCCTCGGCTTGTTTGATGTAGTTTTCTTTGTTCATGATAACCAAGCTCTTGCACTTATCCGACCTTTTTATGATAGTAGTGTTATCATTACAGAGGGCCTTTAGATCTTTGCGTTGTGCCGTAGAGATGTTATGTTTTATTGGTGTGTTGTTATGGCGGTAAGCTTTCATTATTTTAGTTTTAGTCTCCTCCAGGTGAAGCGCCGTATGCTTCGATGGTTTGGGTGGCTGGGAGGCATCAGAGTCTGGGAAGAAAGGTTTGGGCAACGGGGGCTTATCACATGGTCGAGGCGTGCCCGTATCAGGTTGAAGTTGGCTGTTGGTATTTGTCTCGTTTGTTTCTGTCTCTCTTTTCTTTGATTGAAAGAAATCTTTCCATTTATATCCGTAGAAAGCTCTCTCAATCCCGACCTCGACGTCACTTAGAAGAGATGTTGAGATATTTCTAGTCATAGCGAAGCTCGGGCCCTTTTCTAGTATTTGTGACAGTGATGGGCTAATATCCGTTTCCGACAAATTTACCAAACGGGTAGAAGACTGGGCTGGAAATTCAGGTTGTGTTCTTAACAGAGCCGGCTGTTCTTCATTTTTTGATGAGGTAGTGTCCTGGTTAAGTGTAGGCTCTAGAATAGGCTCAGGTAAGCGGAAAGTCTGTTCCTGGTCCGGAATCGATTGGTTTCTAGACTCGCTGGTTTTCTTTCGAAATATCGTCTTCAAAGAGGTTGTCAGACAAGAACACGATTGAATAATGCCAGAAAGAAATTCTCGCAAATATTTGTAAGCTAACTGCCAAAGGGAAGAGTTCTGACAGGAAAAGCATCTGGATTTCGTAGGTGCTTCCCGGTCGAAAGACGAGCTGATAACAGAAACACTGTCGGTGAAGATTTCCAGACCAGTAGAGTGCGGCCGAGTATTATTTTTAGATAATCCACCACACATAGTGTTCTGGTGACTTCCGGTTGAGGGTAATCCTTCCCGTGGGAGACACGGTGGGGTTACATCTCCTTTAGGAAAAAACAATGGCTGGGAACAGGAGCCTCCCGCCGTTGTAATAGTTTGGGGAAGCTTGGCTGTTTTGCAAAGCTTATAGTTCAAAGTAGTGTGCTTCTGTTGTGAAGACAAAAGCTCTAGTTTCTTAAGAAGACGCTCTCTGCCCATTTCTAGCTCCTCTCTTAAAATCGACTTACCTTGGTAATGGGCCCACTGCCAGTAGGATCCAGTATTTTTGAGAATAGCACTTGATCTACATAAACTTCGCTGTAGGAAGGCCTTAGTTCTGAAGGCCGATTTGATCTCTTCATTTAGTATTGATTTTTCTAGTCTGTCTATTTTCGTTAATATTCTTCTTCCATTCGTGTTTTTGAGCTGCACTGTCTTGTTTGAGATGAACTTTGGTGTTATATTAAGATATCTGCAGTCTAGAAGAAAGTTGATACGTCCCGTAACATGAGCTAGTTTAGAATTTAGCCGAAAGAAAGATACAGTCTCCAAAGTTTGGTCATCTCTAGGATATGAACTAAGTATGCGGAGAACAGTTGGCAGCAGCATTGTTATTATGAGCTCAGTGGTGTTGAAATTGACCATTATCTGCCAAATTATTATTTTTATTTTAGATCTAAATTCACACTAAAAGAATAGATACAGTAATAATCGGAGCTTTCGACTTCAAGTCATCTTCAGCAATGATACATTTTTTAGCACAAAAATTCAAAAAGACAAGCTTGGGAGCAGCCACTTCTTCCTGCAGAATTAAAAACACGCATTCATACACAGTATACATATCAATATTTTCTTTCCTAAAACAGTTATATATATATATTTTTTTTTTACATATATCACGCATCACAAGACCAACTAGATTTTTGCTTTGTAATTATTATTATATATAGGATTTGTGGGTGATAGGCCAAGAAGCTGACATGTTATTCATTTTGGGTTCAAGATCACGTATAAAAATGGATTCCTTGATTTTCGTTTCTGCGACGTCCCGGTTAACACTTAAAAGTTCGATCCGAAATAGGGAATTAATTTCATCATCACTTAGGTCTTAATGATAGTGTAATATATGATCACCGAAGGGCGTGTCCACTCTATGTAGGCGAGCATCACCTAAATGTTCGTTTAGACGGTACCTAATGGGTCTTTTGCTCTCGCCTACATATGAATGGACATTCCCTAACTGCTCACATTTAGTGCAGGTGGCCTGATAAACAACGAGCCGGGTCATACATTTGCCCCGAAGGCCACACTCACAAGCATGCAGGGGTCAAAAAAGTTGCTGGCGTGTCACCATTTGAAATTCCACACCACGAATGTGTCACCAAATTAAAAAATGCTACCAAAACCCTTATTTCTTTGAGTTATTACACCGTTTTTCATTGTTTTTGTGTATTATGCTCCCAATATAAGCCAGAGCTAAAAGTTCTGATATATATATATATATATATATATATATATATATATATATATCTAACTTTTGAAGCCGAAGGAAGTATATGTGAGCAATCAGCAGGGACGGATCCAGGAATTACCAAAGGGGGCCTTGGCAGGGGGTCAGGAATAGCTTTGGGGGCTGGACAGTGCAAGGAATATATTTTCATTAAACACGTATATATGTATGTATGTATATATATTTCGAAGAGCACAAAAACTTAACCTCCGTTTTGGGAGGCAGACAACTTCAAGAACTCTGGTGGGTCACAAAGCTATGCACCGGCGCTAAATTCGCTGAGGTCCGCTCAACATGCATCGGATCTCCACAAATTCAGGGATTGACCAAATGTCCGCTAGGATCAGTGATCAGAACCATCTCAAATCGCATCGAATATGATGTGGCCTGTTTGAATAAAGAGTTACCTATGGCTCCCAAGAAAAGACGGAGGTTGCAGCCACAGAGGGCCGATACCAAAGGGGTAACCGCAAGCAAGGCAGAGGCCGACTGTAGTCAGGCCTAGGTAGACCATGGGGGGAGGGGGCATGAATGTTAGAAGTAGGGGACTGGCTTCGGCCACAACATGTCTGAGATTATCGTGAGGGACCTGGTTGCAAACACATAGGTCGCAAGTGGACCACAGGTATAATAATTGTTGGGGTTTAACGACGCACCAACTGCCAGGGTCATACGGCGTCGCCAAGTCTCACCCTGTTGGAAGGGATTTTGGGGATCAGATCGACTTATTCAGAGGCTCCGCCGGGACTTGAACCCGGGACCGGTGGCTTAGAAGACAAGGGTGCTATCCACTAAGCCACCTCATCCCTAAGTGGACCACAGGGATCCAGAAGCACTTCAAGGGGTCGGATAGTTACAGGAGGTCCGGGTGAACCGCAAAGGGCCCGGATGGACCCACTGAGGGCCCGGGTAGATAACAGGGGAATTATCTGCATCTGCAGAGAATAGGGCCCGGCTTCGGCAGCAGTGGGCTGGGGGTAATTCGGAGGAGCCCGGTCGCAGACTTAGATGTTCCAATTGGACTAAAGGGCGCCCGGAGCATGTCAGGCTGCCCGGATAGCCACAGGAGGCCCAGCTCAACCGCTGGGAGCCCGGCTTCTACCACAGGGAGCCCGAGTGGAAAACAGGGAAATTATCCGCAACTGCTGAGAATAGGGGCCCGACTTTGGCAGCAGTGGGCCTGGGATAATTGTGAGGACCCCGGTCGCAGACTCAGAGGTTCCGAGTGAACCAAAGGAGGCCCAGAAGCTTTTCAGGGGCCCAGTGTAGAGACCAGTGTAGCTCAGGAGTAACGCGCCTGCCTTCTGAGATAAGGGTCTCGGGTTCAAATCCCGGGATCCGCTGGGCGCAGGGTTGGCTCTCACGCCCAACCGCAGCCTTGTCCTGGCAATGACTGCCAACTGCCTTGTGCGGCACGGTGGGACATAGAGAAACAGTCATCAATTCCCGGAATTTTTCCGCATATGCGGGGAATTGGGCAGTAGCTTCTGATGTTGGCAAAGCAAAGTTTATTTCCCCCTGATTTGGAAGCTTGCGGGGCCTAGCTAAAGCCGCAGGGCTCCCCCTGCGGTGGCCCAGCGGCTGCGGCGGGAGGCGTTTCTTTCCAGTGCTTAAGGTCAGCCCAGGGGGGTGGAGCCGATCGCTCCCCCTTTGGATACGCCCCTGGCAATCAGGACCACACATAGGATAAATTGCATTTTATCGTTCATGCACGAATTTCAAGCCAGGGGTAACTCAGCTACACAGCTGACCGGAAGATCCTAGGGTAAGCGGAAGCTAAAGCTGCGGACAGTGGCTAATGGCTACAACCGCGAAGTGACAGAGTTCGCAGCTGCAGCATGGCTCCCTGCACCACTGTCGACATCATCGATAGGGAGCTGCGCGCTGTGGCTCGCACGATCACAGCATGCCCGCAGCCAACTCCGACGGATCCCTCATGGCGGAGGCAGGTGGCGCGACCAGGATTTGGCTTGGAGCCTAACCGTCAGAGTGGACCCTTTATAGCTTAATGCCTCCCTCCATACCCACCTGTTCATGAGTAAATATTTCTTCCAATAAGCACAGTGAACTTTACCCAGGTTTTTCCTTTTAAGGATTGGAAAAGGCGCACTTTATTAATATTTAAAAAGAATTGTGATATCTGGATATCTTACGAACATGTCATGGAAGGAAGGAAGGAGAAAAGCTCACCGCTCGGACGGACGGGATCAGATGAGGAAGGACTTGCTGGTGGAGAATCATCTTCAGAGTTCGCAGTTGGCGGCTCTCACCACTCACCACACGCACTTGTGCCTGTTGAGCAGCGAAATATTCCAATGTCACTTCAGTGATTATTCTTAGAAAATTATAGATAAAGAAACTCGCAGCGAGAGGGCAGCAGTTAAATGTTACCGATGAATATTTGCCGTGAAGAAAGATATTATCACGCAATAATATGATTGTGATATTTTAAAGGTCATACAGTCACGACATTATAAAACAAACAAATTCGCACACTTGATGTTCATAAATATCTCTCAGATTCCCCCCCAGCTTGCTCTCGCGCAGCAGTTTCGGGAGACACAACGAAAGCATTGCTCGGGATCGGTGTTCAGGGGTCCATGAGACCAATTCACGATGGCTTCTGAGCGCGATGCTCGAACTGACCTTGCTCACTGAACGAGCACTTCACTTGCTTTGAGCTGACCTTGTTCCTGAAAGCGTACGCATTGGTCTCGGGGCCCCCAAACTTGACCTCTGGGGACCCCGGGAATCAGTCTCGGAGGCCCCCGAACATCGGTCTCGGACTCCACGAGCATCGCTTTGGGGGCCCCGAACATCTGCCTCGCTGCCCCGAGAATCACTCCGGGACCCCCAAAACCTGGTCTCGCCCCTCCGCCCCCCCAGAGCGATGCTCGGAACCGATATTCGGGGACCCCGAGACGGATTCTCGAGAGATTCCAAGACCAAGCTCAGAGGGACCCAGTGATGCTCGGGAGCCTCCGAGAATGATGTTGAGTGTGGGAGGTGTCCAGGAGACCGATGATCACGGTCTCCGAGTCAAGAGCAATGCTCGGGGGCTCCAAGACCGATGTTCGATGCCCCTAAAATGTATACTTTTATCAATCGCAAGGAATCCACCTCAGTGAGCATCATATTCTCAACACATGCACATCTACCCGAGCACTTTTTTCCGAGACCCTCCGATCTTGGTCCCGAGCAGTGGTCTCGGGGCCCCCAAGGGTGATATTCGGGAGCTCCCAAGACCGATATTCGGGGCCCCCAAGACCAATGTCCCTGGCCTCCGGGAGTAATGTTCGAGACCAATGTTTAGGGGCTCCCGAGACTAATTCCCGAGGGCCAAAGATCGGGGGCCCCGAGAAGGATGCTCGGAGCCCCAAGAATGTTCGGGAACCCAAAAGACAGATGCTCAGATGTCCCCGAGAGCGAGTCTCTGGGGCCCTCCAAGACTGATTATCGGGGTCCCCGAGACCAAGCTGGGGGTGGGAGCACCAACACCCATATTCCTGCTTTACAGAGAACAGAAAGCCCAAGAGGAGTCCACGGACCCCCTAGGCTACGCCATTGCACCAGTCCCACCTGTATCAAACCAAAGCAGGCCCCAAGCAACCATGTTCTCTAGTTGTCGGCATCGCAGAGGAAAGCAATTATGTAACTGAATTGACAGTATTTTGTATCCTCTTTCTCAAAACTTACTACATACTTTAAGAGCTTTTAAAGTCAGTTTTTAAATAGCAGTGGCATAAAAAATAGAGCAAGAAGTCCCAAAACATCTCAGTGTACAAAGAGTGCCAAAAGAGGACCAGCACAATAGGCACCAGGCCAAACATAATTGTTCCTAAAATAATAGTTCTACACGTGAAAGATTGTGCGATAGCATATTGAGGGATAACATTGTACCTGACCATTCCCAAAATGTGCAAGAGTTTAATTAAGAGTGCAAAAAAATATGCAGAAACATGTATACAGTGTTGCATCCTGCACAATACACCTCAATTGAGCCAGATATGTGAGTGAGCTTACTTTCCATCCAATCATGAATATTCCCTTCATATTTCTATCTAGACAACTTTCTTAAAGCTGTCATAAAAATTTGCATGAATTTGCATGTTTTAGTGACTTCCCCAATCCCCTCTCCCACAGTCCCAAATGCCTAAAGCCCATTCCAAACCTATACACCTGCTGCTTCAGCAAAAACTAATAACGCCTACAATGTTTCACACACAAGGCAGGAGCCACATTAAGAAGATTTGTTGCATGATTGTAAAGTCGTGCTGAATGAAAATATTTTTGGTCATTTATCAGCCAGTTACACTGACTCTGTTTTAACTTATGATCAGATGAATGCACTACAGTTCCATGCAATCATGTCTGTGTATGACACAGGCAGAAAGAACATGGCTTGCCTAGATAAATTATTGTTATGACAGCTCTTTGATTTGTCAAACATTTTTAGGTCCCTACCCTTGGCTTGCCAAGATCAATTTTCTCTTTCTAAATGCTTAAAATAATATAAATACTAATATCAAGATACATTTTGCAGGGTGTTGATCATTGAACACAGCAAAAATTGCAACAGTTACCATTATGTTGGCTTTAAACATTTTATTCAATATTTCATTCACATTTGTGAAACATTTTGCATCATTGCTAGAGAAAAGCACATCATGCTAATCATTGCCTAATCTCCCAAAACACTTCTTCAAACCAGACTTCTATCACTTTTATTCACTAGCATTATCTAGCCAAGGGACATTGAAGAGGCAAATGCTTTTTAAAACTGAAGCAGTGGCACTCCTTCCTTCTTTTCCTATATGGAGTAATACACATTTGCTGTTTACCTGCAAATGAAAAGCCACAAAAAATCACATATTCTGTCCTCAAATGCCCACAACCACCAACATACTTCACCTATCCACCATGTTAAAATATGCATCAGGTGGTTCATCCCTGCTTGCCCCAGCACTACAAGTTCTGCCCCCAAGTATGTTTGTGCCCTGCAGTCTCTTTTGCTGACCCCAATCTGAAAAATTTGGCAGGCTTCTTAAGACTGCTGTAATTTTACACTCATGGCACAAATATTTCCATATACATAACTTTACCATGGAAATACCTCAAAAATCATTATTATCACATTTAAATGATTTTATATTTGTGATGATTGCATGAGTTCGTGGTGGCGCTCACCACCCAGAGTGTGCTAGTGGTGCCCCACAGACAGAAGATGGTAGGTCTGAATCCATATATGAACATCAATGCTTCACATGATTTATTATATAGGCATGAGCTAAGCAGGTACTAAAACTGCTCACTATGCCCAACAACCACCCTAATAAGATGTCGAAACCTGACACAATCTGCTTACCTACTGTTCTTCCCCCATAGATTGCCCCATACTGGTCTTGACCCCCATCCCTACTAGTCATAGCCACCCCCAAAAGCTACCTCCTAAACGACTCAAACTACAAGTTCTTATTCTTGTCATTGTGGCAATCAACAACTTTTTGCAGACTAGAAGTAGGATGTTTTGCAGTTATTAAATCTAGATGTTGATGCGCAACACACTCCAAGGATGAAACAAATAATATTTTTTGCTTCAAATAGGCACTGCATGAGGCAGGCCTGGAGGTGTCTGTGAGTTGATGCTGGCACAGCACTACAAGCCCTATATAAAGTCTATGGGAGACCCAAATTCAGGGGTCCGAGGGTTGATCCAAGGGGGGCCAAAGGGGCTGTTGCCCCTGCCGAAGCCTAAAATAGCGTCTTTTGCCTACCGAAAGATCCAAATTTAAGCCCTTTTAAAATACTATATTTTTGGGATTTCTTGATGGAGCCCCCTCCAAAACATTGATTTCGTTTCTCCAAAAGTTTCTCCTGGTTCCGCCAATGAGGGGTCCGACCCCCAAGGATTTCCACGCACGGGCTTAGAGAGATAGGTACCTAGGTACCCAGTTACAAGTGCCCCACTTGAGTCCCCGACTCGGCATACCAGTAAGCACAGCGGCAAAAAGTCTGCCTTCACTGCAGCACTTATATCAGCTTTAAGCAGTATTTCTATATCATACTAAGTACGAAACTGACTGATGAACATCTATACTTACTCTCGCCACCTTGCCACCACATGCGGAACAAAGAAAGCAACCGATATTTTCCTTCCTCTTCCCTGCCTTTCCGCTCTCTATATTTTTACAGCGCCTAATGCGGCGGCTGGCGCAGTGCGGTGAAGGCCGAGCCGCTCAGCTGATTATAGCAGTGATGCGTTCGACCACGGAGGGAGAAGTGAATACGGCTGGTGACATAGCCTGGGGGCAATGGTGACAATGGCACTTTATCACCATTCGTGTCACCAGCCCATGCTGAGAGATAGGCGAGGGCCTGAACTTTTTCGACCCCTAGGATCGAATATGGCTCGAATAATTCACCACATTTACCAAATACAGTTACTCGAACAAAGCTTATGGCGAAGACGGTTAAAATGGGCCAATAAGTCAATCCGAGATTTTGCAGATTTTGCAGTGTATGAGAATTAGAGGTGCCATTTTTGTAAATCGACTTGTGACTTTTGTCACCCGGTGGAACTCCATCTGTCACCATTTAGAATGGCAAAATGGCAACTTTTTCGACCCCTGCAAGCATGACAGTGTTTGTTTCCAGCTGGACAGGGAGGATGCATCAGAGCAGATCGTATCAGTTTTTGTTTTAGGGGAGTTCCGGAAGTCCAGGATATGCGGATGGGTAAATTTGAGGCTCTGATGATTCCTTGTATCCGCTTAGACAGTGTATCATTAACGAACGGCAGGCGCATGTAATTGACATCAGTACGACTTTTTTGTTCTTGTAGGGGCTATTGTGTGACTTAAGAGTTGTAGAATCATTTGATGCAGAATTCCTTGTACATGATCGTATGGTGCTGGTGATGAGCTTTTGAGGGTAACCATTGAGCGAGAAAAGTCTAGCTATTTTTTCTATGCTACGTTCTTTAGCTACTGTGTCGGATGAGCAGCGGATTGCTCTAGTTATCTGTGTCTGTAGAATGTTTCTTTTGGTTGACATAGGGTGGGCGGAATCAAAAGGAAGGATTATTGGTGCTGTCATAGGTTTCATGTAGAGTTCTGTAGAATAAAAACTATGTTTTACTGTGATAAGTGTATCCAAAAAAGCTATAGTGCCTGGGTCTTGTGCATGTTCCATGGTGAATTTTATGGCAGGATTGTAGGAGTTCCATTGATTGAAAAAGCTGTGTAATGAGTCAAACCCATGGGTCCATACTCCCCATATGTCATCAATGTAGCGGACATAAAAGATTGGATTCAGTGTCTGTCCCGCCATGAAGGTAGTTTCTAGCTTATGCATGAAAGCAACAGCCACAGGGGGCGCTATTCTGCTACCCATTGCTAGTCCTGTTGTTTGCTGGCAATATTTCTCCCCAAATCGTACATAACTATTCTGGAGTACGTGACTGATTAATGTGCGAAGATTAGTGATTGATATGCCGAAAAGGTTGATTTGGTCTGCATTGCTTTCAATTAAGGACATTGTTGCGTCTATGCCTTCTTGAATGGGAATACTACCATAGAGGTTAACCACATCAAAGGAGAAAACAACACTTTTCGGGGGAGATGATGCGGAAACCTAGTTCTAAGTCTGTTTAGAAAGTCGTCTGTGTTTTCTAGATGTGCTGGAACAAATTTGAGGATTTGAGAAAACCCTCAACGACTGCCTTCCAGAGGAATACCTTCGCCGCCTTCTACCCCAACATTGCCGGACGGCGGAGTTTTATGGGCTTCCAAAAACACACAAGCCTTCGAACCCACTCCGTCCTATAGTCTCTGCCTGTGGTAACCCCCTTGACAAGTTATCGTGGCTGCTACAATGTATCCTTTCTCAAATCCTTAAATTTGTTCCAGCACATCTAGAAAACACAGACGACTTTCTAAACAGACTTAGAACTAGGTTTCCGCATCATCTCCCCCCGAAAAGTGTTGTTTTCTCCTTTGATGTGGTTAACCTCTATGGTAGTATTCCCATTCAAGAAGGCATAGACGCAACAATGTCCTTAATTGAAAGCAATGCAGACCAAATCAACCTTTTCGGCATATCAATCACTAATCTTCGCACATTAATCAGTCACGTACTCCAGAATAGTTATGTACGATTTGGGGAGAAATATTGCCAGCAAACAACAGGACTAGCAATGGGTAGCAGAATAGCGCCCCCTGTGGCTGTTGCTTTCATGCATAAGCTAGAAACTACCTTCATGGCGGGACAGACACTGAATCCAATCTTTTATGTCCGCTACATTGATGACATATGGGGAGTATGGACCCATGGGTTTGACTCATTACACAGCTTTTTCAATCAATGGAACTCCTACAATCCTGCCATAAAATTCACCATGGAACATGCACAAGACCCAGGCACTATAGCTTTTTTGGATACACTTATCACAGTAAAACATAGTTTTTATTCTACAGAACTCTACATGAAACCTATGACAGCACCAATAATCCTTCCTTTTGATTCCGCCCACCCTATGTCAACCAAAAGAAACATTCTACATACACAGATAACTAGAGCAATCCGCTGCTCATCCGACACAGTAGCTAAAGAACGTAGCATAGAAAAAATAGCTAGACTTTTCTCGCTCAATGGTTACCCTCAAAAGCTCATCACCAGCACCATACGATCATGTACAAGGAATTCTGCATCAAATGATTCTACAACTCTTAAGTCACACAATAGCCCCTACAAGAACAAAAAAGTCGTACTGATGTCAATTACATGCGCCTGCCGTTCGTTAATGATACACTGTCTAAGCGGATACAAGGAATCATCAGAGCCTCAAAATTACCCATCCGCATATCCTGGACTTCCGGAACTCCCCTAAAACAAAAACTGATACGATCTGCCTGATGCATCCTCCCTGTCCAGCTGGAAACAAACACTGTCATGCTTGTGAGTGTGGCCTTCGGGGCAAATGTATGACCCGGCTCGTTGTTTATCAGGCCACCTGCACTAAATGTGAGCAGTTAGGGAATGTCCATTAGGGTGCATCAAACGCCCCATGATTTTCATTTTTGGATAAATTAGCTTAGCGGCCCGTCACATTTTGTTGTTTCAGACATGAAAACCTCAAATCCCAATTTTTGGGAAAATCTATATTGGGCTAGGGGTGCCACCTAGCGGTCAAAGTTTCAAATTTTTGCAATTTTTAATATTCATTGGGTCTCCCGTGGAAATTGTATTATCATAAAATAGGACCCAGCAGTGGTCAAATACTGTTTTCCAAGCTCCAAATTACCTGTGCAGTCACTTTGCGCATTTTGGACGCCAGCTAGGGGTGCCACCTGACGGTAGAAGTTTGCAACGTTTTGCGTTTTGGTGAGTTTTTATCGAAAATAATTGTTGAACCGTCCTGGACTAGAATTTTGTTGTAATTATGAACTACTCCTGTAGGTCAAAGTATCTGGTAAAGGCATTTACAACTTTTGGCAATGAGTGACGTCTGGTGGCCGAAATTAATTTCTAAGTTTTTAAGAAATTAATGACTATGACAAAAATGAGTAAGAAGTTTTGGTTGAGTTCCAACGATAATTTGTGTTGCAAATTCCTCTCAAGTGTCAGATATCACTTTCAAAATTTCCAGACCAATATTTAATCTTCCTTTTCCGTTTTTTTCATCAAATCATCCATTTTCTTCCATACCGTTTCATGATTTTTGGTAGTTCTCACACGACCTCCTCTTATTTTAGAAATTCACCGGAGCACAGTGGGCGGCTAAGTTGGGATATTTCGGGAAAGAACCCAATCGTTCATCGATTTGAGGTATTATTCCTATTACAATACAAGGCCAGTTATACAATGCTGAGACCAAAACATCTTGATTCATCAATATATGAAATGCTTGAAGGTTCCAGCGTAAGTACCTTGCATGAAAAGCACCGTTGTGGGAGCTAAGCTCATGTACGATGATTAACGCCAAGAGCCGATGTTTCCAAATTAACGCGAAATGTCTTAGATTATTGTAATCATGTTACTTTAGGTTATTGCTTATGCTATTATTGTAATTAACTTACACCGATCTTTCGATTACAAATACGAGATTTGTAAGAGACATTCATAGCACAGCTCATGGCCTGTTTGATTGATTTTTGGGGCTTATCGATGCACCAACTGCAGGGTCATACGGCGTCGCCTGCTCTTACCCTTTTGGAGGGGTTTCTGGGGAGCCAGCTTGCTCCTCGTTCAAGTATGTCACCGGGCCTTGAACCCGGGTCGGCTGCGTGGAAGCCAATTTCGCTAACCACTCCACTGCCGCGCTCACAACTCATGGCCTCGACAAGACGTCATGTTCAGTTGCGCTAGTTTTGACCACTGATAGTCACACTTGACTGTTTCTATTTCTACTATTCACACAACCCCACTTTCTTGAGCACACAGATTACTCGTGTTTCGGTTTCCTTGAGCGTAGATCAGGTTGCCTTTTCGTTTTTTCCCAACCGCTTGCAGAATGTTCTGCAAGTGTCGCTTAGACTACGCTGTCGTTTGAAAGTCCGAGGCCATCTTTCCTCCCTTTTCGGCGGTATCATTGGGAACATGTATGGCCCTGGGCTTTACCCTTGCTGCCTGGTAGGTAGATGAGTCAGGCCCGTCACTGACATCCAGCTCTAGGAACCCGGTGTCTAGCTTCAGGAGTCTGAATTTAGACCACGATTCAGGTTCAGCCAGGTCTACCAACTTATTCTCTGCTCACTCTCTGCGAACTCTGGGGCCGGGGTGGCCTGGTAGCTTTGTTGCCAGTCTTCGGATCGGATAGCATGGATTAACGTGGGTTCAATTCCCACGGCGGGAAACCGCCTTCCGTGTCTGATTTGACCCGGTGGAGAGGATCCTTGAACACCCACGCCAATACTCCCTGTAATTGGGCAAGTGTGCATGTTGGGAGTGGCCCTAATAAAAAAATGAATAAATAAAATAAAAAACACGGTTTCCCGGACCCACTTCTTTCACAACTGAGAGGTGCCTCGGGTATGATCTTGAGCTTCACCACCAGAAAGCGTTTTGCAAGCTGACTTCGCACAGGCTGAGATGTCAAGTTGCTGAAAAGAGCAAGGGAACCATCTCTAAGGTGAAGTACCGCTGATGGCTGAAAGCCAGCAGTGCACCGGTGCCAACAACTTCGTTCACCCAGTCCCCATAACAGGATAAGTAGTGATTAAGATTCAGATCATGCCATGGGGAACCCACTGCGTCCTGGCATATCATGCATTACAAGCCATAGACGGAGGTGATGAAGGTCCCGAACCGCCAAAGCTTTGACATTAGTTCCTGCGTTGGAGCTTTTTTCGTCCTGAACGTTGGGAATGTGGTGCTCGGACGTGCATATCTTCATCGCATAAGGCAGTCTGCTCATCCATCTAGCTCTACGCATTGCTCGAAAATATACATCTGGATTATTTGAGCCAAGGAAAGTAATTCCTAATTCTCTGAACTCCTCGTGGTCATCACAGCTTTGATTCGGACAGACAGTTGGAAGGAGGTTCTCTTTGAGTTCCGTCAGGAACGGGCGACTTTCTGGTGAAGTTGATTTTATTTGAAAGATAAACTCAACCGTCTTTCATATTTCGCTTATCTTGATAAATAATCAATTTAGAAATATTGTTCATTTTTTGGCCCGTTTTTCTTCAGTGTTTAATGAACGTAAGTAGGTTTTTGTTAGAATTATTGGTTAGGCAAGCAGAATTTCTCAATATCGAGTCTGTTGAAAGCACTGACGTGGACTTTTTCCCCGACTTAGTGCCTGTCCGCAGACCAGAGCAAAGCCTTGTTCAGCCGGTATTGGATTTGGATGCAGGCGGCTGATCGATGACCTGTGTTCGACTCTGTTGTGGCAAACACCATGTTCACCACTGCGTCTGAACACTCCTGCCGTTCAAGAAGCTCAACCGTCAAATTTGATATGGGGAGCCGTATTTTCCATTCGTTGTCTTACTCTACCACGGTGTAAGCAGTAATTAGTTTCCATGTCCGCTCCCCACAACTTGTTTCCGTCAATCTTCGTTCTTAGCCTTGTGTGTACGAGAAGGCATCAAATTACAGTAAAACGGTAGTTATCACCCAAAAAATTAGCTGCAAGCAGGACCAGTGTCCTCAATAAATAAAAATGGATGAACAGAAGCCAATGTAAATTTTTAACTTCGGCCGCCAGGTAGTGCCATATAAAGAAATCCAAAATGCATGAAATCCGTCTCGCAAGTACCTTGAGGTCGATTCCGCAAAATCTCGTTTCAGCTGGACCAAAATACACAATGATTCTGTCCCCACATTTAATGAAACAAATTGTAAAAAAACTGTCAAAATTGATTTTTTCACCGCTAGGAGGCACCCCTAAAAGATGTCTAAAATCCATGAAATTGGGCATGCATGTGCTTTTAGGCCAGTGCAACAGTGTTTGGTCACAAAACAGTCCACTAATGAAATGAGACGACTTCTGCGGCCAATCCAAAGTATATCTAAAAATGGTCAAAATTGAAAACTTTGGCCGCTAGGTGGCACCCCTAGCCCCTTTCGAAATTTCAAAATATTTCATATTTGGACTCACTAGGTCCAAGGCAAAAAATTGGGCCGGGCCGCGTAGCTAATTTCAAAAGTCGGGGCGTTTGATGCACCCTAATGTCCATTCATATGTAGGCGAGAGCAAAAGACCCATTAGGTACCGTCTAAACGAACATTTAGGTGATGCTCGCCTACATAGAGTGGACACGCCCTTCGGTGATCATATATTACACTATCATAAAGACCTAAGTGATGATGAAATTAATTCCCTATTTCGGATCGAACTTTTAAGTGTTAACCGGGACGTCGCAGAAACGAAAATCAAGGAATCCATTTTTATACGTGATCTTGAACCCAAAATGAATAACATGTCAGCTTCTTGGTCTATCACCCACAAATACTATATATAATAATAATTACAAAGCAAAAATCTAGTTGGTCTTGTGATGCGTGATATATGTAAAAAAAATATATATATAACTGTTTTAGGAAAGAAAATATTGATATGTATACTGTGTATGAATGCGTGTTTTTAATTCTGCAGGAAGAAGTGGCTGCTCCCAAGCTTGTCTTTTTGAATTTTTGTGCTAAAAAATGTATCATTGCTGAAGATGACTTGAAGTCGAAAGCTCCGATTATTACTGCATCTATTCTTTTAGTGTGAATTTAGATCTAAAATAAAAATAATAATTTGGCAGATAATGGTCAATTTCAACACCACTGAGCTCATAATAACAATGCTGCTGCCAACTGTTCTCCGCATACTTAGTTCATATCCTAGAGATGACCAAACTTTGGAGACTGTATCTTTCTTTCGGCTAAATTCTAAACTAGCTCATGTTACGGGACGTATCAACTTTCTTCTAGACTGCAGATATCTTTATATAACACCAAAGTTCATCTCAAACAAGACAGTGCAGCTCAAAAACACGAATGGAAGAAGAATATTAACGAAAATAGACAGACTAGAAAAATCAATACTAAATGAAGAGATCAAATCGGCCTTCAGAACTAAGGCCTTCCTACAGCGAAGTTTATGTAGATCAAGTGCTATTCTCAAAAATACTGGATCCTACTGGCAGTGGGCCCATTACCAAGGTAAGTCGATTTTAAGAGAGGAGCTAGAAATGGGCAGAGAGCGTCTTCTTAAGAAACTAGAGCTTTTGTCTTCACAACAGAAGCACACTACTTTGAACTATAAGCTTTGCAAAACAGCCAAGCTTCCCCAAACTATTACAACGGCGGGAGGCTCCTGTTCCCAGCCATTGTTTTTTCCTAAAGGAGATGCAACCCCACCGTGTCTCCCACGGGAAGGATTACCCTCAACCGGAAGTCACCAGAACACTATGTGTGGTGGATTATCTAAAAATAATACTCGGCCGCACTCTACTGGTCTGGAAATCTTCACCGACAGTGTTTCTGTTATCAGCTCGTCTTTCGACCGGGAAGCACCTACGAAATCAAGATGCTTTTCCTGTCAGAACTCTACCCTTTGGCAGTTAGCTTACAAATATTTGCGAGAATTTCTTTCTGGCATTATTCAATCGTGTTCTTGTCTGACAACCTCTTTGAAGACGATATTTCGAAAGAAAACCAGCGAGTCTAGAAACCAATCGATTCCGGACCAGGAACAGACTTTCCGCTTACCTGAGCCTATTCTAGAGCCTACACTTAACCAGGACACTACCTCATCAAAAAATGAAGAACAGCCGGCTCTGTTAAGAACACAACCTGAATTTCCAGCCCAGTCTTCTACCCGTTTGGTAAATTTGTCGGAAACGGATATTAGCCCATCACTGTCACAAATACTAGAAAAGGGCCCGAGCTTCGCTATGACTAGAAATATCTCAACATCTCTTCTAAGTGACGTCGAGGTCGGGATTGAGAGAGCTTTCTACGGATATAAATGGAAAGATTTCTTTCAATCAAAGAAAAGAGAGACAGAAACAAACGAGACAAATACCAACAGCCAACTTCAACCTGATACGGGCACGCCTCGACCATGTGATAAGCCCCCGTTGCCCAAACCTTTCTTCCCAGACTCTGATGCCTCCCAGCCACCCAAACCATCGAAGCATACGGCGCTTCACCTGGAGGAGACTAAAACTAAAATAATGAAAGCTTACCGCCATAACAACACACCAATAAAACATAACATCTCTACGGCACAACGCAAAGATCTAAAGGCCCTCTGTAATGATAACACTACTATCATAAAAAGGTCGGATAAGTGCAAGAGCTTGGTTATCATGAACAAAGAAAACTACATCAAACAAGCCGAGGATATAGTTGGAAGTTATAAGCATATACAAAAGAATCCCACCACTAAACTAGAAGCGAAAACAAAAAGACTCATGAAGAAAACTCCCAACGACTGTCTTCCAGAGGAATACCTTCGCCGCCTTCTACCCCAACATATAGGACGGCGGCGTTTTATGGGCTTCCAAAAACACACAAGCCTTCGAACCCACTCCGTCCTATAGTCTCTGCCTGTGGTAACCCCCTTGACAAGTTATCGTGGCTGCTACAATGTATCCTTTCTCAAATCCTCAAATTTGTTCCAGCACATCTAGAAAACACAGACGACTTTCTAAACAGACTTAAAACTAGGTTTCCGCATCATCTCCCCCGAAAAGTGTTGTTTTCTCCTTTGATGTGGTTAACCTCTATGGTAGTATTCCCATTCAAGAAGGCATAGACGCAACAATGTCCTTAATTGAAAGCAATGCAGACCAAATCAACCTTTTCGGCATATCAATCACTAATCTTCGCACATTAATCAGTCACGTACTCCAGAATAGTTATGTACGATTTGGGGAGAAATATTACCAGCAAACAACAGGACTAGCAATGGGTAGCAGAATAGCGCCCCCTGTGGCTGTTGCTTTCATGCATAAGCTAGAAACTACCTTCATGGCGGGACAGACACTGAATCCAATCTTCTATGTCCGCTACATTGATGACATATGGGGAGTATGGACCCATGGGTTTGACTCATTACACAGCTTTTTCAATCAATAGAACTCCTACAATCCTGCCATAAAATTCACCATGGAACATGCACAAGACCCAGGCACTATAGCTTTTTTGGATACCCTTATCACAGTAAAACATAGTTTTTATTCTACAGAACTCTACATGAAACCTATGACAGCACCAATAATCCTTCCTTTTGATTCCGCCCACCCTATGTCAACCAAAAGAAACATTCTACATACACAGATAACTAGAGCAATCCGCTGCTCATCCGACACAGTAGCTAAAGAACGTAGCATAGAAAAAATAGCTAGACTTTTCTCGCTCAATGGTTACCCTCAAAAGCTCATCACCAGCACCATACGATCATGTACAAGGAATTCTGCATCAAATGATTCTACAACTCTTAAGTCACACAATAGCCCCTACAAGAACAAAAAAAGTCGTACTGATGTCATTTACATGCGCCTGCCGTTCGTTAATGATACACTGTCTAAGCGGATACAAGGAATCATCAGAGCCTCAAATTTACCCATCCGCATATCCTGGACTTCCGGAACTCCCTAAAACAAAAACTGATACGATCTGCTCTGATGCATCCTCCCTGTCCAGCTGGAAACAAACACTGTCATGCTTGTGAGTGTGGCCTTCGGGGCAAATGTATGACCCGGCTCGTTGTTTATCAGGCCACCTGCACTAAATGTGAGCAGTTAGGGAATGTCCATTCATATGTAGGCGAGAGCAAAAGACCCATTAGGTACCGTCTAAACGAACATTTAGGTGATGCTCGCCTACATAGAGTGGACACGCCCTTCGGTGATCATATATTACACTATCATAAAGACCTAAGTGATGATGAAATTAATTCCCTATTTCGGATCGAACTTTTAAGTGTTAACCGGGACGTCGCAGAAACGAAAATCAAGGAATCCATTTTTATACGTGATCTTGAACCCAAAATGAATAACATGTCAGCTTCTTGGCCTATCACCCACAAATCCTATATATAATAATAATTACAAAGCAAAAATCTAGTTGGTCTTGTGATGCGTGATATATGTAAAAAAAAATATATGTATAACTGTTTTAGGAAAGAAAATATTGATATGTATACTGTGTATGAATGCGTGTTTTTAATTCTGCAGGAAGAAGTGGCTGCTCCCAAGCTTGTCTTTTTGAATTTTTGTGCTAAGAAATGTATCATTGCTGAAGATGACTTGAAATCGAAAGCTCCGATTATTACTGTATCTATTCTTTTAGTGTGAATTTAGATCTAAAATAAAAATAATAATTTGGCAGATAATGGTCAATTTCAACACCACTGAGCTCATAATAACAATGCTGCTGCCAACTGTTCTCCGCATACTTGGATCAGATCTTAGTTTCGCTGCCAGTTTATCTGAGTTTCACTCCCCAGGATGGGAATGACGCTAATATAAACTTGTTTCGGATGATTACATAAATTACAAATAAATGATTAAATAAATGATACATGACCCGCACTAATTGCTCATTACATAAATAAACAAAAGAAAAAGGCTCAGCTAAACCATATAACTACGACTTGAGGCTGGTCACTTTCATTACGCCAGCTCTGATAACATGGAGTTTATCGACACTCTTCTCGAGTTTGTCGAGCTCATTTTGACACAACCCCAATATCATTCCTGGTTTCGATTATGCAAAGCTCACATCAATGATTTCTATGTGAAAATACTCTCTAGTCTCTAAAGATTCCAGTGTTTATCTGAAGCACGTAGCAGGTAATCGCTTTGTATGATGCATGCAGTGTTTCAATCTCGCTTTTACTTACCGAGAATGACGGCAAAGAGCCGGGAACTTGCAAGGCTGTCCTTCCCGTTGCGGCCTTTTAAAGAGAGACGGCTCGCCAGTACGGGCCCGAAGAGCTGTTTGTATAGATAGAGGACGTTCTGCTGGATGGTGGCCGCCGGGTCGCACCACCCACCGAGATATTCAACCTGTGAAAACATTAATTCGAATGTATTCTACGGTTTGGACAGCTATTTATGTGTTTATGTGTGTATGCATCAGTGCACTGATGCAGTGGCAGATTCATGATAATCTTTCGCTGGGGCTAGAGGGTTAAGCCTCCTCTCGGACATCGTCTAAGCATTAACTAGCAGCATAGCTTATAACAATTAAAATAATTATCAACGGCATTGCTTACCTCTTCAGGAGTTTCCAGCCGGATCTGGATCCTTAGAGCGAACCTGTAAAGAAAAACGGCCTATTCAGTTGGAGCAGATTCCATCGAAAGTATTCCAAGAATATAATAGGTATATGCAAAATTACATGCAAAAACATTCCCAGATCTGACAGAGCAGGAACAAAATTACTACAACGATTTTGGTCGAAGTCTAAATGCTCACCTTTAAACTTTGGAGACAGGTTCACACAAGTGAAGAGATGACGCGAAAATCTACAGTCATTTTTTTCTTGCGCGTGTACGTATTCTTCTCGCGCATGTGCAGATCAGATGGTCCTCCAGCCAAAGAATATTGGACAGCAAGACCAATCCTGAGCTAGCCCAAATCGGCCCGTGCATAAGCCCTAGCTAATATCAGCCCTAATTAGCCAAAGGTAAGCCCAAGTTTTCCAGACTTTCTGGGCTGAGCTAGCCCAAGTCAGTCATGGCTTAGCCAGAGGTTGATAAATGCCGTAGTAAAGTCCGCCTTAGCCCAAACAAGGTGGAACTATTGATTTCGTGATTATTTCCCCGTAACTCTGGCTCAGCATGGGCTAATGCGGTCCGCCAGACGTAGCCAGAGCTCAGCCCGTGCAAATTGCTGGCTGGGCCGGCGGCGTCTTCTTCCAGTCGACCAGATGATCGCAGTCTTTTGCCTGGAAGTGAATGTTTGGTACTCTAAACTCTCGCACCACTCCAGACTCAGAGCACCTCGAGCGGGTCTCCTCAATCTTGCACACTGCCTTTTCTCTGACCTTTGGACGGTCATCAGCTAGCATTGCAAGCAGTACGTTTTCGGGATGAGCCCAGTATTCCCTTCGTTTGTAGTACCGATTGGACGATGGAACGGTCCTCCTTTGGCAGTCTTCTGGATAGCTCGATAAGGTACATAAGGTTTGGGGCGCCGTCTGTTATACGCCAATGGGTCCTGTAGTGGAACCAACCGGGTGCATACTGGTTTAACACGCGCACTGACGGGGGCGGGTACCGCCCCCCCTCGGGTTTTTCGGAGATAGCAGAAAAACGGCGGCGCGTAACGCCGCCGTACTTGGCATACCTTTTCCCTCTTCATTTGTACAACTTCTGTTAAAATTCTAAGGTTAGATCATCTCAGGTCAGGTCACCAGTACAGGTCAAGTGACCTGACCTCAAAAAAGTTTAAGATAGCATAAGTCGGAGCAGGGGGAACTTATCCGATTGCAACTCATATCACATAATGGGCCCACAGAGTTCTCTAAAATATGTTCCGGTATTTTTTATATCGGTAACCTAAGGTCAGGTACGAGGCATGATCTCTCCATTGGAAATACATGGGACAAATTGTTTTTACTGTATAACTCAGTAACGGATAGTGATAGAACGTTTATTTTAGCTTCATTAGACTCGCCTTGGTTTTGCCAGTTCTACTGATATGCATTTTCTATAATTTGACCCTGACCTGACCTCAGGTCAGGTCAAAACCTTGATTTGACCTAGCAAGGTCAAATTATATATCATTTGATTAGGCTTGCTACGGGAATTCATACAATTCAAGTCATTTTGCTCTATCTTTACTTGTTAAGATGTAATGGCCGAAAAACTTAATGTACATGTTATCCTATTACGGCATGTTTTGACCTCTCGTGACCTTAAATTTGATCTGACAAAAAATGGTTCAAATATTTTCGATGGAGAAGTGGATGGGCAACCCAAAGCCGTTTACCGTTTTTCACTACCTATCGTGGTTCTCGAGATCTTGGGGGGGGCAGGTACCCGCTCCCTCCGTCAAAGCGTAGGTGGCTCAGACCCCCGTCAATGCGCGTGTTAAGACGAAGCACACCATACGCTTATGTTCTTTGCTTGGCGAGCGTACTGAAAAGTATGCCCGCGGGATACGGGCTTTACAGTTCTTCACTTTGGTGGCGATGTTGGCTTTCGAAAAAAACGTTCGTTTTCATCAGAACTGGTTCCTCATTTGTATTGTCTGAGCTTAAGTTCCATTGCACGAAGCCTGCTCTTTCATAAACCTCAGAGATATTATGTGCCACAGTTTTTGCTGCTGACCTTATTGGACGGGTAATATTTGAATCCAGTGAGAGCATCTTCCTTTTGATTTCTAGAAAGTGCCTATAGACATCGAGATCCGTTGGTAGCATTGTTTGTGAGAATTCCCTTGGCGTAAAATTCAGCTGGTCTGCAGCTCCCTTTCTCTTCCGTCTCGTAGAACGGCGTGGTCCAGCCATCTTAAGTTCAAATAAACTTTCTTTAATCACACAACCGTCGCGCTTGCTCCTGCACTTTTCTTTGCACCGATGTCACTTCTCATCCATCAAGACTCGACCACGACTTGTTTGCTGCTGAATTTTTCTTGCACGTTCGTGATATCTTCCTAGCTAAACTGCAATGTGTTTTCTTACTAAACGTCTCTTGCATTGAGCTGGATCAGAGCATTACGTACGGCCTCTCGTTCCGCCCTGATGTCTCACCTCACACGGACAGGGTCAGTAGAAAACTGGCGGAACAGTTGAAGTGACCAACGCGAAGCTGTGCTTTATCTTCATCGGGCACCCTGGTTCTCAATTAGCAGAGCCAAGCAGACCTTTCATGAGCTGCGCACTGGATATCGGACACCAGGCGCGTGCCGCGGAGGCATTGACGAAACGGCCGAGGTGGAAACCGCCACGATAAACGTAGCTTTATGTACGGTGAAAACCAGCCAAAAGCAGGACCATGACCTGAAGATCCCCATCCCAGCCCTCCTTCCACAGACGTATTCAGGAGGTGGGAAAAGACCGTTTCTCTATCGAATGCTATTGTGTTACCCTTTTAATTAAACAACACAAACTTTTTTCAGTGATTAACTCTATGACCCTACCGAATCAACAGCCTAGATCCGCCCCGGGACCCCCTTGCAACAACGCAGTAACTCGGCTGAGATATGCTTCGAAGTTCATGACGGTTATCCATGCATTTTTGCCAGTATTTTGTCAACAATGTTTACATTAACGCGATCCAGGGTGTTAGTGCCCTATTCGTACGGCGCTAATAGCTGGGTGACTGCGACGCCGGGAGGTGAAAATGTTGGCTTAGATTTTGATGTTTAAGAGGTGGAAGATGCGACTTCATCCCGTTTTGTTTGTGATTTCCACTCTATTTATGCCTATGCCGGGGTGTTTTGACTATTAATGGAAGCATTTGATATTTTCGTCCCGGCCTAATGAACATACCTACAGCAACTTTGTGCTCCCGTGCCTGGACCCTCAATTCGAATGGTGCTGCCATCTATGCGTTGTTGGCCGAACTAAAGCTCACACCGGAGATTCGTAAGACGATCATTGAGCGCCTCCTACCTCTGACGGTTGGACGACTAACTGCACTCTGGTGGACTGTCGGCGAACTAAAGCTTACTTTGGACCAAAGGCTACAGTACCGATGATGAATTGCTTGACGGCATACCCACTGACATTTTATGTCAGTGGGAGCACCAAATGCCAAGGCTATACAGCGCAACCAGCCTTCACCCTGTTAGGAGGCATTAAGATGATCAGATCAACTTATTCAGAGGCACTGCTGGGACTTGAACCCGGGACCCATGGCTCAGAGACAGGAGCGTTATGCTCTAAGCGACGCATCACTGTGCAGCGCCGAGAGTGTTATGCTATACATTAGCCTGGTCCGGCTTTAAGTTTTTTTCTTCAGAAAGTAACGGATCGTTGTTCATTAGATGCATTTTTTGGTGCTGATTACGATGCACTCATCAGAAATGCAATTTTCGAAAAAACTTTTGGTGGCCCACTCGAGTTGAATATTTTTCATTTTGCCCAATTTTCCACCTTTTGGCTCACCATCAACCCTTACTACCAACGAGGTGCAAAAAATTGCACTGGGTTGGTAGTTTGGTTCATTGGTGTTCCATTCGCTTTGTTTTTGTTGTTATAACTTGCACACATAACGGTTATTTTTTGCTTATTATCTCCGCTTTTAGTTGAGCTTGCACTGGCTCTCCATAGATGGCGCTAGCGGCGTGACATGGTAGGTGAATACTGATTTCCTTGGGGACCGGGAATGTGAACAGCAACGTGAAAGGTGAGAAACAATTACGAATTGGATTGTATATGCGCACTTAAAGAGCTGTTTTCAAGCAGCACTGAAGTTGTTAACACTGTTTCTCAGGTATTTTAAGCATGCCATGTCCAAATATGCTGCTGCTGCTGAAGTCCCGACCATAACCCTTTATCAATAGACGCAGGAACCGTGGGGGCTGTGGTGGTGGCTGTTGCACCCAACTTTCAGAGTGTGGCAGCAGCTCCAACCCCTCCCCCAGTTCCTCTATTAACATTTAAGTGATATGCCTAATCATCCCCGGCCATACCAACGCGGAAGTCCCTTCCTCCAACTTACACCTTTCCTCCGACTAAAATAGTCTCTCCGCCTATGCCTTCACCGACTGAATTCTTCCGTATTTGCGCCAAAAAGACTTTGCAGTAACCCTACTTTGACTGAAGAGAGAGGGCATCAGTTTTGAGGCTAGTGACGTCTAGCCCAGTCTCCTCTGACATATTTAGAGGTCGTTGTGGCCCAGAGGAGAATTATATGTTTTACGTATACGGATAGGATTGATAATTTTTAACGTTGTTGTCCAGCAGAAAAAATCTACCGGTTTGGAATTATGCAAACATTTTATTACAAACATGACATTGGTCACCAGGTTTTAAGAACCGAAGAAAATATGTTGTATGAAATCCTAAAATTTCCAACGACTTCCAACGACTAGACATCTTGCACTAGTTGCATTGAATAATTCACATACCGGCATAATCCAACTTCTACGTTATGTTCTCCTTGCAGTTTTATGTTTCCTCTGAACAAAATTCAACATGGACGGACGGTAATATTTGCAAAAACAAAAGAGCCTGACCGTGAGTTGGTATGTCATAGGGCACCTTGTTATGACAAGAATTAGACTCATGGAGGAGCAGAGCAAAGATGAGTGCCATATTCTTATGAAAGTATCAATAACAGGGTAACGGCTGTATTATGGATGTATGTGCAAGCATATCACTGCCTACACGTGCAAAACAGGCCGTGCTGAAGGAACTAAGAGGGCTTTAGAAAGAAAGAGAGACAAAAAAGAAGCATGTAAACAGGTTTGGCAAGCGAGCTGCTACATCAACTGCTGCGATGGATTCGCTGATTGATATCAGCAGCCGAGAACGTGAGCCTGAACTAGTAGAAGACAGTGTATCTGGCCGACCAGCCAAGTGCCAGACGTATTCAGACAGGCAGCCTCGATCAGGAAACCACAGCGCGATGGCAGAGGAGAGCTCAACGAGCGGGTCGAGCAGTCATAAGAGGAGCAGCCGTCACCTCCCCGAGTCAACAGGCGACGGCCGAGACAGCAAACACGCCTGTGGAAACTGGTGTTTCAGGTAGCGCTATCATCTGCTAAGCTATAATGACTTGGTAATCCTGATCAAAGGGATATTATCTGTGTATGAACAATGCTATTATCAGAAGCCAGTCTGCTCATAAATCCTATCAGAACACCCACAAGCTATATATTTATATATTTTTTTAAACACTGCCCAAGTCGTTCACAGTTCATAACTCACAAACCACAAGGAAGGATAGGCCGTAGAAGAACGACAAGTAATGCTTACCATTTTTTCATGTTTTATGAGTGATGGAACCGTAAGGAAGGATAAGAGAAGGACAAGCAATACGTACCATGTCTTATGGTTTATGAGCTATTGACAGTGAACGACTTGGACAGTGTTTTGAAAAATATATATACATATAGCTTGTGGGTGTTTTTGTTAGAATTGATGAGCAGACTGTTTTTTGAAAATAGCATTGCTCATACACAGATAATATTCCTTTGATCGGGATTACCGAGTCATTATAGCTTAGCAGATGATAGCGTTACCTGAAACACCAGTTTCCACAGGCGTGTTTGCTGTATCGGCCGTCGCCTGTTGACTCGGGGAGGTGACGGCTGCTCCTCTCATGACTGCTCGACCCGCTCGCTGAGCTCTCCTCTGCCATCGCGCTGTGGTTTCCTGATCGAGGCTGTCCGTCTGAAGACGTCTGGCACTTGGCTGGTCGGCCAGAAACACTGTCTTCTGCTAGTCCAGGCTCAAGTTCTCGGCTGCTGGTATCAAACAGCGAATCCATCGCAGCAGTTGGTATAGCAGCTCGCTTGCCAAACTTGTTTGCATGCTTCTTTTTGTACTCTTTCTTTCCAAAGCTCTTTTAGTTCCTTCAGTATGGCCTGATTTGCACGTGTATGGAGGATACGCTGGCACACACATCCATAACCCCTGCTGTTACCCTGTTCTTCCATTCTTCCATATGAATATGACACTCATCTTTGCTCCGCTCCTCCATGAGTTCAATTCTTGTCATAAGAAGGCGCCCTATGATATACAAAACTCACGGTAAGACTACTTTATTTCTTGCAGATATAACCGTCCCTCCATTTTCAATTTCGATCAGAGAACTGAAAGGAAAAGATAACGTAAGCACTTAGATTATGCCGATGATTATCGATTATCATATGATTATAGATTATTATTCAATGCAGCTAGTGCAAGGTGCGGAAACGTTGGAAAGCTTATTTTGTGATTTCATACATGTTTCCTTCAGTCCTTAAAACCTGGTGACCAATGCTGATACCCTCGCACTTCAGTCAAAGTAGGGTTGCTGCAGAGTCTTTTTGGCGCAAATACGGAAGAATACAGGGTATTGGAAGTGGTGGCGTCTCAGAATTGCCAGGTGAAAATGAGACGCTTGGGATATTCTTGAATTGGGCAAAAAACCCAAGGAATTTGAGCTGACGCCCCAGGACCCCAGGGAAATCTCGAGCAATTTAGGAAAAGGCGTACTCAGGTTAGGGAATGGAGAGGAAGGAAAGAGGGAAGCAGAGGGGGTACAGAGGCGTACCCAGGGAAAGGGGAGAGTGGTGTTTTGAGGCAGCGGGGAGAAGAGTAGTAAGTGCAGAGGCGTAGCGGGGGGATGTGGAGGAAAGTGTAGAGGCGTACCCGGGCAGTGGAGGGAAGGGGAGGAAAGTACAGTGGTGTACTCAGGCAGCGGAGGGAAGGAGAGGAAAGCGCAGAGGCGTTTCCAGGGAGCAGAGGGAAGGAAGGGAAGTGCAGAGGCGTACTCATGCAGCGGATGTAAGGGGAGGAAAGTGCAGAGGCGTGTCCAGGGGAAAAGGTAAATGGTGTGTTTTGCAGCCGCGAGAAGTGGAGGAAAGTGCAGAGGCGTACCCAGGCAGCGGAAAGGGCAGAGGCGTACCCCGTATTGGAGGGAAGGAGAGGAAAGTATAGTGGCGTACTCAGCGGGGGGGATGGAGAGGAAAGCGCAGAGGCCTACTCGAGCGGAGGGGGAGGGAAGTGCAAGGGCGTACACAGGGAGCGGAGGGAAAGAGAAGCATCTGCAGAGGCGCACCTAGGCAACGGAAGGAAGGGAAGTAAAGTGCAGAGGCGCACCCAGGGGAAGGGGAAAGTGGTGTGCTTTTGCAGGCGGAGGAAATGGGGAAAGCGCAGAGGCGACCTTAGGCAGCGAAGGGAAAGGGAGAAAATTGCAGACGCGTACCCAGGTAAGGGAAGGAAGGGGAGGAAAGTGCAGAGGCTCTGCCAGACAGCGGAGGGAAGGAGAGGAAAGTGAAGAGGCTTACCCAGAGAGCAGAGGGAAGGGGAGGAAAGCGCAGAGGCGTACCCAGGCAACGGAGGGAAGGGGATGAAAGTGCAGTGGCGTACTCAGGCAGCGGAGGGAAGAGGAGGAAAGTGCAGTGGCGTTTTCAGTCAGCGGAGGGAAGGGGAGGAAATTTTAAGGCGGACCCAGGCAGCGGAGGAGAGGAAGGTGCAAAGGCGTACCCATGGAGCGGAGGGAAGTGCAAGGGCGTACTCAGGGAGCGGAGGTAGGAGAGGAAACTGCAGAGGCGTATCCGGGCAATTGAGGCCATGGGAGAGTCGCTTAGGATATCATGGAATTGGGGAAAACCCAAGGAGAGGCGTACGCAGGCAGCGGAGGGAAGGAGAGGAACACGCAGAGGCGTACCCAGACACCGGAGGAAACAGGAGGAAAGTGCAGGGACATATCCAGGAAGCGAAAGGAAAGAGAGGAAACTGCAGAGGCGCACCCAGGCAGTTGAGGCCAGAGAGTCGCTTAAGATATCCTGGAATGGGGGAAAACCCAAGGAGAGGCGCTCTCAGGCAGCAGGGGGAAAGGAAAGGTACAGAGGCGTCGTCAGCCATCTAGGAAAAGGAGAGCAAGATGCAAAGGCACGCTCAGGTGACGGGCTAGGGAAGACGGTACAGAAGCGTGCCCAGGCTGCCGGGAAAGAGGGAAAGACAAAGAGGCGTCCTCAGGCATCTAGAGAAAGAAAGCAAGGTGCAGAGGCGTGCTCAGGCAGCCAGGGAAGAGGAAGTGAAGTGCATTGGTGTACTCAGGCAATCAATATGGGTGAGTAAGGCACAGAGGCGTACTCAGGGAGTTGGGGATCGGGAGTATGTGCTGGGTCGTACTCAGACAGTTGGGGAAGGGGGAGAAGAGTATAGAGACATACTCAGGCATCCTGGGAAGGCGCAGGAAAGTGCAGAGGCGTGCTCAGGCAGAGATGGACGGGAGAGGAAAGCCCAGATGCGTGCTCAGGCGGCCGGAGAACGGAGAAGAGAGTGCAGAGGCGTACTCAGACAGCTGGGGAAGGGGGACGTGTCGTGGCGAGGAAGGCACATAAACATGCGAAAGAAGTTAGGGAACGGGGTTAGCTGCAGAGGCGTACTCAGGCAGCTGGGGAAGGGGAGAAATGCGCATGTAGGCAGTAAGGAAAGGGATAAATATTCAGAGCCGTGTTCAGGCACCCAGGAAAAGCGAAAAAAGCAGAGGGGTACTGAGACAGCTGGGGAAGGGATATGAAGGCACATATGCGTACTAAGGGAGTTGGGGAACGGGGGTAGATGCCGAGTCGTTCTCAGACAGCTGGGAAAGGGGAGAAGAGTGCAAAGACGTACTCAGGCATCGAGGGAAGGGAGAGGAAAGCGGAGAGGCGTGCCAAGGCAGACGGAGAACGGTAAGGAAAGCGCACAGGCCTGCCTACTCAGGGAGTTAGGGAACCGGGGTATGTTCCGAATCGTGCTCGAAGGGGGAAGTGCAGGGGCGTGCTCAGGCACCCGGGAAGATAGCGGAAGACACGTAAGTATGCTTTAGGGAGTTGGGAAACACGGCTAAATGCTGACTCGTGCTCAGACAGCTAATGAAGGAAGAACAACCCTGCAGAGGCGTGCTAAAGCAAATGGGAAAAAGGGAAAGGCACAAAAGTGTTATCAAGCATCTAAGGAAGGGAGCAAGGTGCAGGGGCGCACTGAAGTAGCTGGGGTTAGGGGAAGAAAAACTGGCTACGCCTCTGCACTTTCCTCCCCTTCCCTCCACTGCATGGGTAAGCCTCTGTGCTTTCCTTCGCTGCCTGGATACGCTTCTGCATTTTACGCTCCTTCCTTACGCTCCCTGGGCACGCCCCTGCACTTTCCTCCACTCTCTGGGTACGCTTCTGCACTTTCCTCCACTTTCCCTCCCCCGGCTGCCTAAGCACACCACTTTCACTTCCCCGGTACGCCTCTGCACTTCCCTCTCCTTCCCTCCGATGTCCTGCTGCACCTCTGCACTTTCCACCCCTTCCCTCCGCTGCCTGGATACGCCTCTGTACTTTCCTTCCCTTCCCTCTGGCTGCATAAGCGCACCACTTTCCCTTTCCCTTCCTTCCCTTTCCTGGGTACGCCTCTTCACTTTTCTCCCTTTCCCTCTGCTACCTTGGTATGACTCTGACTTTCCTCTCCTTCCCTCTGCTCTCTGAGTATGCCACTGCACTTCCCTCCCCCTTCCCTCCACTTCCTGGGGACGCCTCTGCGCTTTCCTCTACTTCCCCGGCTGTATAAGCACACCACTTTCCCCTTTCATTGGGTGTGCCTCTGCACTTTCCTCCCCTTCCTTCCCTTACCTGGGTACGCCTCTGCGCTTTCCTCTCCTTCCCTCCACTGCCTGAGTACGCCTCTGCGCTTTCCTCCCCTTCCCTCCACTGCCTGGGTACGCCACTGCAGTTTCCTCCCCTTCCCTTCGCTGTCTGGCTGAGCCTCTCTACTTTCCTCCCCCTCCCTCCGCTACCTGGGTACTCCTCTGTACTTTCCCCACTTCCTCCGGCTGCAAAAGCTCACCACTTTCCCTTCCCCTGGGTGTGCCTCTGCACTTTCCTCCCCTTCCTTCTGTTGCCTGGGTGCGCCTCTCCAGATGTTTTTTTCCTCCACTCCCTGTGAACAGCCTTGCACTTCCCTCCCCTTCTCTCCGCTCGAATACGCCTCTGCGCTTTCCTCTCCTTCCGTCCGCTGCCTGAGTACGCCACTAAACTTTCCTCCCTTTCCCTCCAATACTTGGGTACGCCTCTGCCCTTTCTTCCCCTTCCCTCCGCTGCCTGACCGAGCCTCTCCACCTTCCTCCACTTCTCGCGGCTGTAAAACACCATTTACCTCTTCCCTGGACACGCCTCTGCACTTTCCTCCCCTTCCCTCCGCTGCCTGAGCACGCCTCTGCACTTCCCTTTCTTCCCTCTGCTCGCTGGATACGCCTCTACGCTTTTCTCTCCTTCCCTCCATTGCCTGAGTACGCCACTGTACTTCCCTTTCCTTCCCTCCACTGCCCGAGTACGCTTCTGCACTTGAAACCGTTAACATATATTGTTCATCATAACAATACACTGCACATTATAAAAACGACCAGGGATAGGATTAACCCGCGCCCCACCGGGGGTCCGGCGCCACCTTCGCCCCACCGGGGGGCCATCGATGGCCCCCCCTCTAACTCCGAAAATATGGGCGTTAGCGCAAATCTGCAAAGTGCAATAGAAAGCTTGCGTGAATTCAGTAAGAAATTACTTCGCATGTTTTAGTACTCAGGTCAATGGTTTGACCTCCAGAGGTCAAATTAGGTCAAGATCGGCTATTTTCACTCAAATATGCAATGATTAAGCAAACTGGGCATAACTCTTATGTCATTATAGTTATTGAGGCCTGATAAAGTACATTTGATAGCAAATTGCCAGTAATTTTTCCGCTATGTGGAACGTAAAGACCTCCCGCCAGTGGTTTGACCTCCAGAGGTCACCTCGTGACCTAATATGACCTGAGGTCACGAAAGGTCAAAAAGTGACCTTGCCGTATATCAAATGAAAGCCAGTGACAAGACAAACACGATGGTGTTTGTTGCACTGCTCTAGCTTAATTAGGTCAAAAGTTATTGTCAAAATACTGTTTTTGACCTCTGGTGACCTTGGATGACTTTGGAAACGTCAAAGGGCAAATATGACCCCTGGGATCCGTGAAAGGGTGTCCAAAAACGCTGTTCTGAGCAGTCTGAGTATTTGCAATCATTTTTGTGGCTTTTATATCATGAAACAACTTTTCCCCATGCTTTTCCAATGGGAGAGGTCGCCTCGTGACCTGACCTCAGGGCACGAAATCGAAAAATCCCGGATATACACCTTGTAGACCCTGGAGGGGTTATGAAGTGTAGGAAGTTTCAAATCGATCGACTTTGAAATGTAGCTCTTACAGAGCTCTAAAGGTGAAGTGAGGTGACCTTGGTTGACCTCGTCTGGTGACCTGACCTTGGGTGACCCGGGGTAAAAATTTCAGGGATGATGGGAAAATGATGCAGTGAGAGGTAGAGACCTCAACCGCGGTGCTGCGCCTCGTCGTTTTTCTGCTATCTCGGAAAAACCTTAAGGGGGCCATCGATGGCCCCCCGGTGGGGCGAGGGTTAAGTGCGCAGGGGGCGTGCTCGTGAACATGGACCGATACTACGTGGGGAATAACGGCGTTATATCTTTGGCGGGGGAACGCGAGACGCAAAGTACAGCGCGGCTCCGACGCAACGTACTCCAGAGTCCAACGCGAAATCGACTTTCCTCCATCCCTCCGCTACGCCTCTGCACTTACTACACTTCTCCCCGCTGCCTCAGAACACCACTCTCCCCTTTCCCTGGGTATGCCTCCCCTGGGTATGCCTCTGTACCCCCTCTCCTTCCCTCTCTCCTTCCTCTCCATTCCCTAACCGGAGTACGCCTTTTCCTAAACTGCTCGAGATTTCCCTGGTTTCCTAGGGCGTCTGCTCAAATTCCTTGGGTTTTTGCCCAATTCCCGAATATCCCAAGCGTCTCATTTTCACCTGGCAATGCTGAGACGCCACCACTTCCAATACCGAATACAGTAGGTGAAGGCATAGGTGGAGAGACTATTTTAGTCGGAGGAAAGGTGTAAGTTGGAGGAAGGGGCTTCCACGTTGGTATGGCCGGGGGTGATTAGGCATATCACTTAAATGTTAATAGAGAAATTCCAGAATCGCCTCAAACTGGGGGGCGGGGTTAGAGCTGCTGCCACACTCTGAAAGTTGGGTGCAACAGCCACCACCACAGCCCCCCACGGTTCCTGCGTCTATTGGTAAAGGGTTATGGTCGGAACTTTAGCAGCGGCAGCATATTTGGACATGGCATGCTTAAAATACCTTAGAAACAGTGTTAACAACTTCAGTGCTGCTTGAAAACAGCTCTTTAAGTGCGTTTATACAATCCAATTCGCAATTGTTTCTCACCTTTCACGTTGCTGTTCACATTCCCGGTCCCCGAGGAAATCAGTATTCACTTACCATGTCACGCCGCTAGCGCCATCTATGGAGAGCCAGTGCAAGCTCAACTAAACGCGGATATGATAAGCAAAAAATAACCGTTATGTGTGCAAGTTATAACAACAAAAACAAAGCGAATGGGACACCAATGAACCAAACTACCAACCCAGTGCAATTTTTTGCACCTCGTTGGTAATATGGGTTGATGGTGAGCCAAAAAGTGGAAAATTGGGCAAAATGAAAAAACTTCAACTCGAGTGGGCCACCAAAAGTTTTTTGAAAATTGCATTTCTGATGAGCGCATCGTTATCAGCATCAAAAAATGCATCTAATGAACAACGATCCGTTACTTTCTGAAGAAAAAAACCTAAATCCGGACCAGGCTACTATACATACACATGAATTCAAACGCGGAGTTTCCGCCCTTTGAAATCGTATCGCTAGGGTCCCGAAATTTGCGTCCTCAAGGGCGAATAGGTGAGAGGTGACACTCTTTCAGGTACTTGTAACTTACAAGTTGTAAGATTAAAAGCTTTTGTCAGTAATACATGAAAATCATGGAATGATTCTAAATTGGTCTGAATACAGTTTTTAGTCCTTTTCTGGCCCATAGCAATACCATCACAGAGTCACATGGAAACCATGCCGCGGGCCCACCAGCATACCACGTGCATAGATGACAATGGCCCATATAAAAACCACAACCGCCTATATGGATCCCACCTGGCACGCCCACCTCGATACCATCTCCCTTGTGAACATTTGACCCACAAGAATACCAGTTCCAGACCATATGGGTGCCATATGAATGGCCCATCTTGAACCCATGGCCCGTAAGGGCTCACCTAGCCCGTTCAATACCCATATGGTTCCCACTACTGCTTGTTGGCAGGGAAGTTGAGAGTTGAAGCACCAAAACTTTGCTTACAAGCTAAAAAGGAGTCGGGGGAAAAAGGAGGTCGATCGCTTTGGGGGGGCAAAAACATAGTTTTGCCCCGAGCTTTTCCGTTTGGGGGGCAATTGCCTTTGCCCCCCTGGATCCGCCACTGCCATCAGGCCTTGAAGTGGCTTTGGAACTGAAACAATCCGGCGGGCAGACTAGCGAGATGGATCCTTCATCTCTCCCAGTTGATTTCAGTTTGGTACATCGTCGTAGTGTGGACATGCCCCATGCAGACGCGCTCTTGCGCGATGTACGTACACCTGCTCCTTCGGAGGGAGTGCAGCTGACGCACCACTCGGTTGTGAGCTGCTGTGTAACGGAGTTGGCTCAATATGAAGGGACAGTTTCAGTTCTAGCCGACAGAGACAGGCCAGAACTGTTCTAGGCCGACACCGAAGCTTATCTGCCTTCGGAATTGAGGCAGGCATATCTACTGCTGCCGTCGTCTATAAAGACTTCCTGACAGGGGAGTAGCCAAAAGGGGGCGGCGGGGACAGCCGCCCTCCCTGAAGGCACGAAGGCCCCCTGAGGACACGAGCCGCGCGACGTGCGACTCGCCCGCGCTATGCTCTGTGGACAAATTTGACATTTCATACCAGACAGGGCCCTTTTAAGCCCTCTTCAGCACTATTCTGTAACAGGCAGGACCCGTTTTACCCATCAGGGCCCTTTTGACACTGTCGCAGGAGCCCTTTTCGGGGCGCCGCCCCCCACCCTGAGCGAAATCCTGCCTACGCCCCTGCTTCCTGAAAAGAATCGGGAGTGGGTGCAGCCCTGCGTCTATGTTTTTACTAGCGGCACTCTGAAATTTCGGGGAGGGGCTTGATCCCCTAGTGCCTCTTCCTGCTATCAGCCACTGCTTCGGCCTGCCCTATTTGATCTGTTTGATCTATGACTGGGGAGTTTTAACGTTAAGAATCTAGAGTAGATATAGCGAGATATTATACTTTGAAGGTGTTAATCTGTCTGGAAACAATTCCCGCAAAAGATTGACAAATTATACAAAATAGACGCGCCAGCAGGAACGTGTACTCATGAATAAGAGACACCTGGATCGGAGACTCGCCGCCTCCGACCGACAGCGCCGATCACTCCGTATTGCGCATGCGCGAAACGACGTACAGGGCGCATCACTTCCGAATGCATTAGTTCAAATGAGGCGTGCGGGGAGGTTGTGCTGAAATCAGTGGCGTAACCAAGGAGGTTGGTCCTAAGGGTCTTCGGACCCGATTGGACCGATCAGGGGCCCCAGAGTCAGACTCTGGAGGCTTCCGGGATGCATTATCAGGGGCCCCGAATCGGCCACAGGGCTCCCTTCCATGAGAGTTTATCTCAGGGGATCTCAAGAGTTGTTCTCAGCCCCCCCCAAAGGCTAATCTCAGGGGCTCCCCGAGAGTTGGTCTTAGAGCCTGCGAGAGATGGTCTAAGGGCTCCGCGAAAGTCGGTTCAGGGGGCCCCGAAAATCAGTCTCAGGGGCCCAAGGACCATTTCCGGACCTTTTTCGTTACATGACTACCTTTTTCTACCAACTTGAAAAAATTATCGCCCCTATGTGCGATGTGGAACCATGGGGTAGTCCCCATCGAATACTTGTGCAAGTGGTGCAGTTGCACCACTCGATTTTTTCAAGTGGTGCAAAAGTATCTTTTTGCACCACTTGTTTTTGCTTTGTCCAGGGAGGCGCCCCCCCCCAGGCCTCAGCCGGCGCCCGCGGCCGGTCAGAGAAAATCAAGCCTAATTACCGCCTACCTGAAGAGGTAGGATCCTCTGTGAAAAAGACATGTTCATACATGAATGACGCACCTTGACATCAAAACTGCGCCCTGGAAAGCAAAAGGCGCCCCCCCTTGAGTAAAGGCGCCCCTCTGGATAGCATAGGCGCCCTTGAAAAGCGTAGGCGCCTCCTGGACAGCTGAGGCGCCTCCGAAGAAGAGAAACGGCGCCCCTAGATATCACATGCGCCCCCTGGTTAGCACAGGCACCCCTTGACAGCAAAAGGCGCCCCCCCGCAGAGAAAAGGCGCCCCCTGGACAACATAGGCGCCCTTTGATAAGAAAGGCGCCCCCTGGAGAGATAAGAGAGAAACCCCCCCCTTCTCCCGAGAACAAGGGCGGCAGGGACGGCGGATTCCGCAGGACAGGGTGTGCAGTTGCACACCTTGAAAAAATGATGGTGTACAATAGTATATTTTTGGCACACCTGGTTTTGACATCGTACGGGGAGGCCCTCACGGATTTGGGTGGCACCCCCGGATTTTGCCGGCGCCCCCGGCCGGTCAAGAGAAAATCAGACACATCGCCTGTCTGAAGGGGTAGTACCCTCTGTGTAAAATAAAAACACTTTCAAATATGAATGGCGCCCCCTGATATCAAAGCTGCACCCTGGACAGCAAAAGGTGCCCATCCCTTTGAGTAAAAGCGCCCCTCTGGATAGCAAAGGCGACCTCTAGACAGCAGAGGCGCCCCTGGACAGAAAAAGGCACCCCCCAATTGAGGAGTAACGACGCCCCTGAATAGCATAGGCGCCCTCTGGTTAGCACAGGCACTCCTGTACACTAAGAGGCGCCCCCTCCCCCATAGAGCAAAGGCACCCCTCTGGATATCATAAGCTCCCTTTAATAGCAATCGCGCTCCCTGGACAGCACGGGCGCCCTCTGGATAGGATAGGCGCCCCCAAAACAGCAAATACGCCCTTTGATACCAAAAGCGCCCAATGGACAGAACACACCCTCTGGATAGCATAGGCACCCCTGGACGGCAGAGACGCCCCTAAAGAAGAGCAACGGCACCCCGGGATAGCATATGCGCCCCTGGTTAGCACATGCACCCCTGGACAACAAAAGGCGGCCCCCGCCCCCTGAGTAAAGGATCCGGGTCTCTGGATAGCATAGGTGCCCCTGGATAGCGCAGGCGCCTCCTGGACAGCAGAGACGCCTCCGAAGAAGATCAACGGCGCCCCTTGATATCATATGCACCCCCTGGTTAGCACAGGCATCCCTGGATAGCAAAAGGCGCTCCCCCTCCGAGAGCAAAGGCGCCCCCTCTGGAAAGAATAAGCACCCATGGATAGGAAAGGCGCCCCCTGGAAAGGACAGCAGAACATTTTTTAAGGAAAACTCAGTTGAGGGGGGGCGGTGGAGATTTTCTTGTGCTGGCCATTATAATGTCTTCGGGGGATCAAACCCCCATTTGGAGGGAGCGTTAATAAAATTTAGACGTGCTAGTGTTAAAAAATGTCTCCTAATTTTTTTATTCCATATTCTAAAGATTAGAGATGCTGCCCAGGACTGCGGGTTTTTTTTCAACGGAAAAAGGCCAAACCGGGTTTGCGAAAAAGCCAAAAGGTTCAAATTGTATTTGCACTAAAAAATCTTGTTTTTTTATAAATTTCGTCCAAGTTCTTTCCAGTACGGCTGTTGGAGTCTGAGTCTCATTAAAGTCCTCAAGGGACTTGTCACGGAGACCCCGACCCCACCACCCGAACGAGTAACGCCCACAATGAAGGGTTGATTTAGAAGTCAAAGTTTAACCTCCCACAAAGCACAGGGATTGTGGCCTCGCTCAGGTCACCCTCTCATCAGTCAGTTGCCAGCCGACCTACGTCGGGCAAACGATTGAGCGCCGGAGAGTCTCAGGGGAACCGATCTCAAGCCTGGACATGCACTGCCACTGCATGCTTCTCAGCAGCGGGCCGGAGCCCGACGCTCTACCAACCGAGCAACCGGGGCGGCCAAATGGCCAAATAAATACCACAAAAGCCATATTTGAGGCTAAAACGACCCCTACCGGGTGTCATAAACCCACAGAAAAAGGACAGAGCACTCTTGTATCACTGCAGTGAACAGTGCACTGTATAAAACTAAATGTTGATAATTTGATATTGACTTGACGATATATTTTTAGCACACTGCCCATCTCATAAGAAGACAGGAGTCCCCTTCCAATCCCGTGTGGCGACCCAATTATTTTATCCACATAACTAAACAATTTGTTAGCGTCATCAATTATCTTGGCCGCACCACTCCTCACTAACATTTGATATCTTCCTGCTTTTCCTGTGAATTGTTTGCTCTTGAACAGTGACGGATCCATAGGCAGATCCAGGATTGCCAATCGGAGGGGAGCACCTTCCCGGGGGCGCCATCCGGAGCAGGGGGCGCCACTTTTGACCGGAAAACCTACCAGGTGGGCGTAAAATCCTATCGGTGAGCACCGATTTCGCATCCTGGGGGAGAGTGGGAAGCGCCACTTCAAGCGAGTGCCATCGACCTTTCAGGGGGCGCCGTGACCATTTCAGGGGGCGCCGAGGATCGATTGGGGGCTGCATCTGCCCCTCCCCTTTGCCCCCTGGATCCGCGTATAGGCGGATCTAGAATTTTAGTAAGGTGGGGGGAAACGCGGAGCCTCAAAGTGGGCACTTTGCCATCAACTCTTCACCCAAAGGGCGCCTATGGTATTCGGTTTTCGGTTGCCGTCATATTGGTGGATCGTATTTTTAACAACGTCCTATCCCACCCTCTCCCAGCCATAACAGTTTGTACCAGCCAAGCAAGATGCCTATTTGGCGTGATATTTGAAACAATGAATTGCTAAACAGTTCAGTCCACACTTTTTTCGGCACCTCTTGAAAAATCTGTAACTGCCACTAGGTCATGGAGAAATTCAAGACACTTGGGAAGATGCAACAGCTGAACATAAAGGTACGTATCTGGGGATTTTTCTATTAGTGAAGAGGGGTTAAGTTTATTTTAATATCAAATATGATAAGCATCATTTTGCCTTTCCACGTGGCCAAGATTCGTAAGATAATGGTGAGAGGACATTGAAAATAATCGCAGCGAGTGTGAACCTGGCCTGTGCGCTGTCCAAGAAAATTACCTCAGCGGAAAAGCTTTTTAAGTTGTAGGAAACACAATCCGGACTTTAACCCACATTGTTAATTGCTCCTAAAAAATAATGTTTGAACCAGATGGCAGACTCAAGGAGATATAAGGGAAGTTGAAACGTTAAGATAAACACAGAATGAAGTATGTGGGCATTTTCCATCGACCTTTATCTATATTCTTCAATTCATCAGCATGGGAGAATTGCTCTTGTGCGTGAAATTTCGGAGGTGTTAAGAGAATTTCGGTAGCCATGTGATTGAATGCTGAAATAGATCATGCCATAGGCATTTGTGATTTGTGACATAAATGGGCCCTACTAGAATAACAAGAAAACAGTTTCAACGTGTCCAAGTACTCTCTTGATAAATTGATAACTTTTTTTCGTTTATTGGCTGTAATTTGCGCGTTTAATGATCATGTGCAGTGTTCAGATCGAAGTGAAAAGACCATTCAGATTGATAAAACGAGTATATTTTGTCACTGACCATCCACTTATACCATCAACCATCGCCTTCAGGTCAAGTTCAGGACTCATTTAAGAGAAGAGGTGAGCGTGCACTGTGCATGCCCAAATCGAGACACAGCCGCCCTCCCGATGGACAGACCGCGCAGAAATACGTCCTCGTCGCGTTTGATTTCGCGCACGCGTACGACGTAGTGGACCACCACCTGCTACGCGTTCGCCTGCTGTAGATGGGGCTGTCAAATTGCACGGTGGCCTGGATTTGGCAGTGACTCCGGGACCGAAGAGTCCAGGTGGAACTAATTGGTGTGCTTTCCAGTGAGCGCATTTTCCAAACTGGCCTGCCGTAAGGAAGTGTCTTATCGCCAGTTTTATTTTGTATGGGCGGCTCGGCTGGTAGACGCACTCTGCGCGGTTCCCGGATGCTCCCCTACATGTACGCCGATGATACGGCGGCTCTCTGCACGGGCAACAACATCCAAGTCGCCAAGGATCGGGCGCAATAAAGCTGCTGCTGGCACCCTCATGAAGTGGACCCGACAGCACAAAATGGTGGTATCAGGAGCCAAGATCCAAGTACTGGTGATGTCCCAGTGGGCCAGAGACGCCGATCCCTTCAATTATAAGGTCGACGGGAAGTCTGTCACTGCTGGAGACACCCTACAGCTGCTTGGCGTCACCATCGATCGGCTCCTCCATTTCGGTCCACACTGTAAGAGACTGTGGGAGAAGGTCCACCCCCGCATCTCCCACCTACGTGAACTGTCCGGCTGCAACTGGGGGCTGCACGAACAGCACCTCCGAACCGTCGCTACTGGCTACGTGAGAGGAGCGATGGAGTAAGCGGCCGCAGCGTGGCTCCACGCCACACCGCCATTTCATGTCGAGCTGCTGGAACGCAAAATGAGAGCGTCGGCGCGTATCATCACAGGATGCACCCACTCCACTCCCAGCCGAGTTAAGACTCCCCGCGTCGCGGCCAGAAGGAGGGTACTCGCGACCCGACTGCTGGTGAAATTCCATACCCTGCCGCCTGAAGACCCTCTGTGAAGACGTGCGGAGGCGACAGCGCCCTCTCGACTCTCCTCGGTGACCGGGTGGCGGCAGGTGGGCAAAGACATGTGGGATCAAGCAGGCATCTCCCTCCCCATCGAGTCTTTCCTTCCTCGACGTCTTCCACTGTGGGTATCAGGAGAGTGAGTCACATTTCAACTAGACGTGGGCCCACTGACATCAGGAGCGCCACCTGTCCGGAAGAAGCGAGTAGCTCTCCCCCACCTCGCTTCCCTGACTCAATGTGCCACATGGGTGTGGACCGACGGGTTAGTGCACGGAGGGGTCACGAGCGGGGGAGCTGGGTCTTCATCGAGTCACCAGACAGAGCCTAGCATGATCTCAGGCGACCAGCAGGCTCGCTCTGCTCGAGTTTTCAGGCTGAGATGGTAGCCATCCAAACTGCCTGTGTCTTCCTACTGGACTAATCAGTGCACACAGAAGATCCAGTCATCTTCAGCATGGCCTGCCAAGGAGACGACGCATTATAGAAATAAAATGGCTTCAATGTCTGCAGATAAGACAGCGAATCGGTAAAAATCAAACTTCCTCACCATCAGCTTAGACACCTGGTCCAAACAGCAAAAAAAAAATGGAGTACAGCTCTGAAGTAAAAATGGATCCTTCGTAAGGCAAACTAGAAAACTTCTCAACATCGTCACCAACAAATGCACGCCCTGTGCCATTGTCACTTTCTTTTGCAACCGTCTATATAGAAACAGACATGGTTTTCGAACGGCTCCGCAAGCAAGTTCATAAAATACTGGCGCGTCGGTTCAGGAGGCAAATTTTTGCTTTGCTGGCGTAGGTTGTGTTCGTGTTAACTGTCGAGATGAGCTATGGTTCAATAACAGCTGCTTCATGTGGTTCGACGAGATTGCTGTCGATACCAGCCTGTGCCAGCCAGGCACAGACTCTCACTCCCTGGTGACGGGTTGCAAAACGCGAGCCACTGTCTTATCTGACTGAGGTAGGCGTCGCCAAAAAAAATGTTTGGCATGTGGGGCGTGTTGGTGACTTATTTTAAAGGGAACGTGGCACCTTGGTAAAATCCTGGAATTTTGTGTAATTAGGCGTACTTTTAGCCGAAAATAATGAAACCACTCATGGTTTTTCTGAAAAATGTGTAACAAGCTCAATGCTTTTATTTTTAAAATACCTACTCCTCTAGAAAAATGAATAAATATCTGCCTCTGGATGATGTCATGATCTGGCAACCACTACCATACTCGAAACACTTCAAGGGCTTCGATTGGCTGATGCTCATCGTGATGTCAGCATATGTCGTCACACCAGCAGCTCACAACAATGGCCGCCTGGCGAGAGGTACATGAGAGGTACATTTCGGGTAGGTTTTAGTTTTTTTCTACGGAAAAATCGAGTTCCAAGACAAATGATATATAGAGCACCTGGTTTTCCGATTTGCTTTACAACTTGGCTATCTCAGTTATAATCACGTTCTAAAGGTGCCATATTCCTTTTAATGGCTTAATGCAAAGCGAGTATCTTACTGCGCATTTGTAGCGGTATTTCACTAATTTCCACTAGCATGCTTATTATGGGTGAAGCTTGGAACGCTCCTGTTACTATTCTGATAGCGAGATGACGGACATATCGATAATCTTTTTCGCGGACTAAGGAGTGGCCTCATACGCAACCCCGGTTTGCGACCTGGGATAGCCCCCCACCGGCGCAGGAGAGCCGCATGACAATGTGCTGAAATCAGCCATATTTCATTCTCAATGTATCTCTTCATAAGCCTGTAGGTCAGTGCCATCATTCTTTTCTTTGAAATAAATAGTAAATATCCCGCAGTCATCCCCGGATTCGATCCGCGCACCCCTCATCACGAGACAGGACCTCTAACCACTAGACCACTGCGCCACACTGTACCGACTCCCACTAACCCTACACCTGTGACCCGTCAGGAGGTCACTGGCCGGTATCACGCAATCAAAACGATGCCGTGATCGTGGCGCCGGGTGTTGTGTTGGTACAGAAAAGGCATGGTATAAAGCTGCTTCTAGAAGACGAACCAAACATTAGATTCGCCTAGAATCACTTGTATCGGCGACCCAGGACCCTAAGCTAGCTTTATGCCAAATTGCATCTACTTCCATTCATTTTGAGGACTTGAAACCATGGTGAGAAGCAAACATGTTCCGAGAAATTTAGCTCCTTGAAATACCCTTTCGGACGAATTACTCGAAAGCCGTTGGAGATAAGTGGGTAGTGTAAATGAATTGAATGACTGCAATTAATTTTCCTATTCAGCCATGTCAATTCTGAGCTTGTGAATGACATGTGCTCTGAACCTAAAAGCTGCAAATAAAAGGTTTTCTACTAAAATTATATTTCTACATATAAGACAATGAATTTTATTATCGCGATATCCATCTCCGAATACTATCAGGCGGAAGCAATGTTCTTTCATTATTTGAGATGAAAAGTCAAATCGGCGCATTGGATCGCGAGAGATTAAGATTTAAATGAAATGAGCAAAAATGTAGTCCTCCGGCAAAATGGCAAAAACTAGGCCAGAATTTTACGTTTTCCACTGGAAACTATGCCTAAGCACAAGAAAATTGACGTAGCTGCCTCCACGTGGCTGTCTTTAAACTAACTGAAGCGTGCCTTCTGACATTTCGAGCTTACAAGTCGGCTGTCAAATGTGATGATTTTGTTTCGCGAGGGCGCCAGCCGCACTTTCACGGCGGGCCACGGCTGATATAAGGCAGCCCCCGACCGCGGCTTGGTGGATACGGACATATAGAGGGACGCAGACGCACACACGCAAGACTCTCGCGCGCGGCTCAGTATGCCCTCTCTCTGGGCGCGCGGTTACGCACGCTAGTGCGACTGTGGACAGTTTTTGTTTTTTTAGACGCCATCATGTAGGTGAGTCCTATCAGTGTCAATACTCTCTTTGAGTATCTGGCAGGGTTGACTGTACTTTTGCAGCGTCTTCTTATTTTCTCTGTGTTACTATGTTTTTGATTTACCTGACGAGTTGGGTCATGCACTTTTCCGACATTAGGTACTTATTACTGAGTTTTGCTGGTATTGATAATACATGTGTAATATTGACTTGACTTAACTATAATGTCGATCTGCCCGGACGGAGTTTTGTGCAAATATAATGACATAGAACGCAAAACCAGAAATAAAGCTAAATGGTGAGAACGCGTGAAGAGATAACAGCATACAGGGCCAAAAGATAAATCTCCAACATATCCCGAACAAAATAAAATTATCATACTGGTGTCAGAAGTGGGATAGATTAAAAGGTGATATCAGAGATCGTGCTTAAAGATGTATTAAAAAATGAGAACAAAGAGTGTGCTCAAAGGATTTGCTCAGAAACTGTGATGTCAAGATAACGTAAATGCACCGTAACTGCTCAAGTAGGAACGGAGAGGGCATTAAATAGCTGAGGTCGTGGTCATTTTTTTTGGGACTGAGGATTGTAACACTAACTCAGGGTAGCAAGAGGCACCTGGGGCCGGGAGGCTGATACGTAATAATGTATTACAGCGAAGTACTCCATGCGATCCAATTTTTTTTGACAGTAAGCCCAGTTTGAGAACGAAAGTCGCACGCGCACAACCCAGGATGAGGTGGTTCTCATTCGGGCCCGCGCATCCCTTATGGATTGCAGGGTGGGGCAACTCTGGAGAACAGACTGCAGCTGTTCTGAAGGAGGTTGGGTTACTGTTCGATAAAAAATTCGGAGGTCACCTCACTGGGGAGGGACCTATATCATCTAGTTAGGGGCGTGTGTGTACAGCGCAGTCGGACCACTTTTGTGATTGCTCTATTGTTAGGTGCATTTAACCGAATTGAAATTTTTTGAAGTATTTGGCCTTTAATGAATTTAGATGATGATGATACTTATTAGTTGAATCTGTGCACGCAGACGTCAATTGTCTCAGGTGTGGGTTAAGATTGATTGAGCGCGTTCACGTCTGAAAGTGGAGTTATGAAGTTTGAGGTCCATTCTGCTCGAATGGCGAACCCATTATTTTGGATATGTTGGATAACTTATCTTGAGTCTATTTCTGTACATGAGTGTTCTCACCATGATTGGAAGCTTTGGTATATTAAGAGTCGAATTTAATAAATTTCTTCGTCTTTCCCTTAATCTTTTATAGGGCTACTGCGTTGCGAATTACCTCAATATTATCGTTGATTGATATAAGAGAGTCTACTGTTATTGCCAAATAACGAGGTTGCTGGTTAGGTTTAACCCTCGCCCCACCGGGGGGCCATCGATGGCCCCCCTAAGGTTTTTCCGGGATAGCAGAAAAACGACGAGGCGCAGCACCGCGGTTGTGGGCTCTACCTCTCACTGCATCATTTTCCCATCATCCCTGAAATTTTTTTACCCCGGGTCACCCAAGGTCAGGTCACCAGACGAGGTCAACCAAGGTCACCTCACTTCACCTTTAGAGCTCTGTAAGAGCTACATTTCAAAGTCGATCGATTTGAAACTTCCTACACTTCATGACCCCTCCAGGGTCTACAAGGTGTATATCCGGGATTTTTTCGATTTCGTGCCCTGAGGTCAGGTCACGAGGCGACCTCTCCCATTGGAAAAGCATGGGGAAAAGCTATTTCATGATATAAAAGCCACAAAAATGATTGCAAATACTCAGACTGCTCAGAACAACGTTTTTGGACACCCTGTCACGGATCCCAGGGGTCATATTTGCCCTTTGACTTTTCCAAGGTCATCCGAGGTCACCAGAGGTCAAAAACAGTATTTTGACAATAACTTTTGACCTAATTGAGCTAGAGCGGTGAAACAAACACCATCGTGTTTGTCTTGTCACTGGCTTTCATTTGATATACGGCAAGGTCACTTTTTGACCTTTCGTGACCTCAGGTCATATTAGGTCACGAGGTGACCTCTGGTGGTCAAACCACTGGCGGGAGGTCTTTACGTTCCACATAGCGGAAAAAGTACTGGCAATTTTCTATCAAATGTACTTCACCAGGCCTCAATAGCTCTAATGACATAAGAGTTATGCCCAGTTTGCTTAATCATTGCATATTTGAGTGAAAATAGCCGATCTTGACCGAATTTGACCTCTGGAGGTCAAACCATTGACCTGAGCACTAAAACATGCGAATTAATTTCTTACTGAATTCACGCGAGCTTTCTATTGCACTTTGCAGATTTGCGCTAACGCCCATATTTTCGGAGTTAGAGGGGGGCTATCGATGGCCCCCCCGGTGGGGCAAAGGTGGCGCCGGACCCCCGGTGGGGCGCGGGTTAAACATAATCATTAAATTCTAGTATGTACAATATTTTCCAGTCCACGATGGCGTCTCATGTGATACATAACTCGAGTTGAATCAGATATTTAAAGGCGCCGAATTCTGCTCCAATGCGATAAGTGTATACATTTACCTAGCGTGCATCTGAATAATTTCATTCGATGGTCGTATAAATTAAATGCTATTTGGGATAGGATAGATCGTAAATAAAAAACATATGTGCGGGGATATATTCAACCTTCTTTGGCTTTAGAACGAGCATAATGAACGCAATCCTCATAGTTTTCGCAAGAATGATTCTCCAATTCAGCGACCGTGACCGTATTCCCGTTACGCTATACCGTTACGCCACGAAGTGAGACACGCACTATGCGTGAGAGCCATTTCAGGTCAATGTCGCCACTGACAGCAATCGCTACAAGCGGAGGTGTGTGTCGAAACGTTTGACTGATGTGTTCACATATTTACCTTCAAAGACTGATTTCAGGACAACAGGTCATTACCGCAGCCGCGCAGATGTGTCCACAGTATTAGTGACGGTGGCGCAAGGACTTATCGACGAGGTCATCAAGTGGGTAAAATAAAGCTGGTCACTAAGTCGTGACGCGGTCTGGAATGAAGGTGCCCTGAAGGAAAATCTTGATGAATTTCAGGAGCTAAGCTCCATATAGGAAATTCATTGAGAAGTGCAAGCAAGACCATAGATCAGACTCTTGTGAGCAGATCCCCAAATTTTGTCAGACGTCAATATAGGAATCTCAGAAATGTGACAATGTCAACGTATTGAAGGGATAGCCAATGCTGATTTACGGCTAATATTTATTCAGGGTTATATTGTTCACAGTTATATGTATCGCAGTTACATGTAATCACAGGTATATGTAAAGTAACATTTTGGAAATATGTGTGTACAGCAGTTGCAAACACGAGACTACTTGGGTCAATTTGCGATGAGCGATGCTTCATGAGAGTGGATGTGTTTGCATCGTATCGTTGATATAAGAATGTGTCGGGATCTGTTCACGATCGAGAAAAAAGGGTGTATTGTAAACCGAATGGGATCGATTTATTCCATCATTGAGTAACGAGATATTGCCGATTTTTTCTGATATATTTTTTAATTGGAGCCACGTAATCGCCTTTTCTAGTATTTTCTATGAGTCTATGAGTGTTAAGTTGAAAGGGAAGTGCTTTTTAGAGTGTCTTCCTGAATCTGGATATTCCATGACTCTGGCACGGCTTTCAAATATTGCAGTTATAGGGTGTAGCATACATTTGCCATCAAAGAAGAGGTGATATTACTTTCTGTACAACAGTCAGTTGATCCTAACTAAACTGCCTCCTCTGTTCCCCGAAAGAAAAACGTAAAAGAGGTATATGAACTTCTAAGTTTTATTTTTGTTTTTAAAGTGCGTGATACATTTAAGTTTCCGTATCTCAATTCAGTTAACTGGTTATTGAGTAACCTTTCATTCCAATAAAATATATCCTTAACTCACAGCACCAATACCTACTGGGAATTATTTTAGATAGTGAAAGATCGTGATATTTTCTTATTACCGTTTAAGTAATTTATTTAAGCAAAAATGGTTCATTTCTTCACATGCTGGAACTGGCTGGATGGTTCAAACGGGAATGTTGTCAATTTTGATGGACGAGATAATGCTTAACGATTATGATAAGGATAGAACAAAAAGTATATTTCTTGTTTGACCCGGAAAATTTAGACAATACGCGGTACCATAATGACAATTGACCAGCAATAGAGACAGAGACACATAGCCACCAGACCTGAGGACATTTGGCTTATCGTCAGTGCTTTGGATCATGAATGGCCAATTGGGTCAGATCATCAGCTTCCGCAGTTTTGGCGTCAGAAAGTTCCAAAGTCATGTGATGTTCGGTTTATGATATGGTCGGGATAACTAAATGTCTTCCGTAGCTATTACCAATGAGCTGTGCGTCATGCACGCGAGACACCTCAAATACGCTGCACTGGTGCAAATGAAAATACCATTCTGCGCAGGAACGCCACTACTGTGGGACTTATGGAGAGTTCCTTATCGCGAACCGCACGTATTCAATGTGGTATACGGTTTGCAGACTCTTGCAGTCGCTAAATGCTAAAGATTACCTTTGATCTATGAGGCACCGAGGAATGAAGTCACTGTATAGATAGATTGATGTCGTGTTAATTGCCTTCGGCTGGTGGGGCGGGTCGCAGTAGCTCGCTGACCACAAAATTGCCGGACTTTTTAGAAGTCAGCTCTGCGCTAGGCAGAGTGGCACTGGTTTAAGGAGATTCTCATGGCACTGTCTTCTTGGTGACTCGGACTTCACGATGGTGCAATTGAAGGTGGTCCTCAGCATTCTTTATACGGGTAACTGTGGCAACAATCTTTGCACGTATCGGGTCAACTCGCAATTAAGCTCAACAGTAGCTCGGTTGAACCAAGTTACACCGACACCAATGAAAGTAACCTAACGGATCAGACAATGGAATTTTATTGGCTCCAATGAGCGGTAGCTAATAATAAACCTCAGAATATTATGACGCGCTGAATTTCTTCAGGTAACCAAATGGCTACCGAGTGTGGAACTGTCCAATTGCTGCAGAAGGGTCACTGGCATTGGATTAAATGTTTTCATAACAAACGTGATGACGTTGCCTTCAAATTTTCCAAGAGAGGGAGAGATTCTAAAATAGTTTCCGGTTTTAGTTAGAAAATTCTAAAATAGTTTCCGGTACTTTCGTCCTGACTCTGTCCTTTTAACCATCCTCCGATAAGGTTAAATCACTTAAAGTTAAAAGCAGGTGTCTACAGTATTTGTAAAGTATGGCGGTAAAATTGACTCTACTTTAAACCTGATACTTAAATCTCAAGGACGTAACTTTTATTTTTCTCGGTCTTGAGTCTGATTGAAGTCGTGTTTTCACGAATGTTTTCCTGCCGCACAGATCATTCCTGACCACTGGTAAGTTGCAGAGCTTATACGTGTTCGGTGTCGGCAGAAACTCTCACCGGACAAGCGATGATGGACTAACATCGGGCAGGTATCAGAGGCATTCAATCGTCGCCGGACTGGTCGGGAGGTCCAACGCTGTTGGCCAACCCTTCGACAGCTCATGACGCTGAAACAGCTCGGCAACTGGCGAGTCGCAGCTGAGGGCAGGTGCCTACAAGCATCCAGAGGCCTGTATCGAATGACGATCTGGAGCTGATGGAGACGGAGCTGAAGCTGGATACCGCTCGGAGTCCAGTCAATGGCCGTCAGCCGGATCAAAGTGTCAGCTGAAACGCGCCACATTACCGCACCAGCCGACGTGATTCATGGCTCGCGCGTACGCTCCCATTTTCACTTTCTACGGACTGCTACAGCACCGGAGCAAGGACAGTGCGGCGCACGCATGTTACCTAAACAGCATGCGTACTCGAGACCATTGATGATGAAATAGGACCAACGGACTGAGCAGACTCATCAGCGTGGAGCAAGCATCTTCGCCGTGGGCACCGGCAAACGCAAACTACCATTAGCGAGGAGAGCTGCAGCTGCATGGGGTCCAGTGAAGTGACCCAGGCTGATGTTTATCGCAGTGGACGGCACAGTTTGGAGGTGGCCGAAGAGCATCTCAGACCACCAGCGTAACAGATGCGGTAACTGCTACCGAAACGAAACCTTCTTCTGCAGAACAGTCATGATTATAAAAAAATTCTGCTGTTGTTTCATCCGTAACTGTGTGATGATTTTGTTTCGCGAGGGCGCCAGCCGCACTTTCACGGCGGGCCACGGCTGATATAAGGCAGCCCCCGACCGCGGCTTGGTGGATACGGACATATAGAGGGACGCAGACGCACACACGCAAGACTCTCGCGCGCGGCTCAGTATGCCCTCTCTCTGGGCGCGCGGTTACGCACGCTAGTGCGACTGTGGACAGTTTTTGTTTTTTTTAGACGCCATCATGTAGGTGAGTCCTATCAGTGTCAATACTCTCTTTGAGTATCTGGCAGGGTTGACTGTACTTTTGCAGCGTCTTCTTATTTTCTCTGTGTTACTATGTTTTTGATTTACCTGACGAGTTGGGTCATGCACTTTTCCGACATTAGGTACTTATTACTGAGTTTTGCTGGTATTGATAATACATGTGTAATATTGACTTGACTTAACTATAATGTCGATCTGCCCGGACGGAGTTTTGTGCAAATATAATGACATAGAACGCAAAACCAGAAATAAAGCTAAATGGTGAGAACGCGTGAAGAGATAACAGCATACAGGGCCAAAAGATAAATATCCAACATATCCCGAACAAAATAAAATTATCATACAAATTTCAATATCTTTTTTGCTTGTACTTTTTGCTTGTACGAATGTTTTCGATGAAGGCAAAATAGACAGTATTTTCAACTCGTTTTCAAGACTACTTTGAACTAGCAAAAATATCAAAACAGCTATCAAAATACGAATAATCGTAAATTTCCCAAAATTTGCTTTCGATTGATATGTAAATCATACCACAACAACCAATTTATAACGGCAGTACGATCAATTCAAAAATACCATTCTTTATGAAACACCCTGTAGAAATACTGCGTTTTGGCGTAATAAACATTGTCGGACCAGTTCGAACTTTTTTCTTAGGTGGCCTTGTTGCTTATTCAAAAGGAGGCAAATTTCAAGTTCGTCGCTTAAGAAATAAAAATGATAAAAATGCAAAATTGAAAACATTTGTTCCAAAATTTCTCAAAAACTATTTTGAATTTAAATTCGGGGGCCTTAGTTTGGGCGTCTAGCGTAAAAGGGCAATCACCCTACACAATTGCAGAGCCCTGGTATCAACTGTCAGAACCGCCAAACGGCCAGAATAGAGCCTCTTGAGAAATCTCAATCCGCTTCAGAGACGGCGGATTCCATTTTCGAGAAGTGGTGCAAGATTTTCTGGAGGGGGCGCCTTCCTCCCCAGGGGGCGCCATCATCTCTTGGGGGCGCCTTTGCTATCCAATGGCGTTCTGCAGAAACTCTTTGGACTCGGCGTGCGAGGCCACTTGGGGTGGTTTATTTCTAATATTCCGAAAAATAGGTATTTTAGATTTCGCGAAAACTCAGTCGTATCGGATTTGTATCAGCAACAGAGTGGCATAGCCCAGGATTCTGTGATTTTCATAGCCTTGTTTGCAGTTATGACCAATGATATTGCAGACACTTCCCGCAAACATACGGCATGTGCTTTTCGTTGAAGAGTTCACAATATGGGTGACAGCGTCCACTACAGCAGCTGCGCAGAGGCGGCTGCAGCTTGACCTTGACACATTGCAGCAATGGATCATATGCAATGGACTGAAATTTTCAAGTTCAAAGACATAGTACATGCACTTTTATAATAGACATTGAGACTGAATACCCGATTTTGTAAATTCGCGGAAATCCGAGCGACGTTGTAGCAGAAACCAGATTTATCAGGCTCACACTCGATAAGCTTTCATATGTGCCACACCTGAAGGATTTCCGCAAAAAAATGTTTCGATACGCTGAAAATACTGAAGGTGTTGACGAGGATGAGATACCGTGCAGATAGAGAAATGTTTCTCATGCTATACACGTTATACGCTTATCGCCTATATATACGTTATGCGCACGTTATACGCTCATTGTTATACGCTACGTTATAAGCTTCTTATGCTGTATAGATCACTTATTCGTCGGAAGATCGAGTACGGCTGTGTCAGAGCCGCATGACGAAATCCATGGAGCGAAGCGGATTGAGATTTCTCAAGAGGCTCTATTCTGGCCGTTTGGCGGTTCTGACAGTTGATACCAGGGCTCTGCAATTGTGTAGGGTGATTGCCCTTTTACGCTAGACGCCCAAACTAAGGCCCCCGAATTTAAATTCAAAATAGTTTTTGAGAAATTTTGGAACAAATGTTTTCAATTTTGCATTTTTATCATTTTTATTTTTTAAGCGACGAACTTGAAATTTGCCTCCTTTTGAATAAGCAACAAGGCCACCTAAGAAAAAAAGTTCAAACTGGTCCGACAATATTTATTACGCAAAAACGCAGTATTTCTAGTACAAGCAAAAAAGATATTGAAATTTGACAGCCGACTTGTAAGCTCGAAATGTCAGAAGGCACGCTTCAGTTAGTTTAAAGACAGCCACGTGGAGGCAGCTACGTCAATTTTCTTGTGCTTAGGCATAGTTTCCAGTGGAAAACGTAAAATTCTGACCTAGTTTTTGCCATTTTGCCGGAGGACTACATTTTTGCTCATTTCATTTAAATCTTAATCTCTCGCGATCCAATGCGACGATTTGACTTTTCATTTCAAATAATGAAAGAACACTGCTTCCGCCTGATAGTATTCGGAGATGGATATCGTGATAATAAAATTCATTGTCTTATATGTAGAAATATAATTTTAGTAGAAAACTTTTTATTTGCAGCTTTTCGGTTCAGAGCACATGTCATTCACAAGCTCAGAATTGACATGGCTGAATAGGAAAATTATTGCAGTCATTCAATTCATTTACACTACCCACTTATCTCCAACGGCTTTCGAGTAATTCGTCCGAAAGGGTATTTCAAGGAGCTAAATTTCTCGGAACATGTTTGCTTCTCACCATGGTTTCAAGTCCTCAAAATGAATGGAAGTGGATGCAATTTGGCATAAAGCTAGCTTAGGGTCCTGGGTCGCCGATACAAGTGATTCTAGGCGAATCTAATGTTTGGTTCGTCTTCTAGAAGCAGCTTTATACCATGCTTTTTCTGTACCAACACAACACCCGGCGCCACGATCACGGCATCGTTTTGATTGCGTGATACCGGCCAGTGACCTCCTGACGGGTCACAGGTGTAGGGTTAGTGGGAGTCGGTACAGTGTGGCGCAGTGGTCTAGTGGTTAGAGGTCCTGTCTCGTGATGAGGGGTGCGCGGGTCGAATCCGGGGTTGACTGCGGGATATTTACTATTTATTTCAAAGAAAAGAATGATGGCACTGACCTACAGGCTTATGAAGAGATACATTGAGAATGAAATATGGCTGATTTCAGCACATTGTCATGCGGCTCTCCTGCGCCGGTGGGAGGTTATCCCAGGTCGCAGACCGGGGTTGCGTATGAGGCCACTCCTTAGTCCGCGAAAAAGATTATCGATATGTCCGTCATCTCGCTATCAGAATAGTAACAGGAGCATTCCAAGCTTCACCCATAATAAGCATGCTAGTGGAAATTAGTGAAATACCGCTACAAATGCGCAGTAAGATACTCGCTTTGCATTAAGCCATTAAAAGGAATGTGGCACCTTTAGAACGTGATTTTAACTGAGATAGCCAAGTTGTAAAGCAAATCGGAAAACCAGGTGCTCTATATATCATTTGTCTTGGAACTCGATTTTTCCGTAGAAAAAACTAAAACCTACCCGAAATGTACCTCTCATGTACCTCTCGCCAGGCGGCCATTGTTGTGAGCTGCTGGTGTGACGACATATACTGACATCACGATGAGCATCAGCCAATCGAAGCCCTTGAAGTGTTTCGAGTATGGTAGTGGTTGCCAGATCATGACATCATCCAGAGGCAGATATTTATTCATTTTTCTAGAGGAGTATTTTAAGAATAAAAGCATTAAGCTTGCTGTACATTTTTCAGAAAAATCATGAGTGGTTTCATTATTTTCGGCTAAAAGTACGCCTAAAACACAAAATTCCAGGATTTTACCAAGGTGCCACGTTCCCTTTAAAATAAGTCACCAACACTCCCCACATACCAAACATTTTTTTTGGCGACGCCTACCTCAGTCAGATAAGACAGTGGCTCGCGTTTTGCATTCCGTCACCAGGGAGTGAGAGTCTGTGCCTGGCTGGCACAGGCTGGTATCGACAGCAATCTCGTCGAACCACATGAAGCAGCTGTTATTGAACCATAGCTCATCTCGACAGTTAACACGAACACAACCTACGCCAACAAAGCAAAAATTTGCCTCCTGAACCGACGCGCCAGTATTTTATGAACTTGCTTGCGGAGCCGTTCGAAAACCATGTCTGTTTCTATATAGACGGTTGCAAAAGAAAGTGACAATGGCACAGGGCGTGCATTTGTTGGTGACGATGTTGAGAAGTTTTCTAGTTTGCCTTACGAAGGATCCATTTTTACTTCAAAGCTGTACTCTTTTTTTTTGCTGTTTGGACCAGGTGTCTAAGCTGATGGTGAGGAAGTTTGCGATTTTTACCGATTCCCTGTCTTATCTGCAGACATTGAAGCCATTTTATTTCTATAATGCGTCATCACCTTGGCAGGCCATGCTGAAGATGACTGGATCTTCTGTGTGCACTGATTAGTCCAGTAGGAAGACACAGGCAGTTTGGATGGCTACCATCTCAGCCTGAAAACTCGAGCAGAGCGAGCCTGCTGGTCGCCTGAGCTCATGCTGGGCTCTGTCTGGTGACTCGATGAAGACCCAGTTCCCCGCTCGTGACCCCTCCGTGCACTGACCCGTCGGTCCACACCCATGTGGCACATTGAGTCAGGGAAGCGAGGTGGGGGAGAGCTACTCGCTTCTTCCGGACAGGTGGCGCTCCTGATGTCAGTGGGCCCACGTCTAGTTGAAATGTGACTCACTCTCCTGATACCCACAGTGGAAGACGTCGAGGAAGGAAAGACTCGATGGGGAGGGAGATGCCTGCTTGATCCCACATGTATTTGCCCACCTGCCGCCACCCGGTCACCGAGGAGAGTCGAGAGGGCGCTGTCGCCTCCGCACGTCTTCACAGAGGGTTTTCAAGCGGCAGGGTATGGAATTTCACCAGCAGTCGGGTCGCGAGTACCCTCCTTCTGGCCGCGACGCGGGGAGTCTTAACTCGGCTGGGAGTGGAGTGGGTGCATCCTGTGATGATACGCGCCGACGCTCTCATTTTGCGTTCCAGCAGCTCGACATGAAATGGCGGTGTGGCGTGGAGCCACGCTGCGGCCGCTTACTCCATCGCTCCTCTCACGTAGCCAGTAGCGACGGTTCGGAGGTGCTGTTCGTGCAGCCCCCAGTTGCAGCCGGACAGTTCACGTAGGTGGGAGATGCGGGGGTGGACCTTCTCCCACAGTCTCTTACAGTGTGGACCGAAATGGAGGAGCCGATCGATGGTGACGCCAAGTAGCTGTAGGGTGTCTGTCTCCAGCAGTGACAGGCTTCCCGTCGACCTTAAAATTGAAGGGATCGGCGTCTCTGGCCCACTGGGACATCACCAGTACTTGGATCTTGGCTCCTGATACCACCATTTTGTGCTGTCGGGTCCACTTCATGAGGGTGCCAGCAGCAGCTTTATTGCGCCCGGTCCTTGGCGACTTGGATGTTGTTGCCCGTGCAGAGAGCCGCCGTATCATCGGCGTACATGTAGGGGAGCATCCGGGAACCGCGCAGAGTGCGTCTACCAGCCGAGCCGCCCATACAAAATAAAACTGGCGATAAGACACTTCCTTACGGCAGGCCAGTTCGGAAAATGCGCTCACTGGAAAGCACACCATTTAGTTCCACCTGGACTCTTCGGTCCCGGAGTCACTGCCAAATACAGGCCACCGTGCAATTTGACAGCCCCATCTACAGCAGGCGAACGCGTAGCAGGTGGTGGTCCACTACGTCGTACGCGTGCGCGAAATCAAACGCGACGAGGACGTATTTCTGCGCGGTCTGTCCATCGGGAGGGCGGCTGTGTCTCGATTTTGGCATGCACAGTGCACGCTCACCTCTTCTCTTAAATGAGTCCTGAACTTGACCTGAAGGCGATGGTTGATGATATAAGTGGATGGTCAGTGACAAAATATACTCGTTTTATCAATCTGAATGGTCTTTTCACTTCGATCTGAACACTGCACATGATCATTAAACGCGCAAATTACAGCCAATAAACGAAAAAAAGTTATCAATTTATCAAGAGAGTACTTGGACACGTTGAAACTGTTTTCTTTTATTCTAGTAGGGCCCATTTATGTCACAAATCACAAATGCCTATGGCATGATCTATTTCAGCATTCAATCACATGGCTACCGAAATTCTCTTAACACCTCCGAAATTTCACGCACAAGAGCAATTCTCCCATGCTGATGAATTGAAGAATATAGATAAAGGTCGATGGAAAATGCCCACATACTTCATTCTGTGTTTATCTTAACGTTTCAACTTCCCTTATATCTCCTTGTGTCTGCCATCTGGTTCAAACATTATTTTTTAGGAGCAATTAGTAATGTGGGTTAAAGTCCGGCTTGTGTTTCCTACAACTTAAAAGCTTTTCCGCTGAGGTAATTTTCTTGGACAGCGCACAGGCCAGGTTCACACTCGCTGCGATTATTTTCAATGTCCTCTCACCATTATCTTACGAATCTTGGCCACGTAGAAAGGCAAAATGATGCTTATCATATTTGATATTAAAATAAACTTAACCCCTCTTCACTAATAGAAAAATCCCCAGATATGTACCTTTATGTTCAGCTGTTGCATCTTCCCAAGTGTCTTGAATTTCTCCATGACCTAGTGGCAGCTACAGATTTTTCAAGAGGTGCCGAAAAAGTGTGGACTGAACTGTTTAGCAATTCATTGTTTCAAATATCACGCCAAATAGGCATCTTGCTTGGCTGGTACAAACTGTTATGGCTGGGAGAGGGTGGGATAGGACGTTGTTAAAAATACGATCCACCAATATGACGGCAACCGAAAACCGAATACCATAGGCGCCCTTTGGGTGAAGAGTTGATGGCAAAGTGCCCACTTTGAGGCTCCGCGTTTCCCACCCCCCCACCTTACTAAAATTCTAGATCCGCCTATACGCGGATCCAGGGGGCAAAGGGGAGGGGCAGATGCAGCCCCCCAATCGATCCTCGGCGCCCCCTGAAATGGTCACGGCGCCCCCTGAAAGGTCGATGACACTCGCTTGAAGTGGCGCTTCTCACTCTCCCCCAGGATGCGAAATCGGTGCTCAACGATAGGATTTTACGCCCACCTGTTGGTTTTCCGGTCAAAAGTGGCGCCCCCTGCTCCGGATGGCGCCCCCGGGAAGGTGCTCCCCTCCGATTGGCAATCCTGGATCTGCCTATGGATCCGTCACTGTTCAAGAGCAAACAATTCACAGGAAAAGCAGGAAGATATCAAATGTTAGTGAGGAGTGGTGCGGCCAAGATAATTGATGATGCTAACAAATTGTTTAGTTATGTGGATAAAATAATTGGGTCGCCACACGGGATTGGAAGGGGACTCCTGCCTTCTTATGAGATAGGCAGTGTGCTAAAAATATATCGTCAAGTCAATATCAAATTATCAACATTTAGTTTTATACAGTGCACTGTTCATAGGCGTAGGAACCGGGGGGCCAGGGGGCCACTGGCCCCCCACTTTTCTGTGATGGGCCCCCGCAACGGAGGTCGCAACGGAGGTAAGAATATCAACAACTGTAATATCAAGCAAGAAACTCAAACTGGCCCGATAGCTTGCCCCGGAACCCCGTTAAACTTACCTGTGCCCCTAAACTAAGTTGAGGTCCTATGAGTTGATTTTAAGGTCCCCTGAGCTTCTCGGGGCCCCTGAACTGGCCTCTGATGCCATACGAGCTAATCTGGGCTCTTTGAGCTGAACTGAGCGCCCCTGAGATGGTTTGGGCAGCATGAACTGTTCTAGGATGCCTAAACTGAGCTAGGAGCCGTAACCTTGAACAGGGCCCCTTGAGTTGGCCAGAACCTATATCCACCGACCTGGGGGGCCCCTGAGCTGAGCTGGGACCGTAAAGTTAATATTGTCCCTTGAGCTAATCTGGATCCCCTGTGATGCACAGAAGATCCTAAACTTATCTGAGGCCCCTGCACAGGACTAGGGCCCCTGCTTTGAAATTGGGTTATAAGCTTTAATTGAAACCCTGGACTGTTCTGAAACCCCAAATATGCCGGCAAGGGGCCCCTGGATGATCCAGGCCCTTAAGCTTATCTGGTTATCAGAGCTAATATGGGCCTCTGTGTTGAACTGAGGGCCCCTGAGATGGTCTGGGACCCCTATAAGGCTTTACAGCCACTGACCTGGCGGCCGTGAGCTTGAATGGGTCCCTTGAGATGTTCTGACAGTGGTGTAGCCAGGGGAGGGGGGTCCCTGGGGTCTGCGGACCCCCTTGGGCTGACCTTATGCACAAAAACACAAAAATTTATCTCGGGGGCCCCTGAGCTTGGTCTCGGTGGGGGGGCCTCCCGAGCTTGGTCTCAGGAGGCCTCCGATAATCGGTATCGAGGGCTCCAGAGTACCGAATATTGATCTTGGGGGACCCCTGTGCTCAGTCTCAGGGGGTCCCGAGCTTGGCCTCAGGGCCCCCGAGCTTGGTCTCAGGGCCCCCGAGCTTGGTCTCAGGGCCCCTCCTCCCCGAGCTCGGTCTCACAGGCCTTTCGATATTGGTCTCACAGGCCTTTCGATTTTGGTCTCAGGGGTCCCCGAGCTTGGTCTCAGGGGCCCTGAGCTTGGTGTCTGGGGGCTTCCGAGCTTGGTCTCAGGGAGCTCCCGAGCTTGGTCTCAGGGGGCCCTTCGAGTTTGGTCTCAGGGCCCCCGAGCTTGGTCTCAGGGGCCCCCGAGCTTGGTGTCAGGGAGCGCTCCGAGCTTGGTCTCAGATAACCCCCGAGCTTGGTCTCAGGGGACCCCCGAGCTTCGTCTCAGGGATGTCCCCAAGCTTGGTCTCAGGCTCATAATAATAACAATTTTTGGGGCTTATCGACGCACCAACTGCCAGGGTCATATGGCGTCGCCAACTCTTTCCCTGTTGGAAGGGTTTCTCGGGAGCCAGCTTGCTCCTTGTTCAGGGAATCCGCCGGGCCTTAAACCCGGGTCGGCTGAATGGAAGTCAGCTAAGCTGACCACTCAACTACCGCGCCCCCTTGGTCTCAGGCTCCCCTCTCCCCGAGCTTAGTGTCAGGGGCCCTCGAGCTTGGTCTCAGGGGGGCATCCCATGCATAAGGCTGACCGTATGCACTGGAAAACACGAGCATTGGTCTCGGGGGCCCTGATCTTGGTCTCAGGGGACCACCAAGCTTGGTCTCAGTGCCCCCCCCGAGCTTTGTCTCAGGGGCCCTGAGCTCGGTGTCAGGGGCCCTCCGAGCTTGGTCTCAGGGAACTCCCGAGCTTGTTCTCAGGGGGCCCCCCGATCATCGGTATCGAGGGCTCTGGAATACCGAATATTGATCTCGGGGGCCCGTGAGCTTGGTCTCAGGGGCCCCCGAGCTTGGTCTCAGGGGACAACCGAGCTTGGTCTCAGGGGGGCAAGCTTGGTCTCATGGGCCTTTCGATGTTTGGTCTCATGGGCCTTTCGATCTTGGTCTCACGGGGTCTCGAGCTTGGTCTCAAGGAACCCCCGAGCTTGGTGTCAGGGGGTCCTCGAGCTTGGTCTCAGAGAGCATCCGAGCTTGGTCTCAGGGTCCCCTCGAGCTTGGTCTCAGGGGCCCCTGAGCTTGGTCTCAGGGGTTCAGGACCCCCCTCGGGGTGCCCCCGACTGTTGATATCGAGGGACTCATGAGTGAGGCACGAGCATTGGCCTCATGAGACCCAGAGTTTGGTCCCAGGGGCCCCCAGGCCTGGGTTCAGGACCCCTGAGCATCGGCATCGAGGGGCTCCAGAGTACCAAGTATTAGTCTCGGGGGGGGGGCTCGAAATATTGATATTGAGGGCCCCGGAACATCAGTGTCGAGTTACTCCTGAGAAAAGCGCGAGCATGGGTCTAAGGGTGCCCCTGAGCCTGATCTAAGTGGGACCCCGAGCTTGGTCTTAGGACCCCCATGCATCAGTATCAAGGGGCTCCGGAGTATTGGTCTAGGGGAAAATTATCTAAGGGGCCTCCAAATGGTGATTTCGGAGGGCCCCCGAAAGTGTGGATGCAGTGGTGTAGCCAAGGGGGCCCTAGGCGTCCGCAGACCCCCACCCCTTGTGTCAATCTGAACCACTGCAAATGATTGTCTGATCACAGGGCCCCCAGAGTCAGTCTCAGGGGCCCCTGAAGATTCGTTCTCAGGGCGTCCCGAGTCGGCCTCATGGCCCCCGCCCTGAGAGTCGGTCTCAAGGCCCCCCGAAAGTAGATTTCGGGGGCCCCTGAGGGTTTGTATCAGGGGCCCCAAAAGTCGGTATCAGGGGCCCCAGGAGTCTGTCTCAGGGGAGGGGGCCGAGCTAGTCTCAGGGCCCCCCAGAGAGTGGTTCTCAGGGCCCTGCAACAGTCTATTTCAGGGGGCCCCTGAGAGTCAGTCTCAGAGAACCCCAAGAGTCGGTCAAGGGGACCCCAAGAGGCTGTCTTAGGGGACCCCGAGATTCGGTCTCGGGGTCCCCCTGAGAGTCTGTCTCAGAGAACCACAAGTGTGAGTCTCAGAGCACCCCAAGAGTCGGTCTCAGGGTGCCCTCATAGTCTCACGGGTTTCTCTCTCAGGAGTCAATATTTAGTTTCAGGTGGCCCCGAGAGTTAATCCGGGGGTCCGAGAATTAGTATAATTTTATCCACAGAGTGCTGGTTTCAGGGGGCCCCAGAGGGGTAATTTTGGGAGCCCTCGAGATTTAGCCTCAGGCTGTGCCCCCTCCCCCCGAGTTTTGGTATAAGCGGCCCCAAGAGTCAATCTCAGGGAGCACCCAAAAGTTAGTCTCAGAGGGCTCCCGGTTGTCAGTATCAGAGACATCCGAGAGTTAATCTCGGGGTTCTGAGAGTAATTTCCAGAGGTGCTCCCGATTTTTGGTCTCACGGGCCCAGAGTTAGCCTTAGGCCCGCGAGAGCTAATCTGGAGCCTCCGAGGGTCAGTCTCAGGAACGCCAAAGACTCAGTCTCAGAGGTGATTCCACCCCCCCCCGGGTGTTTGTCTCAGGGGCGCCCTAGAGTAAGGGTGCGTTCTTTGAAATATTCCAGCCTGGAATTCCAGGGACAGTGACGTCACAGCCGTTCTTTGAAACTTTTCCCGGGATTCCACGTGGAATATTCCCGCCATTCCGCGCGGAACGGTGGGAATAGAAAAATCAGTCCCGCTCAAGATGGCGGCGCCCATGCCTGAATTTCGTAACAGTAAGTTCGTGGACTCTGAATATTTATCTGCTTGAAAGGTCCATTATATGTTTTGCAGGATAATCGGAACCTTATAATAACAGCTAAATGAAGGTAAATGAAAGATTTGCGCGTGCACAAGTGAAAATAAATAATAAGACTGTCGCACCTCGCCATTTACGCCGCATTCCGGCCTCTGACAAGAACGTTCCCAGCTGGAATCCGCGGAATGTCACGACGTCACAACCCCTGGAATTCCACCTCGGAATAATTCAAAGAACGCAGCCTAAGTCTCAGAGGGCTGTCGGAAGTCATTCCCAGCCCCCCTCCCCCACCCCAAAGACAGCCTCAGGGGACCCGAATAGCTAATCTGGATGGCCACGATAGTCAGTGTCACCCCCCCTCCAGAGCAAATCTGGGGGGCCCAATAATTAGTCTCAGAGGTGCTGCCGATAACTAATCTCAGGAGCCCCGAGAGATTCTCAGGGGCCCCCAGTTTTGATCAAGAGGCGCCGTGAATCAGTCTCAGAGACCCCTTGAGATCTAATCGGGAGAGCGGCCGAAAATTAGCTTTGTGAGTGCCGCCAAGTGTTGGTCTTAGGTGGCTCCAGAGCTCAAATAAAAATTTTCAAAATCATATACCTCGGAAAAAATGTACCTACCCCTATTGCGTACTAAAAAAGGACAAATTGAAACATGTCGATCAGGCACCATTATCGAAGGAAAGGCCAAAATTAATCTAATTTTACCATAAGAGCAAATCGAACAGGGAATTTGGCACTTTAGTTAAGTTTTAATCTAGTAGCTTAACACCAATAAATACATCCCTAAATATTCTGAAATAAACAAATTTCCAATATTTTCGTAGGGAAACCAAACAAGGGTAATGACAGAAATTGATGAGCATAATCCCAAAAAGAAAAATAGGTATGAAAGGTTGAAAATAACAATAACAGAGTGAGCCAAAGCGATCTTGGGCGCCTTTTGTCTTGGTAATTTGCTCGTTTACAAGATAGCAAGGGTAAGAAAGTAACTGGATCTCAACAGGATCTGTCGACGGAATAGAGGTTATGTAACGTTCAGGACACACTCCCATATCCCTTGTATCTTTATTCGTTTTTTCGTTGCTTTGGAAATTTCCTGATTAAAGAGTTCATGGATTCGACACCGGGAAATAATTGCTAATCATTTCCCGTAGATCATTTCTTCGTACTCAAAACGACTGACCTCCAATAACTTCATGTCTGATTACTCGAGTGAATTGAGGTAGACTCAGGTTTAACATCATGCGCACATCAACATTGAACTTCCCGAAATATGGCTCAAAGCTGATATTATAGCCACGCTACCATATAATTTATGGGCCATCCTTAATATTTGGTGACCTTAGTTTACCAACACTTAGTCGGATCGAAAAAACCAAGCTATAAACAAAATAAGAATGAATGCTTAAAAAGCCATAACAAAATTTCCTTCGTGTGAATGTTATAATGTTAAATTACTATACAAAAGATATAGGAGATGGGCCCGGTTACTAAGGGGACCCCGGCCTGGGGCCCCCCGATGGTAGTCGGACCCCTCCTTGGCCGAATCCTGGCTACGCCACTCTGTTCTGAGACTCTATATCAGCCACCCTGGGACCCCCTAAGCCTAGCTGGGGCCCTGAGCTAATCTGGGTACCGCTGTGCTTAACTGGGGCCTCTGATCTGGTATGGGGGCCCTGAACTCTTCTAGGGTCCCTGGGCTAAGCTGGGGCCGTGAGCTTGAATGAAGCCCCTGAGCTGGTATGAGAGGGGACCCTATATCAGCCGATCCGGGCCCCTGAGCTGAGCAGGCCTGTACTGAACAAAAGCCCTGAACTGGTCTGGGGCCTCTGAACTGTTCTAGCATCATTGAGCTAAGCTGGGATCCGTGAGCTTGCACAAGTCCCTTGAGCTTTTTTGAGACCCTACATAAGTCGAACCTCCGGGCCCCTAAGCTAATCTGGCACCCTGTGTGAATCTGGAGCTCCCCTGTGATGAGCTTCTAGGGATGCTGTGCTTATGTAGGGTCCCTTGATAATCTGGTCCCGAGGCTAATGCACTGGTCTGGGCCCTTGAGCTGACTGATCTGGGTTCCTGAGCCATGGTCTGGACTTTGGGGCCCTCCAAGATAATTTGGCGGCCCCTGGGCGGCATAGGCATAGGAACCGGGGGTCAGGGGATACTGCCCCCTTTAAGGTGGGCCCCCGTAACGAATATACAAATATCCGCAACTGTAATATAGAACAAGAAACCCAAACGGCTCCGATAGCTTGTCTGGGAACGTTCAAGTTCGGTAGTACGGTGCCTGCAAGCCCCTGGAGGAGGAGCGCTTCGTAAAAAAAGCCAAAGCACCTACTACCCCAGTGTTTCAAAATGAGTCCCGAGAACTGGGCCCAATCAAACTCCATTCCATATCAATCCCAACACAAAATATGAATCGGTCACGGACCCTGCACTAAATACCGAGCAACAGTCGTCCCTGAGCCATCGAAAGGCGCGACGTCTTTCGATGCCAGGGTTATATGGCGTCGCCAACTCTTTCCCTGTTGGAGGGGTTTCTTGGGAGTCAAATTGCTCCTTGCACAAGGAATCTGCCGTGCATTAAACCCGAGTTGGTCGCGTGGAAAGCAAGGTTGCTAACCACTATAACACCATGCCCACACCTCCTCGGCATCACAAAGCTGGCCATCAAGTACCTACATTGCACTTGCAGTCATGCTGGAACTCTGCATTTTAGGCATCGAAATATAGCTAGGCGTATTTATTGTGATCGGCCCTTACCTAAATCAATATCTAATGATGGAAAGAATAGATCCGTAATAACCTACATAAATGTTCCCATTTTCGTCATTAAATAAGCAAATACAAGTTGATTAGGCATAGCGAAGTGAGGCTCTTTGGTATCAAAGCATTGTCTGTAGTTTTCTAAACAGTTCTTAATTTTGTAAATGTAATGAAAAGGGCCTAAACATCTGTAAATATAAAAAACGCGCTCGTGGTAAAAAAATGATTGAAATCCTCCAAAAAAGCTTAAAAATGTATTTCGTATTTGCAAATCGTCTAGGTAAAACCCAAAAATGTTTTTTTGGCGTTTTACTATGATTTATTACATCATAATAGGTACAATTCGAAATGATAGGGAAACATTTAATGTCTCAATTTTCCATATATTGACATCCTTGTGTGCATGCGTGCCTTATTACTCTAAACGAGAAAGGACTACGCCCAAGGCCTGTCCGGACGCGTCACAGTCCAGACGTAGAGGCATGGCCACGTTGTAGTGAGTGAGTACCGGGGCCTCGGTGAGCATCTTTTGATGTGATTGAACGCATGGTCCTCAACGGCCGTCCATTTCCACTCCGCGCCCTTTTTCAGCAGCGCAAAGAGAGGTGCTGCTGTGTCAGCGAGGGCTGGGACGAACTTTCCATAGTACTGGACAAGTCCAAGGAAAGTCGCCAGCTGTGAGACACTCGTTGGCACCGGCGAAGCCTGAACAGCTTCAACTTTCTCTGAAGTTGGACGGATCCCGGCGCGTGATACCCTGTGTCCCAGGTACACCACCTCTTCCATCATGAACGAGCATTTTGCCCGGTTCAACCGACAGCCACGCGCCTGCAGCCTACCCAAGACTGTGGCTAGCCGCTCCAGGTGCTGCTGGTCATCCTTTGCAGTCAGGAGTATATCATCCACATACACTACACAGCCCGGGATACCAGCGAGGATACATTCCATAGTATACTGACATAGTGCGGGAGCGCTGGCGATCCCGTAGGGCACACGGTTGTACCGCATCAACCCCTTCACGGTGGTTATCACCGTGAGGCCTTTGGAGGCGTCGTCTAGTTCGAGCTGCTCGAAGCATCGAGACATGTCAAGCTTCGTAAACTTGTCCCCGTTCGCGAGAGTAGCAAATAAATCCTGTGGGCACGGCAGCGGATACTGATCTATATTCAGTTGCGGGTTGACAGTACCCTTGAAATCACCGCACACGCGCACCGAGCCATCCGGCTTAGGTACACAAACGATAGGCGAAGCCCATTCACTGTACGTGACTGGCTCGATTACCGAGCGCTGTTGCATGCTATTGAGCGCGTCTTCCACCTTGCCTTTCATCGCGTATGGCACCGCGCGGCATTTGGCTCGCTTGGGAACGGAGCCTTCCTTGAGAGAGAGGGACACTTTAACGTCTGTTATGCACCCCATGTCGTCCCCGAACACTTCCTTATGGCAGTTCAACACCTTTTCCAGAGAGTCATGTTGCTTGATAGCATGAACGTTGAGAAGCTTTGGCCAGTCCAAAATGAGCCCCTCCGGACCTAGCCAGTTACGGCCCAGGAGCGTAGGTCCCGAGCCCTGAACTACAATGAGTGGGAGCCGGGCGGTTTGGTCACCATACTGCACCATGACAGTCGCCATACCTAATACAGGCAGGTTTTCTCCAGTGTACGTGGCGAGCCGCTGGTTACACTGTTCTAACCTTGCTCCCGGCGAGAGAAGGCGCCATTGGGTTTCGCTTATGAGGCTCACACTTGCACTTGTATCCACTTCCATCGTCAGAGGTTGTTTTCCTATGAAAACAGTCGCATGGAGGGGCAGGCGCTTCCCGGTGACCGCATGAACAGACTGCACCAAGTCCGGAGGGCTGGCGCGCAACTCCCCCTCGTCCTCAGTCTGCTCTCTGTCCTCTAAGCAGTGAATCAATCGCGACCTACATGCCCGGCGTATGTGGCCCCGCTTCCCACACTTAAAACAGGTAGCCTGTAGGTGCGGACACTCAAACCCGGAGTGTTCCGCCCCGCACCGATAACAGCCCCTCTGGTCGAGATTACCCCGGGCCGCTGGTCTGCTTCCGTGCGGTCGCTGTCTCTGCTCTCGGTTGTGCAGGCGCTGGCTTACGCCGCCCTCTGTCCCACGCGGTTGCTGAATTCCAACGCGGGGCGGCGCCAGCGGCGCGCGCCAGCCGCGATCAACCCTGGCCGAAACTGCGCCGACCTGGTGTGGCCCGTCCCCAGGCCCGCCCAGGGCCTGAACATCACTGGAGGCGGTTTCTGCCGCAATGGCCAGATCATGGGCCCGCTGCCACGTGAGACTGTCGCCCTCCTGCAACAGCCGGCGCTGTATCCGGTCGCTGGATAGGCCGCACACCAGTCGATCCCGTAGGTGCTCGTCCAACTGCTGAAACTGGCAGTGTCGCGACAGGCGTTTGAGCTCAGCTATATACGAAGAAATAGTCTGGCCTTCCTGCTGGCGGTAAGAATGAAAACGGTATCTAGCCACAATGGCGGAGGTGCGGGGAACGAGCTGCGTCCGAAGAATTTCAACCAAGGCGTCAAATGATTTTGAGGCTGGTTTATCCGGCAGACAGAGGCTGCGTATCAGTTTATATGCCTCAGGGCCCACTTCTTGGAGAAACGTTACCACTTTCTTAGTAGTCGGAATATCCCACGTCTCCACATAAATGTCAAACCTCTCCAAATACTCATCGAAATCACACTCCTCCAAATCCAGCGGTCCCAACTGTGGACGGGAGTTTGCCGCCATCCCGAGCTTCAAAAACTTCCACTTTGGCACAAAGCTGGCACAAAGTCACTGAGATAACGCACTCAAGTGCAAACTGACCTTTTGTTTAAGTTCGGGCGCCAATGTTGTGTCCTCGTCAGAGTAAATACGCAGTTATCCCTGCAACGGTTTATTCTCAACACTCCTCAGTCCGGATCCCAAACACAACTCCCGTCGGCTTGTCACGACTCCGCAGCGTTGCCATGCCAACGCTGGTGGTGGTGCAAGTTCCGCGCGGCGGTACCCGCCGGCGGCTGGGCTACGTCACTACAGCACCTACTACCCCAGTGTTTCAAAATGAGTCCCGAGAACTGGGCCCAATCAAACTCCATTCCATATCAATCCCAACACAAAATATGAATCGGTCACGGACCCTGCACTAAATACCGAGCAACAGTCGTCCCTGAGCCATCGAAAGGCGCGACGTCTTTCGATGCCAGGGTTATATGGCGTCGCCAACTCTTTCCCTGTTGGAGGGGTTTCTTGGGAGTCAAATTGCTCCTTGCACAAGGAATCTGCCGTGCATTAAACCCGAGTTGGTCGCGTGGAAAGCATGGTTGCTAACCACTATAACACCATGCCCACACCTCCTCGGCATCACAAAGCTGGCCATCAAGTACCTACATTGCACTTGCAGTCATGCTGGAACTCTGCATTTTAGGCATCGAAATATAGCTAGGCGTATTTATTGTGATCGGCCCTTACCTAAATCAATATCTAATGATGGAAAGAATAGATCCGTAATAACCTACATAAATGTTCCCATTTTCGTCATTAAATAAGCAAATACAAGTTGATTAGGCATAGCGAAGTGAGGCTCTTTGGTATCAAAGCATTGTCTGTAGTTTTCTAAACAGTTCTTAATTTTGTAAATGTAATGAAAAGGGCCTAAACATCTGTAAATATAAAAAACGCGCTCGTGGTAAAAAAATGATTGAAATCCTCCAAAAAAGCTTAAAAATGTATTTCGTATTTGCAAATCGTCTAGGTAAAACCCAAAAATGTTTTTTTGGCGTTTTACTATGATTTATTACATCATAATAGGTACAATTCGAAATGATAGGGAAACATTTAATGTCTCAATTTTCCATATATTGACATCCTTGTGTGCATGCGTGCCTTATTACTCTAAACGAGCTATCTAAAATTTTTAAAATTATGGGCCCCCGTGGACTGGGGCCCCCCTTGAGGTGGGCCCCCTCTAAGGTTGGCCCCCCACTTTTCAAACCGTTCCTACTCCCCTGGCACTGTTCACTGCAGTGATACAAGAGTGCTCTGTCCTTTTTCTGTGGGTTTATGACACCCGGTAGAGTTCGTTTTAGCCTCAAATATGGCTTTTGTGGTATTTATTTGACCATTTGGCCGCCCCGGTTGCTCGGTTGGTAGAGCGTCGGGCTCCGGCCCGCTGCTGAGAAGCATGCAGTGGCAGTGCATGTCCAGGCTTGAGATCGGTTCCCCTGAGACGCTCCGGCGCTCAATCGTTTGCCTGACGTAGGTCGGCTGGCAACTGACTGATGAGAGGGTGACCTGAGCGAGGCGGCCATCCCTGTGCTTTGTGGGAGGTTAAACTTTGGCTTCTAAATCAACCCTTCATTGTGGGCGTTACTCGTTCGGGTGGTGGGGTCGGGGTCTCCGTGACAAGTCCCTTGAGGACTTTAATGAGACTCAGACTCCAACAGCCGTACTGGGAAGAACTTGGACGAAATTTATAAAAAACAAGATTTTTTAGTGCAAATACAATTTGAACCTTTTGGCCTTCTCGCAAACCCGGTTTGGCCTTTTTCCGTTGAAAAAAAACCCGCAGTCCTGGGCAGCATCTCTAATCTTTAGAATATGGAATAACAAAAATTAGGAGACATTTTTTAACACTAGCACGTCTAAATTTTATTAACGCCCCCCCCAAATGGGGGTTTGATCCCCCGAAGACATTATAATGGCCAGCACAAGAAAATCTCCACCGCCCCCTCAACTGAGTTTTCCTTAAAAAATGTTCTGCTGTCATTTCCAGGGGGCGCCTTTCCTATTCATGGGTGCTTATTCTTTCCAGAGGGGGCGCCTTTGCTCTCGGAGGGGGGCGCCTTTTGCTATCCAGGGATGCCTGTGCTAACCAGGGGGTGCATATGATATCAAGGGGCGCCGTTGATCTTCTTCGGAGGCGTCTCTGCTGTCCAGGAGGCGCCTGCGCTATCCAGGGGCACCTATGCTATCCAGAGACCCGGATCCTTTACTCAGGGGCGGGGGCCGCCTTTTGCTGTCCAGGGGTGCCTGTGCTAACCAGGGGCGCATATGCTATCCCGGGGTGCCGTTGCTCTTCTTTAGGGGCGTCTCTGCCGTCCAGGGGTGCCTATGCTATCCAGAGGGTGTGTTCTGTCCATGGGGCGCTTTTGGTATCAAAGGGCGTATTTGCTGTTTTGGGGGCGCCTATCCTATCCAGAGGGCGCCCCTGCTGTCCAGGGAGCGCGATTGCTATTAAAGGGAGCTTATGATATCCAGAGGGGTGCCTTTGCTCTATGGGGGAGGGGGCGCCTCTTAGTGTACAGGAGTGCCTGTGCTAACCAGAGGGCGCCTATGCTATTCAGGGGCGTCGTTACTCCTCAATTGGGGGTGCCTTTTTCTGTCCAGGGGCGCCTCTGCTGTCTAGAGGTCGCCTTTGCTATCCAGAGGGGCGCTTTTACTCAAGAGGGTGGGCACCTTTTGCTGTCCAGGGTGCAGCTTTGATGTCAGGGGGCGCCATTCATATTTGAAAGTGTATTTTATTTTACACAGAGGGTACTACCCCTTCAGACAGGCGATGTGTCTGATTTTCTCTTGACCGGCCGGGGGCGCCGGCAAAATCCGGGGGTGCCACCCAAATCCGTGAGGGCCTCCCCGTACGATGTCAAAACCAGGTGTGCAAAAATATACTATTGTACACCATCATTTTTTCAAGGTGTGCAACTGCACACCCTGTCCTGCGGAATCCGCCGTCCCTGCCGCCGTTGTTCTCGGGAGGGGGGTTTCTCTCTTATCTTTCCAGGGGGCGCCTTTCTTATCAAAGGGCGCCTATGTTGTCCAGGGGGCGCCTTTTCTCTGCGGGGGGGCGCCTTTTGCTGTCAAGGGGTGCCTGTGCTAACCAGGAGGCGCATGTGATATCTAGGGGCGCCGTTTCTCTTCTTCGGAGGCGCCTCAGCTGTCCAGGAGGCGCCTACGCTTTTCAAGGGCGCCTATGCTATCCAGAGGGGCGCCTTTACTCAAGGGGGGGCGCCTTTTGCTTTCCAGGGCGCAGTTTTGATGTCAAGGTGCGTCATTCATGTATGAACATGTCTTTTTCACAGAGGATCCTACCTCTTCAGGTAGGCGGTAATTAGGCTTGATTTTCTCTGACCGGCCGGGGGCGCCGGCTGAGGCCTGGGGGGGCGCCTCCCTGGACAAAGCCAAAACAAGTGGTGCAAAAAGATACTTTTGCACCACTTGAAAAAAATCGAGTGGTGCAACTGCACCACTTGCACCCTGGAATCCGCCGTCCCTGATCCGCTTCGCTCCATGGATTTCGTCATGCGGCTCTGACACAGCCGTACTCGATCTTCCGACGAATAAGTGATCTATACAGCATAAGAAGCTTATAACGTAGCGTATAACAATGAGCGTATAACGTGCGCATAACGTATATATAGGCGATAAGCGTATAACGTGTATAGCATGAGAAACATTTCTCTATCTGCACGGTATCTCATCCTCGTCAACACCTTCAGTATTTTCAGCGTATCGAAACATTTTTTTGCGGAAATCCTTCAGGTGTGGCACATATGAAAGCTTATCGAGTGTGAGCCTGATAAATCTGGTTTCTGCTACAACGTCGCTCGGATTTCCGCGAATTTACAAAATCGGGTATTCAGTCTCAATGTCTATTATAAAGGTGCATGCACTATGTCTTTGAACTTGAAAATTTCAGTCCATTGCATATGATCCATTGCTGCAATGTGTCAAGGTCAAGCTGCAGCCGCCTCTGCGCAGCTGCTGTAGTGGACGCTGTCACCCATATTGTGAACTCTTCAACGAAAAGCACATGCCGTATGTTTGCGGGAAGTGTCTGCAATATCATTGGTCATAACTGCAAACAAGGCTATGAAAATCACAGAATCCTGGGCTATGCCACTCTGTTGCTGATACAAATCCGATACGACTGAGTTTTCGCGAAATCTAAAATACCTATTTTTCGGAATATTAGAAATAAACCACCCCAAGTGGCCTCGCACGCCGAGTCCAAAGAGTTTCTGCAGAACGCCATTGGATAGCAAAGGCGCCCCCAAGAGATGATGGCGCCCCCTGGGGAGGAAGGCGCCCCCTCCAGAAAATCTTGCACCACTTCTCGAAAATGGAATCCGCCGTCTCTGTCCATCGGCGGACCGTAATTTTGGCATGGGGCACTCATAAGGCTAATTTTCGGCCCCACTCCCGTTTAGCTCTTAGGGGATCCCTGAGACTGGCTCTGGGGCTCCCTGAGACCAACACTTGGAAGCACTCAGTAAGGCTCATTTCGGCTGCTCCACCGATTAGTTCTCAGGGAACCCCTGAGACTGATTCCTGGGGACATCTTAGAAGAAAACTGAGGGGGCCTTTGATAATATCTCGGGCTCCTGAGATAAATTATCGGCAGCACCTCTGGGACTAACTATCGCGACTCCAGATTTGCTCCGAGTGGGGCGAGGGGGCTGATACTTATACTGTCAGGGGCATCCAGATAAGCTCGGGGTCCCCTGAGGCTGACTCTCGGAGGGTGGGGATGGGAATGACTCCCGACAGCCCTCCGAGACTAATCCTGGGGCGTCCCCTGAGACTAACATTCGGGGGGAGCACTGCTGATACTGAGTCTTTGGTGGTACTGAGACTAACTCTCGAAGGCCCAGATTATCCCTCAGGGGCCTAAGGCTAACTCTGGATCCCCTGAGACGGACTCTCGAGCCACTTAGACCAAAATTAGGGAGCACCTCTGGGGATTGCTCCGATCCACAGGCTTAGCTCTCGGATGCCCGGGACTGGCTCTCGGGGCCCCTTAGATAAAAATTGGGGGCACTCCCTGGGGCTAACTCTCAAGGGCTCCCAAGGTTACCTCTCGGCCCCCCGAAACCAACACTGCGGTATTCATGAGACTAATTCTGGGTCCCAAGACTAGCTTTCAGGGCCCCTTAAAAGGAACTCTTAGCTCCTGAGAAAGACGTCCTTGAGACATGGGGGGCCCCTGAAACCAACACTTGGCAGTACCTATGATAATAATTCTCGGATCCCCATGTTAGCTTTCGGGCCCCCTGAGAGGAGGTCCCCATTGACCAAAACGGATGGGGCCCTGATAATAGCTTGGGTCTCTCGTGATTAAATCTTGGGGCCCCTGATACTGGCCTTTGGAGTTCCCCTGAGAATGACTCGAGGGACTCCTGAGGCCAACTCTCGAGGGGAAGGTGCTCCTGAGACTAATTTTCGGGGTCCACTGAGACTGACTCAAGGACCCTGATACCGGCTCTCGGGGGCTCCTGAGACCGGCTCTCGAGTGAGGGGCTGGGGGAGCACTACCCCCAGTCCGAAAGTTATGGGGCAGCCGCCTCCGCCCCTTCCCCCGCTGCTTCGCCTATGACATCACGTCATCGTGTAATGCAAGGAAAATTTGTCTTTTTGGGATTCAGTTTGCCACCCTCTCCCCTTTCCCTGACCCCTGTTGACCCTCGCCCCACCGGGGCCATCGATGGCCCCCTAAGGTTTTTCCGGGATAGCAGAAAAACAAAGAGGCGCAGCGCCGCAGTTGAGGGCTCTACCTCTCACTGCATCATTTTCCCACCATCCCTGAAATTTTTTACCCCGGGTCACCCAAGGTCAGGTCACCAGACGAAGTCAACCAAGGTCACCTCACTTCAACTTAAGAGCTCTGTAAGAGCTACATTTCGAAGTCGATCAATTTGAAACTTCCTACACTTCATGACCCTTCCAGGGTCTACAACGTGTATATCCGGGATTTTTTCGATTTCGTGCCCTGAGGTCAGGTCACGAGGTGACCTCTCCCATTGCAAAAGCATGGGGAAAAGCTGTCTAATGATCTAAAAGTCACAAAAGCGATTGAAAATGCTCAGAGTGATCAGAAAAGCGTTCTTAGACACCATTTCACGGATTCCAGGGGCCATATTTGCCCTTTGACCTCTCCAAGGTCATCCAAGGTCACCAGGGGTCAAAAACAGTATTTTGACAATAACTTTTGACCTAATTAAGCTAGAGCGCTGAAACAAACACCATCGTGTTTGTCTCATCACTGGCTTTCATTTGATATACGGCAAGGTCACTTTTTGACCTTTCCTGACCTCAGGTCATCTTAGGGTCACGAGTTGACCTCTGGAGGTCAAACCACTGGCGGGAGGTCTTTACGTTTCAGATACCGGAAAAAGGGCTGATAATTTCCTATCAAATGTACTTACCCGATCTCAATAGCTCTAATGGCATAAGAGTTATGCCCAGTTTGCTTAAGCATTGCATAATTGAGTGAAAATAGCCGATCTTGACCTAATTTGACCTCTGGAGGTCAAACCATTGACCTGAGCACTAAAACATGTGAAGTAATTTCTTACTGAATTCCAGGGGTCTAAAAAAACACTGATCTGCTGATGTCATCAGCGACCACCGAAAGCCAATTTCTACGGACTTCTGAGACCAATTTCTTAATTCAACAAGATAGAAAATTGGGGAAACAGTAGCACGATTGACGATAGGTACCTACAAATACAACTCCCCAAGTAAAAGTGTGGTTTTAACATATTTGGTAACGGTATTCCCTTTTTTGGTACTTTGCAGTGCGCACTTCAAGTACCTAACTCTGGTACATTCTTGCGCTGGCTGGTAGCTGTTCTTCATCCCTGTGAATATTCGTCTAGTCTCCCAAAAAGTCGCCGGTATCAAAATGAGGCCTACCATTGGGCTATTAGAAAAATACTTGCGATGACATCACTGATACCATCTGCGGCGGCTCTGAAGCCATCCGACCTTCATCAGTGCTGGACTGAGACCATCCCATGTTAACGCAATGGGCTCTAAAAAGTTCGTCAGCGCTGATGGATGGTCTCACTTGGCCTCACTTCCCGCGGAGCAGTAGGTAATACTAGAATCAGTAGGTTTTCTGTGATTGGAGCATTTACTTCTCAGATGACATTCTTTAATACTGCCCTTATCGGTGGCAAGATACCCAAAACACAAACGGATCGGTGGAACTGTGGAACCGTGCCAGCCAGCCCCCAACCACGCATCAGAAGACGCCTGCATTGTGACGTCATGCTGGCGATTGAACTTCCCTTCACCCCTAGGGTCGCATGTTAAAGCTCGCTCATTTCTAAGGTCTGCTACCGCTACAGCATGACCATAGGGGACTCAATGATTTTTATCGGAACCTCATGTTCATCTTCTTTCCACAATTGGACCTCACTTGAGGATAATGTCCCAATTATTTCCTTTACCACGAATGTATTCCCATTGCTATACATTGTGACGTCACACTGGCGGCAGCTTTTCTCTAATGGACAAATCTTATGTAAAGCAACGAAAATCGAGATTGTGGTGTACCAAGGCCATTGACCTATAATAGACTAGACATATTTCTTGAGTTTTCAGAACGTGCTCGATGACAACGCTGTAGAGGGGCAAAAGCCCGACTGCGACTGGTCTTCTAGCGTTGTTTCGCATATGCGAAGCGTGTGTGATGGAGCATTGAGGAGAAGAAATGACTAAAAGTTGTGCTGCAATCGGGTGTGTGATATTCATTACTTATGAAAATACCCCCAACTCCAGGTCCTGGCTTTTTGTTTATTCTGCTGAGATAATTTCGGACATGGATCCAAGGAAAGTTATGGGGCGGCTGCCTCCCCCTTTTCTAGCCCAGAATGCGGCCTGAGGCTGAAACGTGTCCTCAAATACTACCGGATACTATGCAGGGGCGGACGCAGACCCGTGTTTTGGGGGAGGGGCAAACCCATGTCTGCCTCTCCTGGGGGGAGAGCAGGTGGGAGCGAAGATTTTATTGCTCTACAGACCTAGTGTAAACACCTTTTTTCAGTGCTCGACAGACCTAGGATCAGCTACCTCTCCAAGTGCATGATCGCTCTCCAGGTGGGGGGGGTGGGGGCGAATATTTTTTGCTCTACAGACCTAGTGTAAACGCCCTTTTTAAATTTCTCTGGCGTTTGGGGGGCCAAAAGATATTTTGGCCCCCTTCCAGCGCTTGGGGAGGGCAACGGCCGAAATACCCCCCCCTGCGTCCGCCAATGATACTATGCGACAGTTCGAGGGAAGAACAGAGTCCAAAATAGTGAAAACTTATTTAAGGAAAATCCTTAAAGACGGGAGGTTTGGAAGGGGGCAAAGGCGGATCCAGAGGGCAAAGGGGGCACATTCCCCATCAACCCTCGGCGCCCCCTGAAATGTCGCCTCCCACCCCACCAGGATGCGAAAATCGATGCCCACCGATAGGATTTTGCGCCCATTTGATAGGTTTGCCGGTCAAAAGTGGCGCCTCTCCGAGGTCAAGATGGCGCCCCCCCAGGAAGGTAAAGGCGGATCCAGGGACAAAAGGGCCACGTTCCCCCGATTAACCCTCGGCGCCCCTGAAATGGTCACGGTGCCCCACCCCCCCCCGAAAGATCGATGTCGCTTCCCACCCTCCCCTCCCGCCCAAGATGCGAAAATTGGCGCCTACCGATAGAATTCGGCGCCCACCTGATATGCTTTGCTGGTCAAAAGTGGCGTCCCCTGGTCCTGATGGTGCCCCCCGGAAGTTGCCTCCCTCCCCGAAGGTCTTCCCATCGGCAATCCTGAATCCGCCTATGGGAGGGGGAAATTTCCCCCGTTTACCCCTCTGGATCAGTCTGTGAAGCTCTGCTCCCCATTCCGAATTTCTTGACCAGCCACTTGACAATTTCTAAGAAGTCGCCGTGTTTTGCAGGCTTATTCCGTTACTTTAACCCTCGCCCCACCGGGGGGCCATCGATGGCCCCCTAAGGTTTTCCGGGATAGCAGAAAAACGACGAGGCGCAGCACCGCAGTTGAGGGCTCTACCTCTCCTGCATCATTTTCCCATCATCCCTGAAATTTTTACCCCGGGTCACCCAAGGTCAGGTCACCAGACGAGGTCAACCAAGGTCACCTCACTTCACCTTTAGAGCTCTGTAAGAGCTACATTTCAAAGTCGATCGATTTGAAACTTCCACACTTCATAACCCCTCCAGGGTCTACAAGGTGTATATCCGGGATTTTTCGATTTCGTGCCCTGAGGTCAGGTCACGAGGCGACCTCTCCCATTGGAAAAGCATAGGGAAAAGTTGTTTCATGATATAAAAGCCACAAAAATGATTGCAAATACTCAGACTGCTCAGAACAACGTTTTTGGACACCCTTGCACGGATCCCAGGGGTCATATTTGCCCTTTGACTTTTCCAAGGTCATCCAAGGTCACCAGAGGTCAAAAACAGTATTTTGGCAATAACTTTTGACCTAATTAAGCTAGAGTGGTGAAACAAACACCATCGTGTTTGTCTTGTCACTGGCTTTCATTTGATATACAGCAAGGTCACTTTCTGACCTTTCGTGACCTCAGGTCATATTAGGTAACGAGGTGACCTCTGGAGGTCAAACCACTGGCGGGAGGTCTTTACGTTCCACATAGCGGAAAAAGTACTGGCAATTTGCTATCAAATGTACTTTACCAGGTCTCAATAGCTCTAATGACATAAGAGTTATGCCCAGTTTGCTTAATCATTGCATATTTGAGTGAAAATAGCCGATCTTGACCTAATTTGACCTCTGGAGGTCAAACCATTGACCTGAGCACTAAAACATGCGAAGTAATTTCTTACTGAATTCACGCCAGCTTTCTATTGCACTTTGCAGATTTGCGCTAACGCCCATATTTTCGGAGTTAGAGGGGGGCCATCGATGGCCCCCGGTGGGGCGAAGGTGGCGCCGGACCCCCGGTGGGGCGCGGGTTAAAGCGTGAGTAGAAGGCAAGACAGGTTTCCCTTGAGGCGTTGCTGTGTCGCCTCCCAGCCTCTGTAGGCCACTGTTTTGGAGTTTAGTCGGAACATCAGGAGCGTTTTCATGCTCTTTCCAAATATTGAAGCTCTCACTTAAATGATTTTTCGGCAATTAGGTCTTAGAAATCGGCTTCCCACAGTAGCAGTTGCATTACCAGCGTTAACTCTTGCCCCTCTCCGTGCGGCGGCGCTAGCATCGCTGAGTGGGCACGGCCGCGCGGGCCCGGCGCCATTGGAGTCGCCCGTCTAGTCTTATATAGGTCAATGACCAAGGCCCTGTAGTAGTACATACCAGGGTACTTTAACTACGGGTACAACCAAGTTTCCTACTAAATATAGTCCTCCCATGATGACGTCACCGCCCTTTCCTACTAAGTTAAAGGAGATTCTACTAAGTTTTGGAAGGATCAGCTGAAACATACCAAGTTTGGGCGTATTTGGCACCAATCTAGTATAAATCGAAATCCACTTGTTTCACCCATTTGACAGTAACCTTGATCTCAACGGCGAGCGGCGTATTTTACGTAAATCTAATGAAAAATTATAACACTTAAAAGAATTTGTTGAAAGGGCATGCATGTATTTGATCAACTCAGGCCTACCTAATAGCCGAGAGAAATAAATTTACCTTCGCTCAAGAGATCACCGGTGTTTATTGTCTTCTGCTGCAGGTACCACCAACAGCCAATCAAAGGTCAGAAATCAACAGCCAATCAAAATCGAGATTAGTCTTACTGCAAACAGCTGTTAGTGCTGAACATGTCCTTATTTTGACACGCTCTGGAAAATTTGTAAAAATAATATTCTTCACTGGAGTTTTGCAAAACGTCTGATGGTTTCACAAATAAAAATCTTTTAGCTTTCTGTTCAACCATATAAGTTTTGTTGATACAGTTCTAAAACAGGTTATTTAGAGTTTCGAAAAGTGCAATTTCTCCAATGCCCTGCATAGTAACTGTAGTGCCTCTCCAGCCATGATGACGTAATGCTGCCAAACAACTTGAACGGGGCCTGGACTTCGGCCACTTTGGGCGCATCAAAAGAACGGTGCGTCAGCTGATGAATGGTCCTTCACTTAGAAGATACTCACTAAAAGGCACGCGGAAGCTAAATAAAAGGTCTTTCATATAAAACAAAGTTTATGCCGTATTGTTGCCGGACGAATCTATCTAAAAATATGATTTTTATCCATTATTTCGAAACCGTCAAAAAAAAATCAATTAAGTAATGCCAATGCACTAGAAAATTCGAACTTGTTTTTTATTTAGAATGCAATGGGGACACCCACCACCCACTCCACCCTAAATATTTTCTTGTCCAGATTTCACAGAGTTTAAAAAATCGCGAGAGGGAACCATTCGGTGACAACTCCGCCCTTCTTTGATTTTGTGCGGGCGACATAGGCGGATCCAGGGGGCACGTGCCCCATTAACCCTCGTTAGCACCCCTAAAATGTCGCTTCCCGCCCCCCACCCCGATGCAAACACCGGATGGCGTCCCCCCCCCCCCGATTGGCTATACTCGATCCGCCTATGGCTGGTGGGTCATTTTTGATCGGATAAGCGGATCCGGGGAGAGGGGGGGTGGGGGTGGCAAAATATCACATGTATGTATAGGTGGTGGAGGTGGTGACCAGGGGCTTGGGCGTGCATAGGTGAAGTGGCGATGTTTTTTAATATTTTTGCTGTCTCCGGAAAACGCTGCCTGCGGTACACTTTACCGGCACATTTTCGTGGGTTCACGCAGACAATGGAGAAAATGCAAAGAAAAACTGTACTGAGGCCCTCAAATTTTGGCGATTTCCTCCTGGTTCGCGAGTTGTGGTGTTGGGGAAGGGGTCCCTCCCCTCTTCGATGCCTGGACCCCCAAATCATGGGCAGATCCAGGAAGCAGAATTTAACTTCTAACCATCGGCCTAGAAGTACTGTCTCCAAAGTCTAGTGCGATTCTCCTCGCTCTCCGATGAGAGGTTCCACCAGAAACGAGCCGCTATCCCCCACCTGGTAGACCCCTCTACCGTGGAGAGAATCCCGCTTGCTCATTGGTACGTGGGTACACAACGAACGATTTTCAACTCACCATTGTTAGCCGAGGTCGGAAGTTAGAAAACTAGACGAATAAGCATCGGGACTGAGTGTGATGGTTTCGGGAAATCTTCAAACTCTTGCGGGCGAAACAAGTTAGTGGAAACACAACTTTTATTTAGACTTCTTGTTCCCTATCTCAATTACTCAAATTAGACTTCAAGTGGGAAATTGTTGAATGAAAAATCGGGGGAGACAGGCCTCTTGCTCCTCCCTCCGATGTGTATGCAAACGGGTTATTGTTTAAAGAGAATTAGGGAGAATATCTAGACATCGACATACTTGCACGGAAACCCCTCATTTTGTTTCTCATATCTTGGTCCGTAAATCTGCATAAATCTTGGTGAGGTGCATCTCGTTGGTATTACATATGCAACCATATTTTTAAGAATATGCCTTCCACTCTGGTCATCGTCAGCCCGAGAAACGCCCCCCCCCCAGTAAAAATTCAGTGACGACGCCCCTGGGTGCGGAACAAACGCAATCAGATCAACTCGCCCCCCCTCACCAGATTTAACACATTTGAGCTTAACGCAGATTGCCCGTGAGCCGTTACTTTGTCTGTGGTAGTGTAGTTAGGAGAAACGGTCAGTCCACGATTTATCGGAAGTTTAATTTGAAAACCACCAAATCGTCGATAGCTTTAAAATTAATATAAGTATTAGTAAAAACACATTTAAATACCAGTCAGCATCCCAATGGCTATAAGCGAATTATACACACACTGAAAGAGCCCAGACACGCTGGAAAATAAAATTTAACTATGATTAGAATGCTTCTTTAGACTATTTTAAAACGTATCTATACGACAATCAGTACAGTAACACAAGCGTCATACATGTTTATTGAACACGCAACCCCTGTATCATTTAAATAATTCATGCAAATCTGCATTATTTACATGTCACCGATACTACTAAGATCTCACCACAAATTACTTGCAGGATATTACACTGAACAACTCAGGTACACGCTTCGTTTGAATCCACCCGAGTTGGATGCCTTGCTCGTGAAAGATCGAGTAGACTAAGCTTCACATAGATATCACATTCCTGGAATTTTAGTAGGCAACGACTGCAATGGACATTCCGCGCCCATGTCTAAACCATTTAAAACAATAGGTGTTGGTTCAGGCATGAGAAAAATCGGCAGCAGTTCATGCTTTGGTAAAATATCCTACAATACTTTCCAGACTGTAATGTAAATCGTGCATTACGTCACTGGTAAGACACAAAAAAACAGCACAGACACCAAACATAAAAACATGACTTGATTTGAATTATAATTTCACTGACAGGTGACAGGACAGGACTGACTGACAGGACATGACCACCAGAGATAAAGTGACATTAAACTTCACACGCGCATTGACAGGGGAGGGGCGGTACCCCCTCGGGTATTTTAAGGTAACATAAAACGGCGGCGCGTAGCGCCGCCGTACTTGGCATGCCTTTTCTCTGATCATTTTCAAAACCTTCGTCAACATTTCAAGATTAGGTCATCTCAGGTCGGGTCACCAGTACAGGTCAAGCGACCACATAAAAAAGGTTTAAAATAGCATAAGTCAGAACAGGATAAACTTATCCGATTGAAACTCATTCAGATAGCGAGCCCACCGAGTGCTCTAAAATATGCTCCGGCATTTTTTACATCGATGACCTAAGGTCAGGTACGAGCCATGACCTCTCCATTAGATTTACATGGGGAAATGGTTTTAACTAATAACTTAGTAATGGATGGTGATAGAGTATTTATTTTAAAAGCATTAAACCTGTCTTTGCGGTTCTGATGATATGCATTTTGACTTAAATTGACTTTGACCTGACCTCAGATCAGGTCAAATCCTTGATTTGACCTAATATGACCTAGCAAGGTCACATTATAAATCATTCGATTCGGCTGGCCGCGAGGATTACAATAGGATAAATTGTTTTGCTCTAATATTTTCCATAGAGAATTGGATGGGCTACCCAACGCCCTTTACCGTTTTTGCTATCTTGCGTGCTTCTCGAGATCTTGGGGGAGGGGGTACCCGCCCACCGTCAAAGCGAAGGTGGCTCAGACCCCCGTCAAAGCAAAGATGGCTCACACCCCCGTCAATGCGCGTGCTAATATTGATCTAGAATACAACGGCAGAATTTCACATCCGGAATCCTCACAGAAGTCTCCTAGTGCGAGCACCCGACAAAACTCGTGCTCTCTTAGCTTTTAGAAAAGCTTGAACACTCGGCACAAAATCTGGATGCAATACCAATAGGGGAATTAATCAAGTTCACTTCGCGCTTCTCTATGGCTTCATGTTTTCCACCGTCCAAAGCCATCGTTCCACTCTCAACTGCAATGTATAGCACAAATAGCAAAATAGTATAGCTGTCTTGTCTTGGGGTGTGAGAACCAAAATTAAGAAAGCACTTTGAATCATTATGAAAATATTTCTTACTATTTCCACCACTTTGCTTCACGCCCATCAGGTGTCCATGACAAAAGTTGACTTCGATGACGTCTGCTCGAGACATGGCTTGCACACGGCTTGCTGCCATTGTGTCATCACCTTTTGAGAGCCGGAAAACCTGGGAACACAATACAAAAACATGGGATGATGCACATTAGCACGCAACAGAATAAGATAAATAAAAAATGGGCAGCCACATAGGCGGATCCAGGGGGAAGGGGGCACATGCCCCCCACCGACCCTTTGGCGCCACCTGAAATAGTCACAGCGCCCTCCTGAAAGGTCGAGGGAGCCCCCTTGAAATGTCGCTTCTCCCCAGGATGCTAAAATTGGCGCCCGACAGGATTTGGCGCCCACCTGATAGGTTTTGCCGGTCAAAACTGGCGCCCCTGGCCTGGATGGCGCCCCCGGAAGGTGCCCCCCATCGGAAATCCTGATCCGCCTATGGGCAGCCACAATATTTTCGTTTAGAGGGGGGCACTTTAGCCGCAGGGCAACATTTTAGCATGTGACTGCCATTTCACATGCTGTGGCTAATCATTCATGACACACTGATTTGTAGAATGATAGCTTAACTAACTAGAATAGAATAGCTTAACCCCAAGGGCTCTAATCATGAGGGTTTGGATACCACAGACCGCACCATGACTTATACACAATTTGAAGGTCATCATATCTTAAAGCATACATCACAAGAAGGAAAGTTATTGGGTAGAGAGGACCAATCTTACCTGCAATCCAAATTTCTTCTGTCCTTGGGATGAGCTATCCTAGGCACTTCTGATGATCTGCCTCTGGCGTTGGTGAGGTGGTTGCTGGGAGGTGGGACTTGGCGTCCAGCATGGGTGTACAACGCTGATCCGCCTCTGGTGTTGGTGAGGTTGCTGCTGGGAGGTGGGACTTGGCGTCCAGCATGGGCGTACCACTCTGATCCGCCTCTGGCATTGGTGTGGCGAGTACTGGGAGGTGGGACTAGGCATCCAGCTGGGTCGTACCATATCATTCCACCTCTGATGTTGATGATGTGACTGCTGGAGAGTGAAGCTGAGCTCTGGGAAAGAAATTAAAGAATTTCAAAGATTGCTTTGAATAGTTTTGTGACACATTACATTTTTATTCACTTCTGACTCAGTTACACTTCAAACTTTCTATACCCATCCCCTGTGATGGTAACAAGGAGCCCAAATTTGACAGGTTTTGGTCCCATCAGGTTGAAGTTTGACTGGTCCCCTCACTTTTTATGGTGGCAACGCTTAGGGCTGAAACAGTGCTGAAAATCGAAAACATCACAAAGCATCATTATTATTGACAGAAAAATAAAGTTAAGAAAAGTAAGACAGATAAAAAGTACCACTGAATCCTGTTTCTGTGTGATATATTATGGAAATTCAAGTGTTTTTAATACTGGCATCAATGATAATTCATTTAACAATACTCCTTGGAATTTGAATTCTGTGATTCTGTAACGGCTGCTCACACGCGCGGCAGCCGCAGGTATTTCAAGTGGTTTTACCGTTTGCTCCTACCACTACTGGAAAATCGCAGAATAACACAATAATAAATAATAGAACAACACAGATGAGGGCACGATGCATCCACATTACATAAATCATTATAGAAATTATAAAAATCATCCAAAGCAATAGAGAGAGTAAACGCATCCATGGTATCACATCGCACGGCATTTGCGACGCTGGGACGCGGCGAATTAACATGCAGAAGCCAGCCCCCTCCAAAGTTTTCTACTACAATTCTACTATTGGGCGTACAAATTGATCGCCGCCATTGACTTTGCATGTAAAATTGCCTATTTTTGGCCGGCTCTCAGCGGTAAACCAACGGGGGCTCCCTCACAAAAATGGTATCATCGGAACAATCGTTCTGTCCAATTTTCATTTCTGGGGTCCGATAAGCGGAGCCCAAGGAAAATTTTGAGGAATGATACAAAAACTGGAGCTATGTTTGCCGGTCTCCCACAAAGCTTGGGTTCGAATCCAGGTCGAAGCCAAAGTTTTTTCGCCGAATACGATCTGCAAGTTCGCCACGATTATTGCAGGCCCTCATTTTTCTTCTGAAATGGAAGTGTTAGACGAGCACAGATAGGACAAGTAAGGATGTAAGGACGAGCCAGGATAATGCTTATATGCCTACGAATGTTTTACTAAGTTCCGCATATAACCGAAAGCAGCATTTTCTGGTTATCGGAAAGCGGCCGCGCTCCTGTAATATCACATACGTGGATCCAGGGGGAAAAGGGAGGCATGTGCCCCTCCCCCATCAACCCTCGGCGCTCCCTCAAATGGTCACGGCCCCCTCTTGAAAAGTCGATGGCGCCCCATGAAATGTCACTTCCCACCCCAACCCCCCCCAAGATGCGAAAATCGGCGCCCACCGATAGGATTTTGCGCCCACCTGATAGGTTTTGCCGGTCAAAAGTGGCGCCCCCGGAAGGTACCTCCCCCCGATTGGAAATCCTTGATCCGTCTATGGGATATCATATAAATATTACAACAGAAAAATAACGGCAACACTCAATAACTATGTCGAGTTCCAGAGGGAGGCCATATTACCGACTTTTCAAATTGTTCGCTCAGAGCCTGCTCATGCCCCCCTCCCCCTGGTTGTCCAAATTGTATAATCGAGAGGTTAGATTATAAAACAACCCATAGAAAACACCCCAAATAGCTAATTATATTGGCGTTTATTAGCCAGGGGACCACGTCCTGTCTGGATTATCCCCAGAACTGAAATATGATTTGGCGTGGGCAAAGCTGAACGTGTGCACATATTCTTACTTTCCATCCAAGACAATTGAATAAGACAAATGTGCCGAGTTTATCATGAAGTTTTCATGACAGGAATGCTGATTTTGATCTCATATGATGGTTGTTTAATTATCAAAATTTATCAAATGAACTCCTCTATGAAATTTGCCACTCCCATTAACTAATTGCAGACAATACAATAGGAAATATCTCAAGGAAGGCAATACAAACATGAATGTTGGGCTACTTATTGTCAGAGAGAAAAAGATAAAGGTACAACCGAAAGTAGTCCACTTTGATCCACTTTTTAACAAATTACCAACCGAAGTTTAAACCAATGTTCATAAAAGAAAAACTGCAATGTTAACTTCAGAATATTAAACAAGCATTAAACTCAGCAGTCAAGGCCTCAGATAACAATATATGGAGGTGGATGCAAGGATTTGGGGCTAGGAGACTTAAGTCCTCCCCCAATATGTTGTAGCATCTATACAAAATACATAGATGGAGGTTGTTTCCATGGTGATCTGGGGTGTTTGAGAATGTAAATATGTGTTTATACCTACATGACTATTTACCTGAAATGTACTGCCCATACTAGAAGTTTTAAAAAGAGTCAATAACACAAAAATGCAAGAAATAATTATTTCAAATTCAATGAAGTGAAGAAAGAGAAAAATTAAAACAAAGTACCTAAAACTACAAGAAAGAGAAAGTGAAGACTCAGAATGAATTGAGCTCGTCAGAGAATGGAACCAACGAGCCACAAGCACCTCCAAAATTAACTTGATAATTGTAGGTAAGGTAAGGTAAATGACCTTAAAAATTAGCAATTACAGCACCCAACATAAATTTTGTACCCTCGACAGCAATTACCTAAAATAAAATTGGAATGTGCCAGCAAAATGAAACTTAAAGGAATATCAGAGAATCTTTAGACAAAATACCAAACAAATTGCACTATACCAAAATACCAAACTACTGCGCCTTGCCAGACTGGTCTGGTGCGCCTTGCCAGATCACTGCTTGTACTGATTGACCTTCTCTGCAGCCCTCAGCTAAGCAACATACTGGCGACCAGCATTGAGGCTGTTTGGCTTCACCATGGTAAAGCTGAAAGCGATGTCTTCCTGAGGCTTGGATGGACAGCAGGAGACTTATCTTCCAGCACTGCCATGCAGCCATTCACCATGCTTTAATTTCAATTTCACTTCAACAGTGAGGGTCTGAAGTACCTTTTGAGCTTTGTTCTAAATTGTTCTAAATATCAGAATATTTTAAACCCTCATTTTTTAGATTGTTTTGTGGCCAGCTTAAATAAAAATGGGCAGATATTGGCAATACCCTCTATTATGCTACAACCCAACCACAGCCAGATACTGCCCGTAAAAAGGCGCCTGCATTAGCAGTCTGATTCCACTGACTATAGGAAATACCAGTGCTACCCGGGGGGCAAAGTGATCAGCACTTGATCAGCTCAGGAGCCCCATACCAGCTCAGGAGCCCAGACCTTCTCAGGATATCATTTTATCAACCCGGGAGGCTCAGATCAGCTTAAAGAGCACCTCATTAGCTCAGGGGGCAACGACTAGCTCAGAGGGCATAATATGAGTTCAGGAGGCACAATAAGGGCTCAGGAGATCGACTCAGGGTGCATTATTTCAGCTCAGGCGGCAACATATCTGTTCAGGGGCACCGGAGTTATCCGCTCGGGGGCCTAGATCAGCTCCTATCCCCTAGACCAGAGCAGGGGCCTAGATCAGCTCAGGGAGCACCTTATCAGCTCAGGGGACAAGGGATTAGCTCAGTGGTCCCGATCAGCTCAGGGGTACCAGATCAAGTCAGGAAGCACTTAATTAGCTCTGGAGCCCCATACCAGCTCAGAGGTCCTCATCAGCTTCGGCGGGCCCAGCTCAGCTGAGGGCCCCAGAGCTGCTCAGGAAATCACGTTATCAATTCGCAAGTAGGCTCAGATTAGCTCACTTGCGTATCTACTTGCTTTTTTATTATCAAAAAGACGCTTCCTGTCAGTATAATGACAGAGCTCTTTTCATGAAAATACCGATTCTGATATCAGGGATGCCACTTCTTTCTCTGACTGACAATTTTCTGATAATGCGCCATCGCAGATTGTTCAAAAACTTCACCGTGGCGAATCTTTGTGAAATTTAATCTTATCTCCCACTCAACGTAGCATAAATTGTCTGCAATATTATCTTGGAAAATGATGCGCCCTGCATATTTTGTACTCAAATCACTGCGAGTCCTTTTTTACTGGCGTGCTGAGCAACTGTCTTGCGTTTCTCGGGTAATAGTGACATTTTTTCGCATTTTTGCGCTCATCAGAGCTGCTAGAATATATACGTTATTTGTGAAGGCTATGCATCTTGGTTCCAAGACTTCCCACAAAAAAACGCAGCTAAAATATGATAGATCATGATATTTTAATCAGGTCCCACAATGTAATATCTATTCAGGACCCAAAGTCCACCAGCCAACACACCATTCCATCGCTTCAAATCCATTCTAACCTCGAGCTACTCGTGTAAGACTTGTATACAATACATCAACCCTGCGCACGTGGATTCACTTTTTTGCGGTGCCTCTTTAACAACCCCATTGGAGATGACCTAGAAAATAATATATTTCAACATTTCTAAGCCCAACGACTTACTTCCTCACTGACGAGATGTTCAATGTCGGCATTGTCCGCTGGCGTCTTTCTCGTGTTTTTTAGTGTTTCGCCATTTGCAAGCTTCCCGCGCATTTTCTTTCGGTAATCTTTTTTGGAAAAAAGTTCAAAGTCGACCTTAGTTAGCGACAGAAGCAAGCATGGTGTGGCATTTGCATGTAATATATCTTTGGACGTGGGCTATGAAAGTGAAATGTGGGTACTGATCTTTTGATCTCAACTCCTAAGGTCTGGTGCTACAATGGAAGAGACCGGGCAAACACGGGGGTACCCTGCGCTACTGTTCATACCAAGGAACATATGCTCAGGCGCACAGCATACCTCTTCAGTTTTCAGACGGGAGCTGCAATGCGGCACATAATAACTACAGGCGGACTAAATCACTCCCAAACATCACTGCCAATAAGGGTACTGCAGTGCGCTACATTTTGCATTGGACCACACATATACGTGTGTTTTGATGAATGGCCATAACTTTTGCAATAGTCAGTCTCACAAATCTTTGTGTTAATATATCAAACATGTGCAGCATTACATCTGCCAAATTTGGTGTTTGTTAACTGAACTGAGTTTAATCTACTTGAGTTTAACTGAAAGGGGTGTAACGATGTCCCTCAGGCGATTTTGCACGTGCTGGAGGATTGGGCAGAACACCCATTGCGCAATTTCCTATATAATATGGAGAGCAATGGTTGATTTCAATCAGGAAGATACCATTTGGAACTATTTGCTTATCCAATCAGTTATTACCAGCACTGAAGCAAGAAGCTAACATCTCGGACAAAGTTACCCAATTGGCTTGAAAACAGTGCATTTGCATGCGCCCAGATATGACGTCATATCTCAATAACTCTTCTAGGTGTCTAAACCATTTTTGGAGCAATTATACCGAACATGTTAAGCGACATGTATGCAAAGTTTCACGGCTGTTCGTTTAACCCATACAGAGATACAGGTTTTGAGTCCGAAGGGGTGTTGACGTACACCTCTTTTGCTGAGCTGCACGTGCCAAAAATGACGTGATAGGACCAAACCAGAATACACAAACTGACATGTGCAGAAGCAGTGTATTTTGAGCTTGAAAATTAAATTATGTTTTTGCCACCAACAGTCTTTTTAGCTTAGTTATAAGCCGTTTAAGTCCAAGAGGCAAGGGCCGATTTTGCGCGTGCATCCTTTGACAAATGCACCTCCTGCGGACAACGAGTAGGCGCTGTGTCGGTTGTCCACCCAAGGTCATGATCCTGAATCTTCAGGGATTTCATTTCTGTGCAACAACCTTTTACAACACGCCGGACAGCTTTTGGCACTTTGCCCCCGGGTATGCATAATGGCCACAAGAAATTGGTTCCGCGTCTTTTAATCCTATAAACAAGGAAAGACAAGAAATAAATCTTGCCTTCTCTTTAAGCACCTAAAAACTAAAACAAGCTCTTACCTTATAAACAAACAAATAAACGCACTAGACAAACTGAATTGACTTCGCCGCAGAAATACAGACGTGTTCAATTACAGCCGACAGCACTACTAGCACATTTTGGTTGGTACTACTTATGGCATTGTTCCAATTGATTTCGTAGAAAATGGCTTTCAAAACAAATTGTTCACCTCCCAGAAACAGCCTGATGATCCCCTACACCCAACGGTGGAAAAACGGATGGTGGGGGAAATATTACCCACAATACATCTTGGTCCACCGCTATCAGGGGAAGTATTACCCACAATGCGTCTGGGTCTACTGCAATCAGGGGAAATATTACCCACAATGCCTCACAACTTTGGAGTACCCGTCCTTTACTACCCTGGCAGAAGCTTCCCGCGCTCAGAAGTAAACAAAGAGCAAAATAATGACCGTACAAAGTTTGAGAAGAACTATTTAAAAAATATCCATATTAATACAACATGTTAGTTGAGATACGCTATTATTAAAGTTCAAATTTCCAAAAAATAGTTTTAAGGTGGGTGAGGATATAAATCTTTGCTGGATTTTGATAGTTTTAGTTCTCATTATCCCTTTAATTTCCGAAAAAATCTATATTAATACAGTGTTTTCCCTTAAAAGTATTATTTTGACTGTTCAAAATTGTATTTTAAGTCCTAAAATTGCATAGAAGAGGATATTCAAATGGAATTTAACGTTCTGTTCTGAAGTGGCGCAACCTAGTGTCTCTACTAACCGTGCATACATAGTTGTGTACTAGAGGAGGTTTGTAGATGGAAATTATTATTAGGTAGTTAGGTGGTATTATTATTTTAAAGTTGTCGCTGTCCTTGTTTGCAGCTTATTTTTTGCTGTAGTGGGTCAGTGGGTGATCGCGTATGTTCAGTTCAGAATGTCCGGGTGCTGGCTGAGTGAGATTGCACGTCAAATTGGTGGTGATCAGGGAAGGAAAAATGAGAAACTGTTGCAAGCGCGAAAAAGGATTCGAAGGCAGTGTAAATGTGGTTACAAAGGATGCTCATGAGCTCATGGTCCGGTACTGATCAAAACATTTACGGGCACACAAAGCAGCAACACGAAGGTCTTGCTGTGAAAAATATCTACCCAGAAAGTCAGTTTGGCCCTGGTGGTCAGTGGTCCAACTGGATTGGTCGGCACTAGAAACTGGAGTTTTTGCTGGGCGTTTCCCGTCTGGTGGCGCTAGTGGGCCCAGTGCTATGAGCTTTCGCGAGCTTTGCGCCAGAATCTAACAGATAGTGATGGACAGAATGAAGTACGCTAGCAGTGTGTTCATAGTTGTAAAGTGTTCCGAGACTAAAAACATGTATATTTCTCTTTTGGTCGTTTGAATTGCGCAATAGCATAATATAAGAGAATAAAAAGGGATGCAAGTAGCGACACTCATGCTCAATTTTTCTTTTTAGACCAGATCCACTAATAGGTACTTGTAGTCTGTTTCAAGTGCAGTTTTTCCAGTTGTCCATCTCCTGCTAGAAACTGGATAATGTATACGTTCGGTGTATGGGGTGATGTGCCGAAACGATTGTTATCTATGTTTTTTTCAATACATATAGAACAAGATTGGAGGAAAAATATGAAAAATATTTCCATAAATGTTTTTGAAATAGCATTTGGCCGCAAGCTTTACGTTCAATTTGATTTAAAAATGAGACACAGAGTTACGAACGCGAACACCGAAGCTAGTGACATCTGTTAGCAATTTTTAAACCAGCTAGAGATGCTAGTTTTTCAATTTTCACGAACATTATTTCAGCTCAGCAAGTGTCCAGGCTGCCGAGGTGCAAAGTGGAGGTCCACCATGGATGCATCTGATAGATCAAAGCGGAAAGGTCCTCTCAAACTAATCTTGGCTCCCCCAATCGATTCTTGGGCTCCAAAAACGATTCTTGGCTCCCCATAGACGGATCCAGGGGGCAGAGGTGCATTGTTTCTCCCTCTTTCCTCCGGTCCCGGTACTCGAACAACGTCCGCCGCGCCGCTACCGACCTGCTCCCGCGTCCCCGCGGGCCGGCCGCGTCGGAATCTTAAATCCGTTGCTTTGCGCGAGCGCGTGCCCCGTGGCATCCCGGCGAGCTCGCCTGCGCCCCCCGCACCCCCGCCGCTGCGGACCCATCGCCGCCGCGTTGCTCGCTTCGCCGCCCGAGCTGGTTTTCTCTGGTCTCGCAGCCCGACACGGTATTGCGTCTCTCTCACCGTCTCACTGTCTCATCGGTACCTCACATCTCTTGACACTTCCTTTACCTTCTTCCCGTCACTTTCCCTTTGTTACTTTACTCGGCCTGTGTTTGAGATGAGCTTTGAGAAAGTTTAGGGTCTGTTTGTTGTATTGTTGTACATTTCATGTATCGCCGTAGTGTGAATATATGTATGCATGGTTGAGAAAAAAAGAAAAGTGCCCTCCTTTCGATTAACCCTCGGTGCCCACTGAAATGGTCACAGCGCCCCCTGAAAGGTCGATGGCACCCCCTTAAATTCCGCTTCCCACCACCCTCCCTCCTCGAATGCGAAAATAAGCGCCCCCGGTAGGATTTTGCGCCCACCTGATAGGTTTTGACGGCTCAAAAGTGGCGTCCCTCGGGGAGGTGCCCCCCTCCCCGGTTGGCAATCCTGGATGCGCCTATCCTCTTGGTCCCCTGAAACGCAACTGATGCTCTTTTATTGTTTTTTTCTTCCCCTCCCCTGCAAACAGGGTAACCCAGGGGCGTAGCCAAGGGGGGCGGAAGGAACAGCCGCCCCTCCCTGAGGGCCCGAAGGGCCCCCTGAGGACACGAGCCGCGCGAAGGGCGGCTCGTCCGCATTATGCTCTGTGGCCAAATTTGGCATTTTATACCAGACAGGGCCCTCTTAAGCACTCTATTCTGTAACAAGGGGGTCCTTTTTACCCATCAGGGCCCTTTTGGGCTGTCGCAGGGGCCCTTTTCGGGGTGCCACCCCTTCCTGAGCGAAATCCTGGCTACGCTCCTGGGGTAAACGGAGTATATGCCCCCCCCCGATTGAGAACTCATCCCTTTTACCCTGCACCCAGGTTCCTGCTAGAACCGCCCCAGCGCACGCCCCCCTTCCGCTTGGAGCGTCAGCTTTTTTCATTCACCCGACGCAAAACCTGGCGTCTCACTGTGTGACTTGGCAGCCCTGGTTATCAGAGACATCTTATTTACACATATACTTTCTTTCCATTCAGGTTATCGTAATTGGCTCCGTCAGATCAGTACGTGGCACGTCTAGGCAGTGTGGAGAAAGTGTAAATACAACCTGATTGCGATTGTGGATCAGGGACATTGTTAACTTTATATTCCAGCGCCATGGGTGGAAATCCCGCGGGGGTTGGGAAGTCAGGACTCCTTGGAATTTGGGTCTCCTATAGGCTTTGTATAGGGCTTGTATGGCCGTATCAGCGTTAACCTACCCAGGACTTCCCTGAATCGAGAAAAGATTTCCAGACGTGTCCAGCGCAAATATTCACTTATATTTAGTTGTAGCTTGAAAAACTATGTTTCCAAAACTATATGTAATTTTCGTGCTAGATGTATTTTTCTCTTTAAAATTTTCGTGCTAAGGAGCGACAAACACGGTACATGCACTTCTCCTTTGTCCTGTGAAACAAAAGTGCAAAAGGAAAATAAATAGCAGAAGAGGAAAAACGCATGAAAATCCACGTTGGATAAAAATCCAGGCCACACATTCCTTGCAAAATACCATTTACCAAGCCGCCACGCACTTGACATGTATCATTCCCGTCGATGAAGATAACATACACTGCAACGTCAGGGAACACATGCCACGTAAACAGATTGGAAACCAGAAAATTTAAGAGCTACAAAGAAGCTCTGAATCGTGACGCCAGCATATTTTGACAATGTGCCCACTCAACATCGCTGAGAGGATTAAGCAACTTACAAATCCGACCGCCTTGTAGGCGGTCTCACCAGCAGCAGCAGGTTAGGACGCTGTTCTAAATGCAGTAAAAGCACGTCACGCGCGTGAAAGAAAATGACCCACTTAAAATTCGAGTCAATATTGCGGCTAATTACTGAAAAACGAGATGCAGCTGCTCAATGAAATACGAATCGAGCCAGGCCATTTACGGCTTAAGTGTTGATTTTACTGCCGCAGTCAGTTTCAGGGAACATCGATATTCAAACACGGACGAAGAACATTTTTTGGAATTAGACTGTGCAATACAAGTGAGTCCGATGGCACTACCTATGAAAATGTAGATGCCGCCACTGAGACTACGCTGTGGCGACATCTACATTTGGTAAGCAAGCTGTTTTGCTGTCATCGGCACCAGAAGCTAACCACATTGCGGTGTAAGACTAAGAACTCAGAAATCTATAGATTGGGCGAGTATGTTCCCAGCTCAGCAGCCACACATACACCAATGGGTAGCCCTGATGGCAGGCCAAAAAGAGGAGATCTCTCTTCTCACTCATAATTGGCAAGAAAATAAGATGTGTCTTCTAGTCCAGTGTTTGATCAGCTCCAAGCCCCTTCATTGACTGGTGTTAAAAAGTTATCTCCTGGTTTGTGATGGGATGTACATCCTGAGGTCTTGATGTAGATCTTGCTGTAGTCTTCCAGTAACACCTGATGTTACATTACTGGAAAAGCAAAAGACATGTATTAAAAAGAAAGCAAGCATACAACATAACACATTTTTCAGCAGCTACCACAGCTTTTCATCTTGCCAGAGTTCGAGTCCAGAGTTCCAAGATCTGAGTCACTCAGATATTTTAAACTGAAATTTTTTAGAAGATAGGCAGAGCTGGACATCAAACTTGAAATATTCAAAATTCTCTCCATATGCTGTCCAAAAGGGTACATTGTTTGAGACAAACATTGTGCATGAACATAATAATCTGAAGCAGTTTCACTGTTCAGAAGTCATGGTAAAAAATGTCAGATAGTCTGTGCCCATGACACAAAGCACCAAAAAATAATTAGTCAAAATATCTTAAGTAGGCACATCCCTGTTTTCTATACCTGCCCAAGAACATAGGACTAGGCTAGTCTGCAAAGTATAGTAGCAGGCCAGACAAATCGCACCAGCCACCTATAATTATCACACCAATTCGCACTGCCAGTCACCAAAAATTCACACCAATCCGCAATATACCAGGGAGGAAAACACACCTGTGGTTGAAGAATTCAGTTTTTCCCTTCTCCCACATGATTTTGTTGATTTTTAGTGTTGCCTTCCTCACACCAGTTTCACAAATTCGCACCAAGGTGGTAAAATTTGCACCATTCGCTCCTGTCTCAAAGGGCACTCACACCGACGAGATCTCGTCTAAAGTGCCACTGCCATACTTTTGCAAACTGGGGACTAGGAACTGTTACACAAGGCAGTGATTCAGCAGTGTTGCTGAGAGTGAATTTGAATAAGATTTCAAAATGCTTTAAATGTAATAAGACACAAAAATGTACCTTCTTTAAAACAAACATGAGAAAAAAAGTCAGAGCCATTAAGAAGAGGCATAATGAAACAATCAAACTCCTAAGATAGGGCTCATGAATGCTATGTCTATATAAGGCAATTAGATAAACAGAGATTTGGTGCAATATCAAATTTATTTTACATTTGTTTTATCTGTAACTCATGTTCCCTTCAACTGTCCTAAGCACTACAAAGCAATACACCTATCATTCACAAGCATTTAGCCTCTAGTATGGGCCATGCTGCTAAAATATTATTCATGCATGTTTGGGAACATAAATTACCGAAATACGTCCTAGAAAATCTTGGAATTCAGCCATAAATCGATCAGATATCAGGAAGCTGTCCAAAATATAATGTCATTCCAATCCTTTTATGTGTGATGATCATTTAAAGAAGAGCAACAATACCACTATCACAAGCAACTAAAAAGAAAAATAGAGTGAGATAATCGAAAATTCGCGTCTTACCTACACAAAACTGTCATGAAAACACACTGGATAAACAGACAACTCCGTTCTCCGCGCAAGTGCTCGAAAATGAAGCGCCAGGTTCACCTCAATTTACGCCCAGTAAAACATTTTTCTTCCTCGCTTGTGTGACATCATACCAGGTGATGACCTCACACCTACGTCACGGATTTTCTCCAGTTTCTAGTGCCGACCACTGGAGGTCTTGCAAGAGAAGCTGTGGACACAGGTCAAGGCTGGTAATTTAATGTTTTTTTCCCATACTAATTGTGGAGATAAATATGCATAGCATCTGCACACTATCCCTCATTGTTCAAAGTATGGCAGGAGGCCAATCAAGTTGTACCATTTATAACACACCACTAGCCACCTACAATTTCCACTGAACTTGGGAGAAATAATTGACACTGATCCCTCATTAAAAATAGAAAATATGGTATTCATACAGTATTCTTTCACTGTATTTTGCATTGTCTGCAATTTCGGTGTGGCCCTTTAGTATCAGTATTGGGTCTTACACCATGCAAATTCTTATTCTATGTAGCTAGGTAGGTAGTGATCATTTCAATTTCATTTGTATTGGTACTTTACGTGTTACTCATGGAACAGTTTGAACACACCAAAAAGCTCACATCAATACAAAACACAGGAAACAGTGTTTTCCCTCCAAAATACTCACCACCTGCACCAGTCTTGGGAAATCGGTGTTCACACTGCCAAGGTTTGCCAAAACTGCCATACTGTGTAACCTAGTCCTGGTGTGACTGTAATGGGTTCTGTTTTATCATGCTGTGGTTGTATTTTGAAATATTTAAGCATTGCTATCATTGAGTTTATTTGTGTGCTGATGTCAACTTATGTTGGATTGCTTGGCTCAGAGAAAATGTCTCATATAATTTTTGCTCAAGTGAGAGGGTTTTTAAATAAGTATGCACAGAAAGGTAGGATTTGCACTGAGATCCGTAGTTGTAAACACTCATTTTAACATGTTAAGCCTCAATCTGATCTAAGATATACAATTTTCTATGTTTATAGGTATTCCAATAGCCATACATCTTATTCTCCGATTTGTACCCTTAATAAAATGAAGGAGTTTCAAAAATACTACTATAGCTTTCTTGCTGATTAACGTTTGTGTTCACACCAGCTGCTGTGTAAATTGGTTGTAGTTACAGTGAGGTTGCCATATATTTAAGCCAGCAGAATTCAAGGTGCTCGCTAAATGCTTTTGTTTTATTTAATTTAGAAGGGGTAGACTGAGCAGGTCCTAAACAAATTGGATTGGTATACACAAAAAATGATACACTTTTTGTTGCAATGTTTGTATGAAAAGAACATAGTGAACCAGATGAAATTATATGATGCAAAAGAGGCTTAGACTGCTTTATAAGGTCAGTGAGACCGTGTGTATTGGGATTTTGGGGTGTACTCAGTGACTAGGCCATATCGAGCGAATACCCCCCCCCCACCCCCCAGTGAGACCATTTTCAGCCTCTGCGGTTTCATCAGCGACCAGGTAACCATTTTTTAGACCCCTGCTGAATTCACGCGAGCTTTTTATTGCACTTTGCAGATTTGCGCTAACGCCCATATTTTCGGAGTTAGAGGGGGGCCATCGATGGCCCCGGTGGGACGAAGGTGGTGCTGAACCCCCGGTGGGGAGCGGGTTAATGACAATGCCCGAGAAAATGAAAAGCGTGATACAGAACATGCTCATCTGTCAGCTGGAACCACACTGTTTGCATAGATGTGCTAAATGTGGCCTCAGTTTCGACGAGTCGTGGCCGTTTTCCCCATTTGACGTGCCTGCGTCCGCGACGTTCGCCGGCCGGCGCCCTGTATGTCGAAGCTTCCCACTTTTCCCGCTAGGCGGACGACCGCTGTCGCTCACATCAAAGGCGCCGACAGGGAGTCTCCGATCCAGGTAGCTCTTATTCATGGTGCACTGAAAACGCCATCGCACATAGTGGTGGTCTATTGCTTTGGTGGCGGTGGTGGAGGCAGTGCATGGACCTTCGGGACAGGGACCCTCGGGCATCCAAGATGGCTGCCATCCAGGCTGCTAGTGAAAACCAGCAGCTAGTAGAGTGGAGCAAAAATACTGGATCTGGAAGCCCACAGTAGCTACCAAGTGAAGTACTTGCAGTATATTCTCTAAATAGAGAGGGAATATTTCGAGAAACCGTTACTTTGAAAGTATTGAGGAGAGGATTCTACTCTCAGAAGGAGAGGGAACGCGCATGCGCAGTGCGCGTGAGCTGCGTGCAGGCAGGGCTAAAAAAGGCTCCGTCCTACCGTCCTCACCGGCGACCCACAAAACCTTTTTGTTACTTGTCGGGGCGACCAAATCAAGCTCTGCTGGAAGATGAATACTCAGATGGCACCTGTCAGAACGGATTGGTTCAAAAACATTGGCCTTTGCCTTTTGATCTCGTCTGTTGCACCCATCTTTCATTTATTAATTTATTGTACCTCTGTTTTGGGTACCAAAAGCACCATGCTTCAGACCTGGTACATACGTCACCATTCTGCTCTGCCACCTGTGGTACGCTGCCATACCCCGTTTATGGTTACGCTGGTTGTCCGGGAGTCATCGGCGCAGATCTGTAGTCGACAACCAAATCGTACACAAATAACGTAACATTGCTCAACAGAATAAATCGAAAGAGAGCTATAATACGATCAGAACTGCTGTTATTGTTGTTATTTTATTCATTAATGTTTATTCTATATCTTCAGGGATGTCAGTCTTACAAAGTATCATATGTTGAAGAAAAATACCGTTTCGTTATTGTCAAATGCTGCGTTTGAGTAGCTTGGTTGGTTGTCGGGTTGTCGGACGGCGGCGTAGACGGGTGAAGTGCTAACTCCTGCCGCCAGGGCAATTCCTTCAGAATTCAAATGTGAAATATTGACGGCTGGAGACGCTGGACATTTATTGAGGACGTTGCTTTTAGATATAGCGGGTGGGCAATGATGCAGCGCATACCGGAGGCTAATTTTTCCGGCTCGCGCCCTTTTAAAGTGGGTGAGAAAATAGTGTCAGTCTGGGCATTGTGGCTGAATGAGCACCTACAAACATTCCACGACCAGGCATCTCGGGAAAGCAGTGCTTAAGATCTTCCCAGAGAGCCAGTTTGGAACAGGACTACGTTTTGGTTGGACAATACGTGATAAGCCAGTGCTTGTCTGCTCCGTATTATTCAAATTTGTCGAACAGATTTGCAGAGTTTTAACATGCAAGCTGCATGGTATGTCTGTTTTGTAAGTTTGATGTATGACGTATGTTTGATTTATGTGCAATAGAGACCGCTTCACAGCGCTTGTTTTACTTTCCAGGCTGTGCAGTTAACCAGTAAACAATTCTTATCTGGAATATTTGTTCGGACAACCAGCAGTCGATATTTGTATTTGGTCGGCGACCACCGAACTACTTTTTTGAGCCCTGCGTGCAGGAACCCTCGGGGTATCTGTAGACAGAGGCGGTGCCAATCAATTTTGTGTTGCAGTCTCGGGGAAGATAAAATGTGTTCTCGATATCATAAGAAATTATACTTAAATAATTCTAATGGATAATCAGCCAATTCAGCCAGCAGATGGGAACTACCTGGCCTGCCACCGCCATTGCGTCTCTAGAGCTGCCGCTTTTATTGCCCTGGAGTTGCCATGTTCAAGCCGAATTTCATACCAGACACGAACGGCGCGTACTTTGACGTCTCAGATAACAAATTGGAAGCACTGGCCGGTGTTAACGGGTAACTATGCGCAGCCTGAGAGATTCAAATGGTGGCAGGTGCCCCCCCTGTCCCTGATCGAGCCAACGGCGCCCTCTACGTCCCCGGTAAGAGGCCAGAAGAGCATACGCGTCGTAACATGGGCCTATGCAGCATCTTCAAAAGGGAGGACACAGTCAGGACCAGGGCCGAAAAAGCTTTCAGGTGGGCACATAGGCGGATCGGGGGCAAAGAGGGGGGCACATGCACTCCGATCGACCCTCTCGGCGCCCCCTGAAACATCGATGGCGCCCCCTGAGATGTAGCTTCACATCCCCCCAGGATGCGAGTCAGCGCCCACCGATAGGATTTTGCGCCCACCTGATAGGTGGGTCAAAAGTGGCGCCCCCCGCCGGAAGGTGCCCCCGATCAGCAATCCTGGATCTGCCAATGGGTGGGCGCCAAATCCTATCGGGGCCCCCTTACACGCGCCCTCGGCGAATCGACTTTTCAGGCAGCGTCGGTCATCAAATCTTTCAGGGGGGATTGCTGGGGGTCAAGGGAGGGGGCGAGTGCCCCTTTGCCTCCTGGATGCGTTGTTTAGGGAAGGAGCCAGGGGGCTTTGTGCCAACGCTTCCTTATAAATTTCGATCTCAGCCAATTAAAAAATATATACATTGTTACTGATCAGCATGGGCTCCGAAAACGGGGGGGCACATCCCCCTGTTGGCCAACCAGGGCGACGTCCCCCCTCAAAAATTGTGGTCCAGCGTCGCTAATGCTGTCAGGTACCGAGTATGCTAAAAAAATTCGCATCCACCCGGTCATCACCAGCTTTGGTCCGTCTCCTTGTGAAAATTCCGTAGCGGCGCCCTTGCTGACCAGTTTGGAAAGTGCCAATTTTTGGGATTTTTAGAGAGTAAATCTTACATAAACTTTAAACAATCTTGAATAAACTTTAGAATAAGACAGTAAATATGAACTACCGAAATGCCCTTCACCGTCTGGTTTTGAGGACGAAACACAGCTATTTTGCGTCGACATATATTTTACTGCACACACCAAACATTTCTCGTTGACTGCAAACCCGTCCAGGAGGGTTGTCTCAGTCCCGGCATTTTCAGTGGACAGAGCAGCTCCAGTGTTCCTGGCTAGCGATGATTGATGAGGCGCTGCAAACGTTTCAGTGGCACTGAAGTCATTTCAAGAAGGTGCAAATCTCTGGGCACATATAACCAAAGAAGCGGAACCAAGAATATAAACCAAGAACGTGTCCATCAGGCAATCATCAATCGCACTTGCGGGAACGATGGGGCTTGATCAAGGGAATATTGAAGTTTAACCGCACTGTTCACGTGCATAATTTTTAGGCTTAAAAGTACTACAAATATACACATAATGATGCGTCTCATACCCCATTTGGGCCCACGTCACACAAGGGCTTTACCACTACGCTCTGCTGAGGTTACCAGCACCAGCATCGCCACAGTACCAGGTCGATTAGAGTGTGTTACAGAACCTTCTACCTGAGACCTAAACACCATGAACCTCCTCACATCTCGCGGAAAAAGCTCCCCTGCTCTCGCAGTGATCTTCTCCTTATCGCTTCAGACATGTGATGCCTGCCAGTAGGGTGCTCAGTTGCTGTCCAGTTTACTATCGTGCTTGGCTCTGAAACGACTCCGGGATTTCGTACCGAGTTCCTGGTCCTATGTCCAGCCTTATGTGAACTCAGCTTCCGTACACCGTAAGAGGACAGTGCCCGCAGTCACTCCCGAATAGGAATCCTGGATGAATCGGCTAGTGGACTTTCGAAAGCAACACGGCAGATTGTCCTCAAGGCAACCACGATGACCGCTAAGCATATGACGCATTGTCGTGCATTTCTTAAAGCATCCTGCTGGAATAAACTTCGCAAGGCCGGTCCGCTGGAAAGAATAGAGTAATGATTATTCATTAAGAATTGTTAATGATAGCCATGGTTATTCCCAGTTCTTCCCCACAAACAGCTAAGTTTCCGTGCCAAATAGAAATGCAATTCCCTGTGGAGATACGGGAAGAAGCTAAGTACCTACCAAGAATTTCCTTTGGATGGAAATGCTATCAACCATTTTAAAATGATAGTAAAAACTGCAATATGATAAAGAGGAGCGTAACAGAACTAAAATAAAGACTACACATACCGATGGTGATTTCATCGGGACTGAAAGATGGGACATAGTCTTAATGTACAGACTAGATACATATTTTTTGCCATACCGAATGCATGAACAAATGGCAGTACCCAATGAAGAACCCAAGACTCATGAATCACCAGGCTTGGCTACAAGGGGTACGGAATTTCAGGTGGCCAAGTCTCGGCAGATCACCAGAATGTGGATAGTCTTGATATTCACACATTTTCAACTTAGAACAGCATTCCTGCTGGGGTTGTAGAAATAGCCAGGGCCGGATCCAGGATTACCTCAAAGGGAGGAGTTGATGTTGGCGTCGGGGGCCACCTGTAGAGCCCCCACGATTTGTTATTTACAGAACGTGAATATATTTTCACCTGAAATATAGTCAGGTGCGGGGCTGGATCAAGAACTCCACCACGGGGAGGGACATATTTTAATCTCGGACCCCCACTCATGGGGCCACGATGTTCTCTTTATTGCACATGAAGTGTTTACAAACTAAATAATCGGAGAGACACCAATTTCTAATGTGCTCATAGTTGTATTTTTTTGAAGGGTTCCCTAGACAAACACTTAGAGCCCCTAGACTCTATGAGCCTTGACTCCATGACACTTAGAGCATTGAGAGCCCTCCATGAGAGCACCTCATGGAGGGCTCTCAAGACCAGCTCTGGGGGCCCTGACACCAACTCTAGGGCCCCTAGACCAGCTCTAGGGCCCCGAGTCCAACTCTTTTGGGGCCCCGGGAAAAAAACCCTTGGGACCTTGAGACCAACTATTGGCTATACCTACTACTAAAATTCAGGAAATCCGAGGCCAGTCTATGGAATGGAGCACCCTGAGACCAACTCTTCCCCCCCTAGACGAACACTCAAGGTCCCCGAAACAAATCCTTGGAACCCTCCAGACCAACTCTTGAGGCCCCCTTGACCAAAATATGGTCAGTGTTTGGGTTCCCCCAGAAGGACCGGCAAACATCACTGGGGGCCCCCGCAAGAGACCCTTTGCATAGGCGCAGGGAGCGGCTGCCACTATCCCCTGTTTGGCCCCACCAGCAGGGACAACTTTTGCCCCCCCTCCACTTGGAAAAGGTTCCTGCGCCTATGAGTCTTTGCAGTGCTTAAGCTCAGCCCAAGGAGGAGGGCGGTTGCCCTCGGTTGCCCTTTGTATCGCCCCTGGATGCACCTGCCACCACCAGCTTCAAAACCAACGTAGATACACACTGGGTGGAGTTCCTACATTAACCTGCAAAATAGGTAACTAATATGTACTTTAAAATTGAGCAGAGCAAGGTCCAGTATGGCAGGCCCCAAAGAGTTGCTCAGAAAAAAACCTGAGCATTTCAGGTAAGAAGGAAAGGTTGGGCACATTTGTCAATGGCCACGATTATATACATCAATGGTCTGGTCATTCACAACAGCCTAAGCTAACCATTATTGTTTTTCAGCCACAAGGACACTCAAAAGCAGAAAAACCCTGTGAATACATTGTTGACCTGTTACAGTGTGCAGAGTATGGCACTTTCGGCGATATCTCTGCAGTGGGAGTGACCTTGGAGACAGGAATGATTGGAGAAAATTTGATTAACATGGTACAAATTTGCAAGACTGGTGCAAGTGTGGTTGTAAGGACATAGGAGGGGCCTTATAAAAAGTCATTAAATAACTAACTTATAAGAGAGGTAGCATAGCATGAATAGCATTGCATGAATGAGCATAGCATTGCATTGCAAGGAGAATTCACATCATGTGGGTAGGCATGGATGCAGTTTTCTCCCTCTTATATTGTGGATCCATGTGAATTTTAGGTTGCTGGCATTGCACATTTGTGCAAGAATTCTATGTAGATGCCTGCTGGGACTCGTCTGGCCTGCTGCTTCCATACTTTGCAGACTAAGGCCTGCCCACATACTATTGACAAAGAAATCAGAAATGATTATATTAATGGGGATGAAATCTTAGCTTGTCTGTCATCACAATAGAAATGAAAATTTGCATTGGTCATATGCTAAAATATCACCAAGCTTCAAAATATTAGCAGATGGATTGGCAATGGGGAATGACCGTGCAAATAGCCTTGAAGATAATATTCATAACCCATTAATCCCAAACTAAACCCAGACCAAGTACCCAAACCTACCTCCTATACCTAACCCCACACTCGAGCATAGTGTGTGACCGGTAATACAAACCCATATTTCCATATGTGCACCATCAGCAAAGAGATAATAACATCAAGCAAAATGGTACCTGAATGACGGTATGCATTGTCCACTGCAAGCTCGCATGGTCATGTTGCCAATGAACGTCTTGTAGGAACTGTAATTCTATCAATAATTTCTATATTACTATATACACTACTACGGAGCCAGATTCCGTTCATCATTCCAGAAGATAAAGACTGGATATTATAATTTTTGGAGTTTGACAACGCATCAACTGCTCAGGTCATATGGCATCAGAGGCGAGAGGGAAAGAATAAGCTTGGGCTAGAACAGGGCGCCAGATTCTGCCTCTGGGTAGGCTCGAACCCACGACACCCAGCACATACAGAATGTCATTGGCTGAGCCGAGCGCAAGCGCTAACCGACTGATCCACTCAGATCCCGAAATAGTTAGCGGCTTTCCTTGTAAGTGGTTCTAAACCATGTATTTTGGTTCCTCCGTCGCGAATAGGCAGCGTAAGAGCCTTCTATGAGCCTCAAAGCTATCCATAAAATGCAGTGCAGTGCTTTCATTAAGTTGGTGTAGAAATCGCCCTAGATGTGCTGCAGTCAATTTGGCATCAGCTGTGGTATCTGTGCACAGAAAGTTATATTCTGTCCCACTGGTGAGAACCACCATCTTGGAAGTAAGGAGCCAGTCGCACAACAATTGGCCAAAACAGCAAGCAATTCACATTTAACTAGGGCAAGCTTAAGTTTCCGATAGAGGCTATGAAGAGCTCGATGAATGCTCGGTACTAAGCCTCAGCCAGCTTATCGCTCCTGACAGCTGGCTGGTATTCGAGCGCCTGAACCTGAAAGATTCTGACATGAAATGGGCCCGTTGAGAAGCTGGTGACTGGTACAGCTTCCCCTGTTTCAAGGCATTCCAGAACTTACTGTCGTGAACGGTCCCACAGAACGTGGTGTGGTGCGAAGCCGGTGGAAGATTTCGTGAGCCATTCAAAGGGTAAAACTATGCAGCAGGGTCTTCTTCTAGCAGTATCAGAGCTCTTAAATAGTTCGCAAGAGAATATGGAGAAGCATCTGCCCCAACGACGTTCTCCAACGAATGTTGTCAGAGAAAGGTTCGCCTCCGGAAGGCATTCCTGTTTTGTCCGGATTTAGAGTACTAGGGTGCTGAACCATTTAATTTCAGGTCTTTTGGGGAATAACATGCATTTGTATTGCGCTGCAAATACATACATCTGGCAAGTAAATGCCTGCATGTTAAATCCCATCTACCACTCTTATACGCACGCACATGCCGCGCTGTCTTTACTGGTAGGTTATTCACCCTTCCATACCAATTTAACAACGGGAGACTGCAACGCCGGGCGGGCAATCCTACGCCTGAACCATGAAATCTTTAACCATTTTGAGGCTATCTTTTCCGTTGTTGCATATGCTTGGAATGTGTCTCATTGAAATCAGATTTGAATATATAATGGGAAAAAGTGCGTTCTAGTTTGAAAAGTGAAAACATGTTTTTTAACGACCCTACTCTCTCACCCTTGTTTTCAGGGACTTTGATCCGGGTCAACCCAGGCATGTTCCAGGGTAAAATAATACTTGAGTAGGGCACGAATTCTTTCGCAGTGGGCTTTCAGACAATTATGAATTTTCCGCCGTGCACCATACTAAAAATTTTACGCAGGATATGAAGCCTGTGGAGTTTTTTCGCATTTTGGTAAAGGCCGAGGAAATAAATTCTGTTTATCCATGTCTATTTTTCTTGAAAATTCTGTAACACTTTCCAGGAGAACCATTCCCGAATCAAATACCATTTTCATCAATTTCTAACGCTGTTGGAAGTTACCCACGACTTCAAAGTGGCCCCATTTTACGCAATTATGATAGCTGAGAGAACCATTTACTAAAACACCCGGAAAACCTAGCTCAGCAATCGTTTCCCTTAGAACTCGAAATTCTCGTAAAAAGGATAGCCCCCACCTGAAATCGGAGACAGATCCGAAGAGACGAAGGGTGAGCCCTCCCCTTAAAACCCAAAAGACGCCCTTCTGAGCCTAAAAGGCTCCCTAAAACCATTTAACACAAGGCCTGCGATGCAAAAACAAACTGCCAACACTAGTGCTTCCTCCCCTTGTCTATGAGATGCCCCCCTATCAATATCCTTATACCCCCTTATATATATATATATATATATATATATATATATATATATATATATATATATATATTTTTTATTTTTTTTTTTTTTTTTTTTTTTATTTTTTTTTTTTTTTTTTTTTTTTTTTTTTTTTTTTTTTTTTTTTTTTTTTTTTTTTTTTTTTTTTTTTTTTTTTTTTTTTTTTTTTTTTATATTTTTTTTTTTTTTTTTTTTTTTTTTTTTTTTTTTTTTTTTTTTTTTTTTTTTTTTTTTTATTTTTTTTTTTTTTTTTTTTTTTTTTTTTTTTTTTTTTTTATTTTATATTTTTTTTTTCCTTATATTATATATATATATATACAAGTCATTTTAAATCAGACATTTCATACATACAAGAGACTGTTTTACTCAGCTATACATGAAGCATTTTAAGCAGATTCACAACACAATTAACACTGACGATGCATAAATACAATACAAATCACAGTATACATTGCTTGCAAAATCAAATTCAATGCGATGCTATCAATTTACCCCCCACAATGTGAGTGCTTGATGCGTGTTAATCTGCATGTTTAGTGAGGGCTTATGTTCGTGGATGTGGAGTGCCTCGAGAACTGCTAGTTTGCGTGTGTCATCTGTGGATGTGATAATGCATGTGTTCTGAACTAGTATTTTTCGTGTTAGCTCAGTGTTGTGTTCATCATGCATGTGTTGTTTGATTGCTCCGTGTTGTAGATGCATAGTGAGCCGTCGAGACAGAGTCGTTCTTGTGATGCCAATGTAGTAATCTGCTTGAGGTCTGCAACCCTCAAGTGGGCATGTGAATTTATATACTACATTGGTGCACTTCAACGGCTCCGCCTCGACTGGCTTGTTGGACATGACTAGGTTGCGTGTCTTTTTTGTCGCGTAATAGATGTGGAGTTCTAGACGTTCGCCTTCTAAACATTTTATGTTTCGGCGTACCATGTCCTGTAGAACTCTCTCGTCAGTTTTGTATGCGTCGCTCATGTGGTTCCTGATTGATGATGATGGTTCCTGACTGAAATGCAAGATGTGGTGTGTCGTCTTACTAGTGTGTTTTGCTGTTTCTGTGCGGTCTAGTTGGCTAGTTCATAGGCGTAGGAACCGGGGGGGGCCAGGGGGCCACTGGCCCCCCCACTTTTCTGTGATGGGCCCCCGCAACGGAGGTCGCAACGGAGGTAAGAATATCAACAACTGTAATATCAAGCAAGAAACTCAAACTGGCCCGATAGCTTGCCCCGGAACCCCGTTAAACTTACCTGTGCCCCTAAACTAAGTTGAGGTCCTATGAGTTGATTTTAAGGTCCCCTGAGCTTCTCGGGGCCCCTGAACTGGCCTCTGATGCCATACGAGCTAATCTGGGCTCTTTGAGCTGAACTGAGCGCCCCTGAGATGGTTTGGGCAGCATGAACTGTTCTAGGATGCCTAAACTGAGCTAGGAGCCGTAACCTTGAACAGGGCCCCTTGAGTTGGCCAGAACCTATATCCACCGACCTGGGGGGCCCCTGAGCTGAGCTGGGACCGTAAAGTTAATATTGTCCCTTGAGCTAATCTGGATCCCCTGTGATGCACAGAAGATCCTAAACTTATCTGAGGCCCCTGCACAGGACTAGGGCCCCTGCTTTGAAATTGGGTTATAAGCTTTAATTGAAACCCTGGACTGTTCTGAAACCCCAAATATGCCGGCAAGGGGCCCCTGGATGATCCAGGCCCTTAAGCTTATCTGGCTATCAGAGCTAATATGGGCCTCTGTGTTGAACTGAGGGCCCCTGAGATGGTCTGGGACCCCTATAAGGCTTTACAGCCACTGACCTGGCGGCCGTGAGCTTGAATGGGTCCCTTGAGATGTTCTGACAGTGGTGTAGCCAGGGGAGGGGGGGTCCCTGGGGTCTGCGGACCCCTTGGGCTGACCTTATGCACTAAAAACACAAAAATTTATCTCGGGGGCCCCTGAGCTTGGTCTCGGTGGGGGGCCTCCCGAGCTTGGTCTCAGGAGGCCTCCGATAATCGGTATCGAGGGCTCCAGAGTACCGAATATTGATCTTGGGGGACCCCTGTGCTCAGTCTCAGGGGGTCCCGAGCTTGGCCTCAGGGCCCCCGAGCTTGGTCTCAGGGCCCCCGAGCTTGGTCTCAGGGCCCCTCCTCCCCGAGCTCGGTCTCACAGGCCTTTCGATATTGGTCTCACAGGCCTTTCGATTTTGGTCTCAGGGGTCCCCGAGCTTGGTCTCAGGGGCCCCGAGCTTGGTGTCTGGGGGCTTCCGAGCTTGGTCTCAGGGAGCTCCCGAGCTTGGTCTCAGGGGGCCCTTCGAGTTTGGTCTCAGGGCCCCCGAGCTTGGTCTCAGGGGCCCCCGAGCTTGGTGTCAGGGAGCGCTCCGAGCTTGGTCTCAGATAACCCCCGAGCTTGGTCTCAGGGGACCCCCGAGCTTCGTCTCAGGGATGTCCCCAAGCTTGGTCTCAGGCTCATAATAATAATAATTTTTGGGGCTTATCGACGCACCAACTGCCAGGGTCATATGGCGTCGCCAACTCTTTCCCTGTTGGAAGGGTTTCTCGGGAGCCAGCTTGCTCCTTGTTCAGGGAATCCGCCGGGCCTTAAACCCGGGTCGGCTGAATGGAAGTCAGCTAAGCTGACCACTCAACTACCGCGCCCCCTTGGTCTCAGGCTCCCCTCTCCCCGAGCTTAGTGTCAGGGGCCCTCGAGCTTGGTCTCAGGGGGGCATCCCATGCATAAGGCTGACCGTATGCACTGGAAAACACGAGCATTGGTCTCGGGGGCCCTGATCTTGGTCTTAGGGGACCACCAAGCTTGGTCTCAGTGCCCCCCCCCGAGCTTTGTCTCAGGGGCCCCGAGCTCGGTGTTAGGGGCCCTCCGAGCTTGGTCTCAGGGAACTCCCGAGCTTGTTCTCAGGGGCCCCCGATCATCGGTATCGAGGGCTCTGGAATACCGAATATTGATCTTGGGGGCCCGTGAGCTTGGTCTCAGGGGCCCCCGAGCTTGGTCTCAGGGGGGCAAGCTTGGTCTCATGGGCCTTTCGATGTTTGGTCTCATGGGCCTTTCGATCTTGGTCTCACGGGGTCTCGAGCTTGGTCTCAAGGAACCCCCGAGCTTGGTGTCAGGGGGTCCTCGAGCTTGGTCTCAGAGAGCATCCGAGCTTGGTCTCAGGGTCCCCTCGAGCTTGGTCTCAGGGGTTCAGGACCCCCTCGGGGTGCCCCCGACTGTTGATATCGAGGGACTCATGAGTGAGGCACGAGCATTGGCCTCATGAGACCCAGAGTTTGGTCCCAGGGGCCCCCAGGCCTGGGTTCAGGACCCCTGAGCATCGGCATCGAGGGGCTCCAGAGTACCAAGTATTAGTCTCGGGGGGGGGCTCGAAATATTGATATTGAGGGCCCCGGAACATCAGTGTCGAGTTACTCCTGAGAAAAGCGCGAGCATGGGTCTAAGGGTGCCCCTGAGCCTGATCTAAGTGGGACCCCGAGCTTAGTCTTAGGACCCCCATGCATCAGTATCAAGGGGCTCCGGAGTATTGGTCTAGGGGAAAATTATCTAAGGGGCCTCCAAATGGTGATTTCGGAGGGCCCCCGAAAGTGTGGATGCAGTGGTGTAGCCAAGGGGGCCCTAGGCGTCCGCAGACCCCCACCCCTTGTGTCAATCTGAACCACTGCAAATGATTGTCTGATCACAGGGCCCCCAGAGTCAGTCTCAGGGGCCCCTGAAGATTCGTTCTCAGGGCGTCCCGAGTCGGCCTCATGGCCCCCGCCCTGAGAGTCGGTCTCAAGTCCCCCGAAAGTAGATTTCGGGGGCCCCTGAGGGTTTGTATCAGGGGCCCCAAAAGTCGGTATCAGGGGCCCCAGGAGTCTGTCTCAGGGGAGGGGGCCGAGCTAGTCTCAGGGCCCCCCCAGAGAGTGGTTCTCAGGGCCCTGCAACAGTCTATTTCAGGGGGCCCCTGAGAGTCAGTCTCAGAGAACCCCAAGAGTCGGTCAAGGGAACCCCAAGAGGCTGTCTTAGGGGACCCCGAGATTCGGTCTCGGGGTCCCCCTGAGAGTCTGTCTCAGAGAACCACAAGTGTGAGTCTCAGAGCACCCCAAGAGTCGGTCTCAGGGTGCCCTCATAGTCTCACGGGTTTCTCTCTCAGGAGTCAATATTTAGTTTCAGGTGGCCCCGAGAGTTAATCCGATAATTTTATCCACAGAGTGCTGGTTTCAGGGGGCCCCAGAGGGGTAATTTTGGGAGCCCTCGAGATTTAGCCTCAGGCTGTGCCCCTCCCCCCCGAGTTTTGGTATAAGCGGCCCCAAGAGTCAATCTCAGGGAGCACCCAAAAGTTAGTCTCAGAGGGCTCCCGGTTGTCAGTATCAGAGACATCCGAGAGTTAATCTCGGGGTTCTGAGAGTAATTTCCAGAGGTGCTCCCGATTTTTGGTCTCACGGGCCCAGAGTTAGCCTTAGGCCCGCGAGAGCTAATCTGGAGCCTCCGAGGGTCAGTCTCAGGAACGCCAAAGACTCAGTCTCAGAGGTGATTCCACCCCCCCCCGGGTGTTTGTCTCAGGGGCGCCCTAGAGTAAGTCTCAGAGGGCTGTCGGAAGTCATTCCCAGCCCCCTCCCCCACCCCAAAGACAGCCTCAGGGGACCCCAATAGCTAATCTGGATGGCCACGATAGTCAGTGTCACCCCCCCTCCAGAGCAAATCTGGGGGGCCCAATAATTAGTCTCAGAGGTGCTGCCGATAACTAATCTCAGGAGCCCCGAGAGATTCTCAGGGGCCCCCAGTTTTGATCAAGAGGCGCCGTGAATCAGTCTCAGAGACCCCTTGAGATCTAATCGGGAGAGCGGCCGAAAATTAGCTTTGTGAGTGCCGCCAAGTGTTGGTCTTAGGTGGCTCCAGAGCTCAAATAAAAATTTTCAAAATCATATACCTCGGAAAAAATGTACCTACCCCTATTGCGTACTAAAAAGGACAAATTGAAACATGTCGATCAGGCACCATTATCGAAGGAAAGGCAAAAATAAATCTAATTTTACCATAAGAGCAAATCGAACAGGGAATTTGGCACTTTAGTTAAGTTTTAATCTAGTAGCTTAACACCAATAAATACATCCCTAAATATTCTGAAATAAACAAATTTCCAATATTTTCGTAGGAAACCAAACAAGGGTAATGACAGAAATTGATGAGCATAATCCCAAAAAGAAAAATAGGTATGAAAGGTTGAAAATAACAATAACAGAGTGAGCCAAAGCGATCTTGGGCGCCTTTTGTCTTGGTAATTTGCTCGTTTACAAGATAGCAAGGGTAAGAAAGTAACTGGATCTCAACAGGATCTGTCGACGGAATAGAGGTTATGTAACGTTCAGGACACACTCCCATATCCCTTGTATCTTTATTCGTTTTTTCGTTTCTTTGGAAATTTCCTGATTAAAGAGTTCATGGATTCGACACCGGGAAATAATTGCTAATCATTTCCCGTAGATCATTTCTTCGTACTCAAAACGACTGACCTCCAATAACTTCATGTCTGATTACTCGAGTGAATTGAGGTAGACTCAGGTTTAACATCATGCGCACATCAACATTGAACTTCCCGAAATATGGCTCAAAGCTGATATTATAGCCACGCTACCATATAATTTATGGGCCATCCTTAATATTTGGTGACCTTAGTTTACCAACACTTAGTCGGATCGAAAAAACCAAGCTATAAACAAAATAAGAATGAATGCTTAAAAAGCCATAACAAAATTTCCTTCGTGTGAATGTTATAATGTTAAAATACTATACAAAAGATATAGGAGATGGGCCCGGTTACTAAGGGGACCCCGGCCTGGGGCCCCCCGATGGTAGTCGGACCCCTCCTTGGCCGAATCCTGGCTACGCCACTCTGTTCTGAGACTCTATATCAGCCACCCTGGGACCCCCTAAGCCTAGCTGGGGCCCTGAGCTAATCTGGGTACCGCTGTGCTTAACTGGGGCCTCTGATCTGGTATGGGGGCCCTGAACTCTTCTAGGGTCCCTGGGCTAAGCTGGGGCCGTGAGCTTGAATGGAGCCCCTGAGCTGGTATGAGAGGGGACCCTATATCAGCCGATCTGGGCCCCTGAGCTGAGCAGGCCTGTACTGAACAAAAGCCCTGAACTGGTCTGGGGCCTCTGAACTGTTCTAGCATCATTGAGCTAAGCTGGGATCCGTGAGCTTGAACAAGTCCCTTGAGCTCTTTTGAGACCCCACATAAGTCGAACCTCCGGGCCCCTAAGCTAATCTGGCACCCTGTGTGAATCTGGAGCTCCCCTGTGATGAGCTTCTAGGGATGCTGTGCTTATGTAGGGTCCCTTGATAATCTGGTCCCGAGGCTAATGCACTGGTCTGGGCCCTTGAGCTGACTGATCTGGGTTCCTGAGCCATGGTCTGGACTTTGGGGCCCTCCAAGATAATTTGGCGGCCCCTGGGCGGCATAGGCATAGGAACCGGGGGTCAGGGGGATACTGCCCCCCTTTAAGGTGGCCCCCGTAACGAATATACAAATATCCGCAACTGTAATATAGAACAAGAAACCCAAACGGCTCCGATAGCTTGTCTGGGAACGTTCAAGTTCGGTAGTACGGTGCCTGCAAGCCCCTGGAGGAGGAGCGCTTCGTAAAAAAAAGCCAAAGCACCTACTACCCCAGTGTTTCAAAATGAGTCCCGAGAACTGGGCCCAATCAAACTCCATTCCATATCAATCCCAACACAAAATATGAATCGGTCACGGACCCTGCACTAAATACCGAGCAACAGTCGTCCCTGAGCCATCGAAAGGCGCGACGTCTTTCGATGCCAGGGTTATATGGCGTCGCCAACTCTTTCCCTGTTGGAGGGGTTTCTTGGGAGTCAAATTGCTCCTTGCACAAGGAATCTGCCGTGCATTAAACCCGAGTTGGTCGCGTGGAAAGCAAGGTTGCTAACCACTATAACACCATGCCCACACCTCCTCGGCATCACAAAGCTGGCCATCAAGTACCTACATTGCACTTGCAGTCATGCTGGAACTCTGCATTTTAGGCATCGAAATATAGCTAGGCGTATTTATTGTGATCGGCCCTTACCTAAATCAATATCTAATGATGGAAAGAATAGATCCGTAATAACCTACATAAATGTTCCCATTTTCGTCATTAAATAAGCAAATACAAGTTGATTAGGCATAGCGAAGTGAGGCTCTTTGGTATCAAAGCATTGTCTGTAGTTTTCTAAACAGTTCTTAATTTTGTAAATGTAATGAAAAGGGCCTAAACATCTGTAAATATAAAAAACGCGCTCGTGGTAAAAAAATGATTGAAATCCTCCAAAAAAGCTTAAAAATGTATTTCGTATTTGCAAATCGTCTAGGTAAAACCCAAAAAATGATTTTTGGCGTTTTACTATGATTTATTACATCATAATAGGTACAATTCAAAATGATAGGGAAACATTTAATGTCTCAATTTTCCATATATTGACATCCTTGTGTGCATGCGTGCCTTATTACTCTAAACGAGCTATCTAAAATTTTTAAAATTATGGGCCCCCGTGGACTGGGGCCCCCCCTTGAGGTGGGCCCCCTCTAAGGTTGGCCCCCCACTTTTCAAACCGTTCCTACGCCCCTGGGCTAGTTATATATATATATATATATATATATATATATATATATATATAGTCTAGTTATATATATATATATATATATATATATATATATATATATATATATATATATATATATATATTCGTATAGTTGGGGAGCAGATTCTCTTTAATGCATTGTTCATTAAATACAATTGCTTGTTTAGCCGCAGAAAGTTTTTTAGATTTAGATTCAATAATACGAATAAGTTTAATGTTATTTTCGGTATGTTTGTGCAAAGTCGTAGCAAAGGACATAAAATAGGTTTAAGTTTCACATAGTAATATTTCACCAAGCTTATGGCATGATCACACACAAAATCGACGCTCTTTAAAAGTATTAATCAGTTTGAATTTTTGAATCCTAATATGAAAGCGCACAGCATATCGACAAATGATCCTTCATCACAAAAATACCAAGCAAACACCTCAATCACGTCTAACACATCACGTATCACAAATAACAGGAATACAACACGCTTACAATGCTTCCTAAATATTCACCGAATATTCCTATCATATAGGGGAAGGTGTGTGAGTTGTTTGGTGTGGATGTTGATGATGGGTGACGTGTCTCGGATGTACAGTGTTTCTAGTGTCGTGAGTCTGCGATGATCAGTGCACTGTGCTAGGACTGTGGTGTTTTCTGTCAATATTTTTCGTGTGATATCTGTGTTGTGGTACTCCTGCATGTGTCGTTTAGGTGATCCTTCCTGTAGGTGCATGGTGAGTCGTCTGCTGAGAGATGTGGTAGTCATACCAATGTAACATACCTTTCGGGTTGCGCAGTCCCCGGCCTTACATTGGAACTGGTATATTACATTGGTCTGCTTGAGTGTCGTGCTCTTCTTTGAGATGTTGTTTTGCATAATGAGATTGGATGTCTTAGGGCTGCTGTAGTAGATGTTGAGTCTGAGTTTGGTGTTTGGATCTGTTGTTGTTGTGTTTTGCGATATGATCTTCGTGATGGCCTTTTCATCTTGTTTCCAGGATGGTGTTGGAAAGTTTTTGTAGTAGAGGTTGATGCATGTTTCTGTGGGGGTGGATGTGTGCTCAGCATGTTTCTGAAGCATATTCTTGACCACAGAGTCAAACATAGTGTTGCTGTAGCCATTGTTGACTAAGAACTGGCGAACCCTGGTCAGCTCGCGATCGAACAGTTTCCAGGTCGAACAGTTTTTTAGAGCCCGGTGAATATAGGCCCGCACAACACCTCTTTTGTAGGTTTCAGTGCAGTCGCCGTTAGCATTCATACACCGTCCACCGTCTGTCTCCTTTCTGTACACATCAGTTTTAAACACCTCGTCGCTTCCATGGATCATAAGGTCTAAAAACGGGAGTTTATCGTTAGTGTTCAACTCAACTGTGAAATTAAGACAAGAGTGATTTGTAAGTGTTGTTCTTAATGTTTCTAGAGCCTCACTATTTTCAATATCAAGAATGATGTCGTCAACATAGCGGTAATAGAGGTTAGGTTTAACTTTTACCACAGTTAGCGCTAAACTCTCAACATGGCACATGTAGGCTTGGGCGAAGAGTACACCTAAGGGTGAGCCCATCGCCACCCCATCTGTTTGTACATAGAGCTTACCCTCAGGACACCTGAATGGAGCCTCCATCGTGCACAGTTGCAGCATCTCTTCCATAACTGCTTTTGGAAGACGTGGTGGTGGGAGCTCAGGGTTTTGGTATACATATTGAAGTATAATCTGAATGGTCTCCTGGACTGGAACATTAGTAAATAAGCTAGAAACATCAAGAGATGCCAAGATTCCTTTAGGTTTGTTTACCTTTAGTATATCAACCAGCTCTTCTGAGGATTTCAACGTGTGTGTTTCGGGGATGAAAGAAGTGATAACTTGATTCAACTTTTTGGCAACTGGATAGGTAGGAGTATGGATCTGGGATATTATTGGTCGAAGTGGGTATCCCTGCTTATGAGTCTTGACATTTCCGTATAGATATCCTGGTCCGAATTCACCTGTTATCTTTTGGAAGTGAATACCGTCAACCTCAGCATTCGCTACATTTATAAGCTTATTTAGACGAGTCTTAAGTGAAGATGTAGGATCCCTACTTATCCGTTTAAACTTAGATCTATCCTCCAATATTGACCGTATTTTACTTAGGTAATCAGACTTATCAAGAATAACAAATATACTACTTTTGTCAGCCTTCCTTACGACTATGTTTTCGTTGGCTTTAAGCTCACGAGCAGCTTCTCGTAGAGAAGGGGTGAGGATGCCTGTCTTGACACGATGTCTACGCTGAGTTGCTTCAGCCTGGAGTTGGACCTGAATGTCTGGGTTGAGGGTTATTTTTCCCTGGTCTTTTAACTTGCATAGATCTTCAAAAAGTATCGATATTTCTGTCTTTTTCTTGATAGGGTCGAATTTCGGGTAACAATGACAGTTAATGCCTAGGTTTAGGAACTCTTCTTGCTTCTCCGTTAACGTTGCACTAGATAAGTTTAAAAAACCTGCCTGTTTCTTTGGAAAGACCACAGTACCTCTGTAAAGATTGGACAGTTTTTTCAGGGTTCTTGCTTCTGTAATGCTTCTATGTTCTTCGATCACCTCGTCTAATCTAAGATTGGTCTCACGCCTCAAATCCAATGAAATATCAAGGCGTTGGTAAGTCTCATAAAGTTCGTTAAGCTCCGACTTCAATAAACACACCAGTTTCTTCTTCTTCTCAATTTGCACTGTTGACAGCCTTTCTTTAAATCTAGAAACAAATCTGCTCGCTTCTACTGCTCGTTCGTGAAGTCTTATGTTCGTATAGTTGGGGAGCAGATTCTCTTTAATGCATTGTTCATTAAATACAATTGCTTGTTTAGCCGCAGAAAGTTTTTTAGATTTAGATTCAATAATACGAATAAGTTTAATGTTATTTTCGGTATGTTTGTGCAAAGTCGTAGCAAAGGACATAAAATAGGTTTAAGTTTCACATAGTAATATTTCACCAAGCTTATGGCATGATCACACACAAAATCGACGCTCTTTAAAAGTATTAATCAGTTTGAATTTTTGAATCCTAATATGAAAGCGCACAGCATATCGACAAATGATCCTTCATCACAAAAATACCAAGCAAACACCTCAATCACGTCTAACACATCACATATCACAAATAACAGGAATACAACACGCTTACAATGCTTCCTAAATATTCACCGAATATTCCTATCATATAGGGGAAGGTGTGTGAGTTGTTTGGTGTGGATGTTGATGATGGGTGACGTGTCTCGGATGTACAGTGTTTCTAGTGTCGTGAGTCTGCGATGATCAGTGCACTGTGCTAGGACTGTGGTGTTTTCTGTCAATATTTTTCGTGTGATGTCTGTGTTGTGGTACTCCTGCATGTGTCGTTTAGGTGATCCTTCCTGTAGGTGCATGGTGAGTCGTCTGCTGAGAGATGTGGTAGTCATACCAATGTAACATACCTTTCGGGTTGCGCAGTCCCCGGCCTTACATTGGAACTGGTATATTACATTGGTCTGCTTGAGTGTCGTGCTCTTCTTTGAGATGTTGTTTTGCATAATGAGATTGGATGTCTTAGGGCTGCTGTAGTAGATGTTGAGTCTGAGTTTGGTGTTTGGATCTGTTGTTGTTGTGTTTTGCGATATGATCTTCGTGATGGCCTTTTCATCTTGTTTCCAGGATGGTGTTAGAAAGTTTTTGTAGTAGAGGTTGATGCATGTTTCTGTGGGGGTGGATGTGTGCTCAGCATGTTTCTGAAGCATATTCTTGACCACAGAGTCAAACATAGTGTTGCTGTAGCCATTGTTGACTAAGAACTGGCGAACCCTGGTCAGCTCGCGATCGAACAGTTTCCAGGTCGAACAGTTTTTTAGAGCCCGGTGAATATAGGCCCGCACAACACCTCTTTTGTAGGTTTCAGTGCAGTCGCCGTTAGCATTCATACACCGTCCACCGTCTGTCTCCTTTCTGTACACATCAGTTTTAAACACCTCGTCGCTTCCATGGATCATAAGGTCTAAAAACGGGAGTTTATCGTTAGTGTTCAACTCAACTGTGAAATTAAGACAAGAGTGATTTGTAAGTGTTGTTCTTAATGTTTCTAGAGCCTCACTATTTTCAATATCAAGAATGATGTCGTCAACATAGCGGTAATAGAGGTTAGGTTTAACTTTTACCACAGTTAGCGCTAAACTCTCAACATGGCACATGTAGGCTTGGGCGAAGAGTACACCTAAGGGTGAGCCCATCGCCACCCCATCTGTTTGTACATAGAGCTTACCCTCAGGACACCTGAATGGAGCCTCCATCGTGCACAGTTGCAGCATCTCTTCCATAACTGCTTTTGGAAGACGTGGTGGTGGGAGCTCAGGGTTTTGGTATACATATTGAAGTATAATCTGAATGGTCTCCTGGACTGGAACATTAGTAAATAAGCTAGAAACATCAAGAGATGCCAAGATTCCTTTAGGTTTGTTTACCTTTAGTATATCAACCAGCTCTTCTGAGGATTTCAACGTGTGTGTTTCGGGGATGAAAGAAGTGATAACTTGATTCAACTTTTTGGCAACTGGATAGGTAGGAGTATGGATCTGGGATATTATTGGTCGAAGTGGGTATCCCTGCTTATGAGTCTTGACATTTCCGTATAGATATCCTGGTCCGAATTCACCTGTTATCTTTTGGAAGTGAATACCGTCAACCTCAGCATTCGCTACATTTATAAGCTTATTTAGACGAGTCTTAAGTGAAGATGTAGGATCCCTACTTATCCGTTTAAACTTAGATCTATCCTCCAATATTGACCGTATTTTACTTAGGTAATCAGACTTATCAAGAATAACAAATATACTACTTTTGTCAGCCTTCCTTACGACTATGTTTTCGTTGGCTTTAAGCTCACGAGCAGCTTCTCGTAGAGAAGGGGTGAGGATGCCTGTCTTGACACGATGTCTACGCTGAGTTGCTTCAGCCTGGAGTTGGACCTGAATGTCTGGGTTGAGGGTTATTTTTCCCTGGTCTTTTAACTTGCATAGATCTTCAAAAAGTATCGATATTTCTGTCTTTTTCTTGATAGGGTCGAATTTCGGGTAACAATGACAGTTAATGCCTAGGTTTAGGAACTCTTCTTGCTTCTCCGTTAACGTTGCACTAGATAAGTTTAAAAAACCTGCCTGTTTCTTTGGAAAGACCACAGTACCTCTGTAAAGATTGGACAGTTTTTTCAGGGTTCTTGCTTCTGTAATGCTTCTATGTTCTTCGATCACCTCGTCTAATCTAAGATTGGTCTCACGCCTCAAATCCAATGAAATATCAAGGCGTTGGTAAGTCTCATAAAGTTCGTTAAGCTCCGACTTCAATAAACACACCAGTTTCTTCTTCTTCTCAATTTGCACTGTTGACAGCCTTTCTTTAAATCTAGAAACAAATCTGCTCGCTTCTACTGCTCGTTCGTGAAGTCTTATGTTCGTATAGTTGGGGAGCAGATTCTCTTTAATGCATTGTTCATTAAATACAATTGCTTGTTTAGCCGCAGAAAGTTTTTTAGATTTAGATTCAATAATACGAATAAGTTTAATGTTATTTTCGGTATGTTTGTGCAAAGTCGTAGCAAAGGACATAAAATAGGTTTAAGTTTCACATAGTAATATTTCACCAAGCTTATGGCATGATCACACACAAAATCGACGCTCTTTAAAAGTATTAATCAGTTTGAATTTTTGAATCCTAATATGAAAGCGCACAGCATATCGACAAATGATCCTTCATCACAAAAATACCAAGCAAACACCTCAATCACGTCTAACACATCACATATCACAAATAACAGGAATACAACACGCTTACAATGCTTCCTAAATATTCACCGAATATTCCTATCATATAGGGGAAGGTGTGTGAGTTGTTTGGTGTGGATGTTGATGATGGGTGACGTGTCTCGGATGTACAGTGTTTCTAGTGTCGTGAGTCTGCGATGATCAGTGCACTGTGCTAGGACTGTGGTGTTTTCTGTCAATATTTTTCGTGTGATGTCTGTGTTGTGGTACTCCTGCATGTGTCGTTTAGGTGATCCTTCCTGTAGGTGCATGGTGAGTCGTCTGCTGAGAGATGTGGTAGTCATACCAATGTAACATACCTTTCGGGTTGCGCAGTCCCCGGCCTTACATTGGAACTGGTATATTACATTGGTCTGCTTGAGTGTCGTGCTCTTCTTTGAGATGTTGTTTTGCATAATGAGATTGGATGTCTTAGGGCTGCTGTAGTAGATGTTGAGTCTGAGTTTGGTGTTTGGATCTGTTGTTGTTGTGTTTTGCGATATGATCTTCGTGATGGCCTTTTCATCTTGTTTCCAGGATGGTGTTAGAAAGTTTTTGTAGTAGAGGTTGATGCATGTTTCTGTGGGGGTGGATGTGTGCTCAGCATGTTTCTGAAGCATATTCTTGACCACAGAGTCAAACATAGTGTTGCTGTAGCCATTGTTGACTAAGAACTGGCGAACCCTGGTCAGCTCGCGATCGAACAGTTTCCAGGTCGAACATTATACCATTCAGATTATACTTCAATATGTATACCAAAACCCTGAGCTCCCACCACCACGTCTTCCAAAAGCAGTTATGGAAGAGATGCTGCAACTGTGCACGATGGAGGCTCCATTCAGGTGTCCTGAGGGTAAGCTCTATGTACAAACAGATGGGGTGGCGATGGGCTCACCCTTAGGTGTACTCTTCGCCCAAGCCTACATGTGCCATGTTGAGAGTTTAGCGCTAACTGTGGTAAAAGTTAAACCTAACCTCTATTACCGCTATGTTGACGACATCATTCTTGATATTGAAAATAGTGAGGCTCTAGAAACATTAAGAACAACACTTACAAATCACTCTTGTCTTAATTTCACAGTTGAGTTGAACACTAACGATAACCTCCCGTTTTTAGACCTTATGATCCATGGAAGCGACGAGGTGTTTAAAACTGATGTGTACAGAAAGGAGACAGACGGTGGACGGTGTATGAATGCTAACGGCGACTGCACTGAAACCTACAAAAGAGGTGTTGTGCGGGCCTATATTCACCGGGCTCTAAAAAACTGTTCGACCTGGAAACTGTTCGATCGCGAGCTGACCAGGGTTCGCCAGTTCTTAGTCAACAATGGCTACAGCAACACTATGTTTGACTCTGTGGTCAAGAATATGCTTCAGAAACATGCTGAGCACACATCCACCCCCCACAGAAACATGCATCAACCTCTACTACAAAAACTTTCCAACACCATCCTGGAAACAAGATGAAAAGGCCATCACGAAGATCATATCGCAAAACACAACAACAACAGATCCAAACACCAAACTCAGACTCAACATCTACTACAGCAGCCCTAAGACATCCAATCTCATTATGCAAAACAACATCTCAAAGAAGAGCACGACACTCAAGCAGACCAATGTAATATACCAGTTCCAATGTAAGGCCGGGGACTGCGCAACCCGAAAGGTATGTTACATTGGTATGACTACCACATCTCTCAGCAGACGACTCACCATGCACCTACAGGAAGGATCACCTAAACGACACATGCAGGAGTACCACAACACAGATATCACACGAAAAATATTGACAGAAAACACCACAGTCCTAGCACAGTGCACTGATCATCGCAGACTCACGACACTAGAAACACTGTACATCCGAGACACGTCACCCATCATCAACATCCACACCAAACAACTCACACACCTTCCCCTATATGATAGGAATATTCGGTGAATATTTAGGAAGCATTGTAAGCGTGTTGTATTCCTGTTATTTGTGATATGTGATGTGTTAGACGTGATTGAGGTGTTTGCTTGGTATTTTTGTGATGAAGGATCATTTGTCGATATGCTGTGCGCTTTCATATTAGGATTCAAAAATTCAAACTGATTAATACTTTTAAAGAGCGTCGATTTTGTGTGTGATCATGCCATAAGCTTGGTGAAATATTACTATGTGAAACTTAAACCTATTTTATGTCCTTTGCTACGACTTTGCACAAACATACCGAAAATAACATTAAACTTATTCGTATTATTGAATCTAAATCTAAAAAACTTTCTGCGGCTAAACAAGCAATTGTCTTTAATGAACAATGCATTAAAGAGAATCTGCTCCCCAACTATACGAACATAAGACTTCACGAACGAGCAGTAGAAGCGAGCAGATTTGTTTCTAGATTTAAAGAAAGGCTGTCAACAGTGCAAATTGAGAAGAAGAAGAAACTGGTGTGTTTATTGAAGTCGGAGCTTAACGAACTTTATGAGACTTACCAACGCCTTGATATTTCATTGGATTTGAGGCGTGAGACCAATCTTAGATTAGACGAGGTGATCGAAGAACATAGAAGCATTACAGAAGCAAGAACCCTGAAAAAACTGTCCAATCTTTACAGAGGTACTGTGGTCTTTCCAAAGAAACAGGCAGGTTTTTTAAACTTATCTAGTGCAACGTTAACGGAGAAGCAAGAAGAGTTCCTAAACCTAGGCATTAACTGTCATTGTTACCCGAAATTCGACCCTATCAAGAAAAAGACAGAAATATCGATACTTTTTGAAGATCTATGCAAGTTAAAAGACCAGGGAAAAATAACCCTCAACCCAGACATTCAGGTCCAACTCCAGGCTGAAGCAACTCAGCGTAGACATCGTGTCAAGACAGGCATCCTCACCCCTTCTCTACGAGAAGCTGCTCGTGAGCTTAAAGCCAACGAAAACATAGTCGTAAGGAAGGCTGACAAAAGTAGTATATTTGTTATCCTTGATAAGTCTGATTACCTAAGTAAAATACGGTCAATATTGGAGGATAGATCTAAGTTTAAACGGATAAGTAGGGATCCTACATCTTCACTTAAGACTCGTCTAAATAAGCTTATAAATGTAGCGAATGCTGAGGTTGACGGTATTCACTTCCAAAAGATAACAGGTGAATTCGGACCAGGATATCTATACGGAAATGTCAAGACTCATAAGCAGGGATACCCACTTCGACCAATAATATCCCAGATCCGTACTCCTACCTATCCAGTTGCCAAAAAGTTGAATCAAGTTATCACTTCTTTCATCCCCGAAACACACACGTTGAAATCCTCAGAAGAGCTGGTTGATATACTAAAGGTAAACAAACCTAAAGGAATCTTGGCATCTCTTGATGTTTCTAGCTTATTTACTAATGTTCCAGTCCAGGAGACCATTCAGATTATACTTCAATATGTATACCAAAACCCTGAGCTCCCACCACCACGTCTTCCAAAAGCAGTTATGGAAGAGATGCTGCAACTGTGCACGATGGAGGCTCCATTCAGGTGTCCTGAGGGTAAGCTCTATGTACAAACAGATGGGGTGGCGATGGGCTCACCCTTAGGTGTACTCTTCGCCCAAGCCTACATGTGCCATGTTGAGAGTTTAGCGCTAACTGTGGTAAAAGTTAAACCTAACCTCTATTACCGCTATGTTGACGACATCATTCTTGATATTGAAAATAGTGAGGCTCTAGAAACATTAAGAACAACACTTACAAATCACTCTTGTCTTAATTTCACAGTTGAGTTGAACACTAACGATAAACTCCCGTTTTTAGACCTTATGATCCATGGAAGCGACGAGGTGTTTAAAACTGATGTGTACAGAAAGGAGACAGACGGTGGACGGTGTATGAATGCTAACGGCGACTGCACTGAAACCTACAAAAGAGGTGTTGTGCGGGCCTATATTCACCGGGCTCTAAAAAACTGTTCGACCTGGAAACTGTTCGATCGCGAGCTGACCAGGGTTCGCCAGTTCTTAGTCAACAATGGCTACAGCAACACTATGTTTGACTCTGTGGTCAAGAATATGCTTCAGAAACATGCTGAGCACACATCCACCCCCACAGAAACATGCATCAACCTCTACTACAAAAACTTTCTAACACCATCCTGGAAACAAGATGAAAAGGCCATCACGAAGATCATATCGCAAAACACAACAACAACAGATCCAAACACCAAACTCAGACTCAACATCTACTACAGCAGCCCTAAGACATCCAATCTCATTATGCAAAACAACATCTCAAAGAAGAGCACGACACTCAAGCAGACCAATGTAATATACCAGTTCCAATGTAAGGCCGGGGACTGCGCAACCCGAAAGGTATGTTACATTGGTATGACTACCACATCTCTCAGCAGACGACTCACCATGCACCTACAGGAAGGATCACCTAAACGACACATGCAGGAGTACCACAACACAGATATCACACGAAAAATATTGACAGAAAACACCACAGTCCTAGCACAGTGCACTGATCATCGCAGACTCACGACACTAGAAACACTGTACATCCGAGACACGTCACCCATCATCAACATCCACACCAAACAACTCACACACCTTCCCCTATATGATAGGAATATTCGGTGAATATTTAGGAAGCATTGTAAGCGTGTTGTATTCCTGTTATTTGTGATATGTGATGTGTTAGACGTGATTGAGGTGTTTGCTTGGTATTTTTGTGATGAAGGATCATTTGTCGATATGCTGTGCGCTTTCATATTAGGATTCAAAAATTCAAACTGATTAATACTTTTAAAGAGCGTCGATTTTGTGTGTGATCATGCCATAAGCTTGGTGAAATATTACTATGTGAAACTTAAACCTATTTTATGTCCTTTGCTACGACTTTGCACAAACATACCGAAAATAACATTAAACTTATTCGTATTATTGAATCTAAATCTAAAAAACTTTCTGCGGCTAAACAAGCAATTGTATTTAATGAACAATGCATATATATATATATATATATATATATATATATATATATATATAATATATATATATATATATATATATAAAAGTGATGGTATCTTTACGCTTATGTATTCTGGGGTGGAAAACTAATGCATTTGGCCGGAACTTCTCAAATTTTACGCCGTGGTTTCTCGGCGCAAATCAACTTTTATTTCCCCCTGGCATGTTCATGTGTTGTTCTACTCTCTCACCCTTTCTTTCAGGAACGTTGGGCTGAGTCGACCATGGCCTCCCCCACGCTCGACTCGTTCTGCTGCGTCCTCAGAAATGATAGCCTGGAGCCCACCAAACTGCTTGGGCCCTACTTCCGGTCTCGGACCTACACCACTGTCTGCTTAGTGTTTGCCATATTTGGCGTATTTGGGGCATCTTATCAGGTAAACAAGTCCTGTAACCAGTATTGTAACCAGTATTATACTAATCTTGTCGGCGCAGATGTACCAGAATTAAACATTTTGTGGTGCTTTTATTTTCATAAGGCAGGGGTATTTTATATTCGTTTCTTCTGTTGCAATCGAAATTCGTATGGATGTTTGTAAACGCAGCTGTTAGCCGAGTTTTTAACTATTGGCTGATAAAGGTCAGCACCCTGAAAGACGGCCTAGAGTGGCGTTTGTCCCATATTCACAGCTATTGGCATAGAACAAACCAGCTCTTTCGAATCAATCGATTTTCTCCATATGCTACCGATTTGATTGTAAGGTTTCCGCCGACTTCTGAAATTGATTTTGTTCTAGGATAGCCTCTGGCTTTTCATGAAGCGAAGGATGAACGAAAAAATGGAACTTCATGAAAACTGAAATGCACAAAATCTCACAAAGAGCTTCGATCAGTGTGACGATTTCATGTGGATGTCAGACCATATTCACTTTCAGCGACCCATTGTAATCGCCGATGCCTTCAATATTATCACTATTTAGACTATGAATTTGTTAACTATTTCAACCTTAGTCTTGCGAATCATTGTCATCCTGTTGAAAACCAACAATTTTTCATGTTAAGCATGGTATGAACCACTAGAAAGCACATTTACAAACTTGGAGACACCACAATCATTCTTGTCTTGTGCTATCTTGAGATATGTGCACTCCCATTCCCTATGCAAAACTAGTAGGTACTTGCTTTTATACACTGCCTTCACAAGCCTGAAGTGCTGACTTGATTATCTTAACTTCATTTTAAGTTGATCGTGAACTATAAGCAGGCTGCAGCCAGCAAGGCTGCTATCTAACGCCCCTGTGCCCCGGTTGTGCTTGCTTCTAATGCTTGCCACCGGCCGGCAGATCCTGCACAACCACGTGATCCTGGAGCGGAGCAGTCAGCGGCGGCCCACCTTCATACTGCGCGGCCGCCGCATTCTCCAGTGGCTGGCCTTCGCCGACCTGATGGCCGCCTTCGGTGGGTGGTGGTGGTCGGCGCCGCGCCCGCGCCTACAGCGGCCCTCCCCGCAGCTGCGGCCTACACCGCACCCGTGCGTACAGCGGACCTCCGTGCAGTTGCGGCCTACACCGCGCCCGTGCGTACAGCGGTCCTCCGTGCAGTTGCGGCCCACACCGCGCCCGTGCGTACAGCGGACCTCCCCGCAGCTGCGGCCTACACCGCGCCCGTGCGTACAGCGGACCTCCGTGCAGTTGTGGCCTACACCGCGCCCGTGCGTACAGCGGTCCTCCGTGCAGTTGCGGCCTACACCGCGCCCGTGCGTACAGCGGACCTCCCCGCAGCTGCGGCCTACACCGCGCCCGTGCGTACAGCGGTCCTCCGTGCAGTTGCGGCCTACACCGCGCCCGTGCGTACAGCGGTCCTCCGTGCAGTTGCGGCCCACACCGCGCCCGTGCGTACAGCGGTCCTCCTCAGCTGCGGCCCACACCGTACCCGTGCGTACAGCGGACCTTCCCGCAGCTGCGGCCTACACCGCGCCCGTGCGTACAGCGGACCTCCGTGCAGTTGCGGCCTACACCTCGCCCGTGCGTACAGCGGTCCTCCGTGCAGTTGCGGCCCACACCGCGCCCGTGCGTACAGCGGACCTCCCCGCAGCTGCGGCCTACACCGCGCCCGTGCGTACAGCGGTCCTCCGTGCAGTTGCGGCCTACACCGCGCCCGTGCGTACAGCGGTCCTCCGTGCAGTTGCGGCCCACACCGCGCCCGTGCGTACAGCGGACCTCCCGCAGCTGCGGCCTACACCGCGCCCGTGCGTACAGCGGTCCTCCGTGCAGTTGTGGCCCACACCGCGCCCGTGCGTACAGCGGTCCTCCGTGCAGCTGCGGCCTACACCGCGCCCGTGCGTACAGCGGACCTCCCCGCAGCTGCGGCCTACACCGCGCCCGTGCGTACAGCGGACCTCCCCGCAGCTGCGGCCTACACCGCGCCCGTGCGTACAGCGGCTCATTGTGTCTTACCTGGCATGGCGACCTGCTATGTTTTTGTGTCACCTTGCTCACTGTTGTATGTGCTGTATTGCTTGGCTTACCGTGGTGTGTGTTGTGTGCGACAGCGGTGATCCTACGCTGTGTGGCCTGGCTCGCTGACGAGTCGCTCATGTTAAACATGGGCTTGGACGAGTTCACCAGCGACTTCTGCATCGTCACCTCGGTACGTAACACCACTGCTCAGTGGCATTGAGATCACTGAACCCAACTGTATTTCCTCGAAAAGAGTGGGTCTGAGCTTTTACGTATATGACAAGTGAGTTTTATAGAAAATCCCCCCCCCCATTTGCGTGGGCTGTTAGGAGATAGAAATCAGTTGTACATAACCACAGAACCTTGCCCTCTTCTGGGGCTAATTTCGGCATCAACTTGTTTTCTATTTCAATGACGTGAAATGTTACTGTCTTGGAACCCTGTTCGATCAACTGCACCCAAGCTTTTTTTCAACTTCAGGCTTGAAAGCCTGTGTCCATTATTTTAAAAGGTTACGAAGTACATCTGACTGTCTTGGTTGGTCTGTATTTTGGGGTGGTCTGCGTGGCGCCGTGTTTCACGGGCCTCTCTTCTGATGTTGACGTCTGCGCCTCCACAGGCGCTGACTCAGTTCTTCTACATAACCACCTTCATGTGGACGCTGCTGTACGCCGTGGACGTTCTGCGCACGCTGAAGGGCGTCAGCAGCTCCATGGTCACCTACGGCCTCTGGGCCTGGCTGGTGCCGTTTGTCCTCTCGACTGCTGGCTTCCTCCTCCTCTTCATTCCGGGCACCAAGTGAGACCATGCCTCTCCAGCTTCTGTTCGTGTCGTGACTTGTCGCTGACGTGCCACTCTTACATTTCTGTGTGCAGGCTTGCTAGATATCCATTATTGGCTCACAAATTCCCTCCATCGCATGGGGGAAAACTGGCAACTTGAGCCGACTGTGCTGGGCTCTGTGTAAGTGGTGAAAATGAGGGGACGACAATTGCATTCCGTTGAAGCCGGGAATTTTTTGTAAAGATCATCTTTTTTTGTAAAGATCAAAACCATCCCCTTGTTTGAGGTGTGAAGGGGCCTTTGTTACGTGTCTATATAATGTATCGGATGTTAGGTTGTATGAATCACTGGGCTGGTATCAGATTTCGGTCACTACGGGTGTAAAGTGCCGCGCGCCGATCTCGAAAGGGCAGCTCGAAGACTGGAAAACCATTTCTTACGAGACGGTTTTATTCCGTTTCTGCGGACGAAAACGAGCATCACAATTGGGAAAAACCCCCATGCTCACAGGGACGCCACTTCGAGCCAAAGATAACGCAATTATCGATTAATCCGTTCCACGACCAACTCTAAATATCCATCATACTAATACCTTGAAGCATAACTTCACAATTATTGAGCGACGTTACCTACTAGGCGCTTATCCGAAACACAACACTTTTGCAATCTAAACGTACCGACTCGTTGCGCTTCCATAGATGACAGCAACGCGCAGCTTCTACATCTCGCCGTACACAGACATCTGGCTCCATCACGGGACCCCACCGGCTCGGGATCACGGCTCACAAATAGTCACATGGCCGCCAGAGACCTACGAGTTAAACGTCGTTACAAATATATACAGATAACTCGAAAACCCAGAAAATGTCGTATGGAAAACTTCTGATTTAACTCAATATCAAAGCATATCACGCATAGCAAATCACATTGATAAGCGTGCCATAAACTACTTACGGAGGCCAGCCGGGCTCTACGCTCATCTTGTCACCACAGCGTCCGTCAGAGAAAAGACCAACGCCCCTCGACAGCCGACCCAGGTCGCCACATAGCGCCCGCAGCAATTCGCATGAAGTCAGTCAAAGTCCCTACACACAATACGCACTATCGAAAGCATCGCACCTCCTACTGAAGCCTCAGACCTTTCACGACTCAAGAACCGCCTATCTAGAATATTCTACGAAACAGAGCAAATCACGCCTATTCCAAATGCTAAGCAATTATTAAACCTCAGCACTAGGCTCACGTCACGTGACGTCAGTGGCCTGACCCAAGTTTACCACGGGCCGCCAGCCGTCTAGCGGCAGGAGTACAAACCGACAGTACACATTGATCCCGTCCTCGGCGCTCTCAACAATACGACTGATACTTTGCCAACAGGGCTGCAAACGGGCGCTTACACTCCCCCCATTGACCGTCCGCAGGGCGGTCAATACACGAAAAAAAACCGTTTGCAAACACGAACAAATCAGACAATGAAGTTTCCAAGTTTGCCTTCCCTCTTGACTAACAAATACGAGCTTGAAAAATAATATGTGTGCTATCAGCCTCAGCGCAGTGACAATTATGAGCGGACGCAGAACACATGCTGACCAAATACGCACTCATGACGTCACACAAAGTGGCGACGCCAGCACGTCACCAGACGCGACAAACCACCTGCTGTAGGGTTTCATGCCCCTTTTTGCCACCACTCGGCAAGGAGAACCCACTTCCAGCTCCAACGGTGCCAACATCCACCCACAGAATGCGAGTGACTCCAGTGGTGGCGAGAAAATGAGCGTCCATCGACGATCCCTCTTAGTGTTCTCCCACCAGGTTGTGAGACCACATCGTGCGGGAGACGCCACACCTGCTCCCTGAGCTCGCCCATCGGTGCTTTCAAACCGCAGCCGTCGTGAACTGCACCTACAACCACCCTAGTTAGCATCTTTGGCGGATTCTCTACAGACTCTAAACTCTCTAGCTCAGGAATCGACACATATGCTAGTTGCTCCTTGTCATTGAAACTAACGCTTTGCTGGAAGTCAGCTCGTAACCCTTGATCATCCACTGAAAATCCTTTCCCATCCGACAACCTCTGAAAATCACCATCTGACGGAGTGGAAAGCTCAACTCCCAAAGTGCCTCCAGAATGGCTGACTAACTCACAATCGCTGGTGCTACCTGTCACACAGCTTGAACTCTCATCCTTCGCATAAGCATGAACGGCTGGATAAGAACGTATCCCGGTGTCGGGGTTCTGCCTGACGTGAACCTTCTGCCCATTTGTTGCGCCGCAAGGTGGCGACTGCACTAGGCCCGTTAATTTCAACTCCAAATCTAGATATTCGCGTCGGAGGGCAGCCCCAGACCGCTCTGCCTCTAAACGGATTTCCTGTTCTCTTACTATGAACCTTTCCTTTACAGCTCTGTACTGGGCAAGCAAAAGCTGAATTTTAGCTTCCCGCCCAGCCGTGGCCCCTGGAGCCACTGAACCGCAAAAAGACGCCATGCCTATACCAACCCCTGAGGCTATGGAACCTACACAGGAACAGCAAACATGAACACGACTGCTGAACACTAAACCCAAACGGAAAATTGAGTCAATGGGAATGTAGCTGCAAGACGTAAGCATTCAAATCAAACATCCTACAATTATGGCCTGCACAAGCGGAAAAATATATCCGTAATTTAAAGCCCCAATACGCAGATAACTGGATCAAATACCGGGACCTATTACCGATGAGGCAAATCAAAACTGGAATCGCACATACATACGAATAAATACGAACTTACCGGCTACGATAAGGGTCGAGGCAAAACTATAACCAAATCTGCACCGCTAGCTTAAACGCTTCACATACGAGGGAAGCTAATCAATGGGCTAAACGATGTGAAAATCTCTTAGTAAGCACCAAACAGCTATTTACTTTAAACTAAGTCGCTTACGACAGATAACTTATCCAGTATCTCCAACCAGGGATTTGCTCAAGAACTGACAAATAACTCCGAAAACGTATCGACTAGCTTAAACAGAAAATGCCGTTAACGGCCAAGGAATGTACCCCCAACTGACTCAAAACTGCACCGCTAACGACCGAGGAGCCTATCTACCAAGGGACTCAAAACTGCAACGCGACCGACCGAAATCCCTAACCACCAACAGACTCAAACCTGTGCCGTTAACGGCCGAAGAACCTAACCACCGAAGGACGCAGCTGTGCCGTTAACGGCCGAATAACCTAACCACCGAAGGACTACTGTGCCGTTAACGGCCGATGAACCCAACCACCGAAGGATTCAAACTGTGCCGTTAACGGCCGAAGAGCCTAGCCACTAACGGACCCAAAACTACGCCGATAATGGCCGAAGACACTTACCCCGAAGGACCTAAAACTACCGATAACGGCCGCAGAACATACCCACCAACTGACGCAGAACTGTGCCGTTAACGGCCGAAGTGCATAACCACCGAAGGACTCAAACTGTGCCGTTAACGGCCGAATAACCTAACCACCGAAGGACTAATGTGCCGTTAACGGCCGATTAGTATACCCACCAACTGACGCAGAACTGTGCCGTTAACGGCCGAAGTGCATAACCACCGAAGGACTCAAACTGTGCCGCTAACGGCCAAAGAACACACCAACCAACAGACTCAAACCGTAAACCGAACTCCTTGAACCACGAACCGTAACCATTAATAGTAACCAGTAACCACTGATGCCTTAACCACTGAAGCACACAGCTGACCCGAATTACCACCATTATCACCTGAGCAAAACCAACTCTGCATACTTCACCGCTGCTCGCACCGAACACTGCCGAAAATCACTGCACACTGCGTCATACCTTCTCACTGAGTGTTTGCTCCAACCGCCGCTCCACCTTCAGGACCAGAAGCCATCTGAAGTCCTCGCGGCATCGACGGCATGGCCTCAGACGACGAAGTCGAATATGCTTCCGAAGAGCACTCGAAACTGGCCCGAGCAGAAGCCGAGTCGAAACTGTAAAGTGCCGCGCGCCGATCTCGAAAGGGCAGCTCGAAGACTGGAAAACCATTTCTTACGAGACGGTTTTATTCCGTTTCTGCGGACGAAAACGAGCATCACAATTGGGAAAAACCCCCATGCTCACAGGGACGCCACTTCGAGCCAAAGATAACGCAATTATCGATTAATCCGTTCCACGACCAACTCTAAATATCCATCATACTAATACCTTGAAGCATAACTTCACAATTATTGAGCGACGTTACCTACTAGGCGCTAATCCGAAACACAACACTTTTGCAATCTAAACGTACCGACTCGTTGCGCTTCCATAGATGACAGCAACGCGCAGCTTCTACATCTCGCCGTACACAGACATCTGGCTCCATCACGGGACCCCACCGGCTCGGGATCACGGCTCACAAATAGTCACATGGCCGCCAGAGACCTACGAGTTAAACGTGTCGTTACAAATATATAAAGATAACTCGAAAACCCAGAAAATATCGTATGGAAAACTTCTGATTTAACTCAATATCAAAGCATATCACGCATAGCAAATCACATTGATAAGCGTGCCATAAACTACTTACGGAGGCCAGCCGGGCTCTACGCACATCTTGTCACCACAGCGTCCGTCAGAGAAGAGACCAACGCCCCTCGACAGCCGACCCAGGTCGCCACATAGCGCCCGCAGCAATTCGCATGACGTCAGTCAAAGTCCCTACACACAATACGCACTATCGAAAGCATCGCACCTCCTACTGAAGCCTCAGACCTTTCACGACTCAAGAACCGCCTATCTAGAATATTCTACGAAACAGAGCAAATCACGCCTATTCCAAATGCTAAGCAATTATTAAACCTCAGCACTAGGCTCACGTCACGTGACGTCAGTGGCCTGACCCAAGTTTACCACGGGCCGCCAGCCGTCTAGCGGCAGGAGTACAAACCGACAGTACACATTGATCCCGTCCTCGGCGCTCTCAACAATACGACTGATACTTTGCCAACAGGGCTGCAAACGGGCGCTTACAACGGGCGTGTTGCTGTGTATGTCTGCTCGCTGTCTGGAGCCGGCTTCAGTCGGGTGACACCCCTTCCCGTGCGCAGCTGCCACGCGCGCGGCCAGAACAGCTTCCTGCGCCACTTCCCCAACTACCTGTGCGTGTACGTGCCGCTGGTGACGGTGATGGTGGCCTGTCCGGTGCTGGTGCGGCTCTCGCTGGCCCGCATCCGCGCCCGTATCGCCAACACCTCCAATAGGTGAGCACCCGGCCAGCCACCGCCAGCCGCGGCACGTCTCAGCTGTGGAATGTGCTGCTCAATACCGGCTGAGGCGAATTCGTTTAACATGATATATTACGTTACTGTCGTACAAAAGAAATGAGTTAGTTCGCATGGGCAGTACATTAGAGTTGCCTTGTTTTCCCTTGCACTCCAGAGATTTGAAGATATTATCTTAGATTCAAATCATCTTCAAATCTCTGGAGTGCAATGGAAAATACAACTATTATGTACTGTCCATGTGAGCTAACCCACTTCCTTTGTTCAGCAGCTCTGGTCTTCGAGGGAAGCGTGGATTTGGTTGGTAATTGACTAGTTTCAGGCTTTTGAACTCTTCCTATTGGACCCTGATCTGTGATTCTCACTTTGATTATTGAGACAGGAGGGGATATGTCCCACCAAAGAGCTTTGGAATCACAGTGATGACTGGAACACGTTCATGATTAGTTTCGCTAATATCCGCCCTACCTAAGAACAATCACCATTCAACTTCTGTCCATATGGTTCCTCCCTTTGCCCACCATCAGTTACCGCAGGGCGTGGTAGTAGTCAGTTTAAGTACACAGCGCGCCGCTGTACTGCAGGTTCAGTAACCGGGAGCGACGCACCCTGCTGTACCTGCGCTTCAAGTTCATCTGCATCGTGGCCGCCTTCTACCTGTGCTGGCTGCCCAACCTGGTGAACGGCATAGTGCTGTGGACCACCTGGCCACACGTGCCCGTCCAGACCGTGGTTGTGATCTGGTACTTCATGGTGAGCACTGCGCATGCCGCTGGTGCTGCCCTCTTTACGTGCCTGTGAGAGATTTCTTAACGCAGCGGTGAAGTCGCACGTGCTCCAAGTGGATCAGTAGTTGTGACAGGGTGGTGTAAGCGGCTGCTACGATCCTAAATCGGCGGTATTTACTTGGCTTTACTCGTCACTCGGGCGAAAACTAAACGAGCGGTTGGTGACCCTGGCTTTTACAGAATCTGGTAAATCATTGTAGTTATGTGTTTAGTCTTGAACGCAGCATTCCACATAGTAAAGCCTACGCATATTGTCATACGTGTGACAATGTAGAAACAAAATTATATACCTCGAGTTTAGCCTGGCACGCTCAAATGTAAGGCAGCCACATGCTGCTGGGAAAGTTTCAAGCTTTTTGTACAGTTCATCTGTTTTTAACGCTATCTGTGGCTAAAGTTTTAAACGCGGGATAGCGTAGTGCACTCCAATCTGATAAATAATTTAAGTAACGTGTAAAAGATGTCATGAAGCACACTTCTTTTTTTCGTGACAAATGTGAGGTATCTAAAGAACGACGTTTTTTAGGCCTCATTGAACCCTCTGCGTCGGTCAGACCTACTGGCCGCGGCCCCTCTCCCCAGCCTCTAACCCGCCGTTTGGCGGTGGCGCTGCTGCAGGCGGTGCTGAACCCGTCGCAGGCGGTGCTGAACTCGGTGCTGTACCGCAGCTGGGACGCCGGTGCTCCCAGCATCCGCGCCTGGCTGGCCGAGCGCGCCGCCGCCGCATCCTGGTGGCGCAGCCTGCCAGCGCGCCGGCCCGAGATGGAGCCACTGTTCGCCGGCCACGTGCGCAAAAGGTACGACGGTGTCAACGGAGAGCACGAGCCTGAGCAGGAGTAGACGCCGGCGCTGGTGGCGCCGCGGCGGAGCTGAGTGGAACCAGCAGCCGTGGACCGGCTGGTAGCACTGAAACGGCGGAGGTGTCGGAGGCTAGGACGTAGGACGGCTTAGTTGGTGAGCTCGAGGCTGGTGGAGGGTGGTTTGAGACTGGGAGGGCTGAATGCGGCGTGTCTGATAGGCTCAGGAGACATGAGCGGCTGATCTACTTGTAGGATCTCACCACTAACTGAGCTCGGGCTCCAAGTGCCCGCCCAGATACATGGAACTCTATTGGGAGAATGGACGAAACTATAAGCCGAAATGAATGTCCAAGCCCTCCAAATCTGGGCTCGTCGACCAGAACATATGATACAGAACACCGAGATTATGTTGGCAACTATCTCGTTTCGTTTTCTTTTGCGTCCCTCGTACGATCCCACCTTTGGAGAAAGAGCTGTAGCGTTGTCACAATTATTGTACACACCAAGTCCGGCTTGCTTTCGTTCAGCGCGACCGGAGCCTGTTTCTGGGGTTGTTGGCTGTCTGTATAAACCGCAGCAGGTCCCACATCAGCACAGGTCGGGCAGGTCGTGTGTGCTGGATTGGCTCGGTACTGATGGAAGCCGCCCTGTGGGCTGTCAGTGCCACACTGCCACACACTGGTAGAGTCGCAAAGGCTTTGGAGCCCAACTGAAACTGATTCCACCAGAGGCGGAGGACTCATGCTGCCGGAACAACATTTTGTCACAACGAGACACAATGCTGTGAAGTTGCGTTATTCTGCTAGTTCCAGACTGCGATCCCTCATTATTCACACTGGACGGGGTGCGGCAGTCTTAGGGGAATCTCTCATGCCGAGTTTTGTGCTAGATGGCCAAATAGCTGCTCACAATGGCCAGAGAAAAGGGTGTCGAAAATCCGCAGATGGGTTTGATGTGTGGATAGAACACCATTGGGGCTTTTTTCTAGTAAGTTTTCCAGACTGGATGTTATTAACTCAATACGGAGATTATGTTCTGTTCGGCGGGAAAAACGACCACAGACAGTGCTTG
>JAOTON010001341.1:0-46284 GCA_034440635.1 Lepas anatifera | reverse complement strand
GATTTTGGTCTCAGGGGCCTCCGAGCTTGGGCTTGGTCTCAGGGGCACCGAGCTTGGTCTCAGGGCCACCGAGCTTGGTGTCAGGGGGCCCTCCGAGCTTGGTCTCAGATAACCCCCGAGCTTCGTCTCAGGGGCCCCCGAGCTTGGTCTCAGGGCCCTCCGAGCTTGGCCGGCCCCAAGCTTGGTCTCAGGCCCCCTCTCCCCGAGCTTAGTGTCAGGGGCCCTCGAGCTTGGTCTCAGGGGGCATCCGAGGGCATCTGATGCATAAGGCTGACCGTATGCACTGGAAAACACGAGCATTGGTCTCGGGGGCCCTAATCTTGGTCTCAGGGGACCACCGAGCTTGGTCTCAGCGCCCCCCCGAACTTTGTCTCAGGGGCCCCGAGCTCGGTGTCAGGGGCCCTCCGAGCTTGGTCTCAGGGAACGCCCAAGCTTGGTCTCAGGGGACCCCCCGAGCTTGGTCTCAGGGCCCCTGATCATCGGTATCGAGGGCTCCAGAGTACCGAACATTGAACTCGGGGGCCCCTGAGCTCGGACTCACGAACCTTTCGATCTTGGTCTCACGGGCCTTTCGATTTTGGTCTCAGGGTGCCCCAGAGCTTGGTCTCAGGGCCCCCGAGCGTGGTCCCAGGGGACCCCTGAACTTGTACTCAGGGGTCCCGAGCTTGGTCTCACGGGTCTTCCGAGCTTGGTCTCAGGGTCCCCCGATCATCGGTATCGAGGGCTCTGGAATACCGAATATTGATCTCGGGGGCCCGTGAGCTTGGTCTCAGGGGCCCCCGAGCTTGGTCTCAGGGAGCATCCGAGCTTGGTCTCAGGGTCCCCTCGAGCTTGGTCTCAGGGGCCCCCGAGCTTGGTGTCAGGGGGCCCTCGAGCTTGGTCTCAGGGAGCATCCGGGCTTGGTCTCAGGGTCCCCTCGAGCTTGGTCTCAGGGGCCCCCGAGCTTGGTCTCAAGGGTTCAGGATCCCCTCGGGGTGCCCCCGACTATTGATATCGAGGGACTCATAAGTGAAGCACAAGCATTGGCCTCATGAAACCCAGAGTTTGGTCCCCAGACCTGGGTTCAGGATCCCTGAGCATCGGCATCGAGGGGCTCCAGAGTACCAAGCATTAGTCTCGGGGGGCTCAAAATATTGATCTTGAGGGCCCCGGAACATCGGTGTCGAGTTACTCCTGAGAAAAGCGCAAGCATGGGGTCTAAGGGTGCCCCTGAGCCTGATCTATGTGGGACCCCGAGCTTGGTCTTAGGACCCCCGGGCATCAGTATCAAGGGGCTCCGGAGTATTGGTCTAGGGGAGAAATTATTTTAGGGGCCTCCAAATGGTGATTTCGGAGGGCCCCCGAAAAGTGTGGATGCAGTGGTGTAGCCAAGGGGGCCCTAGGCGTCTGCAGACCCCCACCCCCTGGGCCAATCTGAACCACTGCAAAGGTTTCTCTGATCACGTGGCCCCCAGAGTTAGTCTCAGGGGCCCCTGAAGATTCGTTCTCAGGGCGTCCCGAGTCGGCCTCACGGCCCCCGCCCTGAGAGTCGGTCTCAAGGCCCCCCGAAAGTAGATTTCGGGGGCCCCTGAGGGTTGGTATCAGGGGCCCCAAAAGTCGGTATCGGGGGCCCCGGGAGTCTGTCTCAGGGGAGGGGGCCGAGCTAGTCTCAGGGCCCCCAGAGAGTGGTTCTCAGGGCCCTGCAACAGTCTATTTCAGGGGGGTCCCTGAGAGTCAGTCTCAGAGAACCCCCAAGAGTCTGTCTTAGGGGACCCCAAGAGTCGGTCTCAGGGGGCCCTCATAGTCTCACGGGTTTCTCTCTAGGAGTCAATATTTAGTTTCAGGTGGCCCCGAGAGTTAATCCGGGGGTCCGAGAGTTAGTCTAATTTGATCCGCAGAGTGCTGGTTTCAGGGGGCCCCAGAGGGGTAATTTTGGGAGCCCTTAGAGATTTAGCGTCAGGCTGTGCCCCCCCCGAGTTGAGCACCCAAGAGTTAGTCTCAGAGGGCTCCCGGTTGTCAGTCTCAAGGACATCCGAGAGTTAATCTCAGGGTTCTGAGAGTAATTTCCAGAGGTGCTCCCGATTTTGGTCTCACGGGCCCGGAGTTAGCCTTAGGCCCGCGAGAGCTAATCTGGAGCCTCCGAGAGTCAGTCTCAGGAACGCCAAAGACTCAGTCTCAGAGGTGATTCCACCCCCCGGGTGTTTGTCTCAGGGGCGCCCTAGAGTAAGTCTAAGAGGGCTGTTGGAAGTCATTCCCAGCCCCCTCCCCACCCCAAGGACAGCCTCAGGGGACCCCAATAGCTAATCTGGATGGCCACGATAGTCAGTCTCAGCCCCCCCTCCAGAGCAAATCTGGGGGGGCCCAATAACTAGTCTCAGGGGTGCTGCCGATAACTAATCTCAGGAGCCCCGAGAGATTCTCAAGGGCCCCCAGTTTTGATCAAGAGGCGCCGTGAATCAGTCTCAGAGACCCCTTGAGATATAATCGGGAGAGCGGCCGAAAATTAGGTTTGTGAGTGCCGCCAAGTGTTGGTCTTAGGTGGCTCCAGAGCTCAAATAAAAATTTTCAAAATCATATGCCTCGGAAAAAATGTACCTACCCCTATTGCGTACTAAAAAAGGACAAATTGAAACATGTCGATCAGGTACCATTATCGAAGGAAAGGCAAAAATTAATCTAATTTTACCATAAGAGCAAATCGAACAGGGCTAGTAAATTTTTAATCTAGTAGCTTAACACCAATAAAAACATTCCTAAATATTCTGAAATAAGCAACTTTCCAATATTTTCGTAGGAAACCAGACAAACTAGGGTAATGACAGAAATTGATGAGCATAATCCCAAAAGAAAATAGGTATGAAAGGTTGAAAATAACAATAACAGAGTGAGCCAAAGCGATAGATATCTTGGACGCCTTTTGTCTTGGTAATTTGCTCGTTTACAAGATAGAAAGGGTAAGAAAGTAACTGGATCTCAACAGGATCTGTCGACGGAATAGAGGTTATGTAACGTTCAGGACACACTCCCTTATCCCTTGTATCTTTATTCGTTTTTTTCATTTCTTTGAAAATTTCCTGATTAAAGAGTTCATGGATTCGACACCGGGAAATAATTGCTAATCATTTCCCGTAGATCATTTCTTCGTACTCAAAACGACTGACCTCCAATAACTTCATGTCTGATTACCCGAGTGAATTGAGGTAGACTCAGGTTTAACATCATGCGCGCATCAACATTGAACTTCCCGAAATATGGCTCAAAGCTGTTATTATAGCCACGCTGGCATATAAGTTATGGGCCATCCTTAATATTTGGTGACCTTAGTTTACCAACACTTGGTCGGATCGAAAAACCAAGCTATAAACAAAATAAGAATGAATGCTTAAAAAGTCATAACAAAATGTCCTTAGTGTGAATGTTATAATGTTAAAATACTATACAAAAATATAGGAGATGGGCCCGGTTACTAAGGGAACCCCGGCCTGGGGCTCCCCGACGGTAGTCGGACCCCTCCTTGGCTGAATCCTGGCTACGCCACTGTGTTCTGAGACTCTACATCAGCCATCCTGGGACCCCTAAGCCTAGCTGGGGCCCTGTGCTAATCTGGGTACAGCTGTGCTTAACTGAGGCCTCTGATCTGGTATGGGGCCCTGAACTCTTCTAGGGTCCCTGGGCTAAGCTGGGGCCGTGAGCTTGAATGGAGCCCCTGAGCTGGTATGAGAGGGGACGCTATATCAGCCGATCTGGCCCCTGAGCTGAGCTGGCATGTACTGAACAAGAGCCCTGAGCTGGTCTGGGGCCTCTGAACTGTTCTAGCATCATTGAGCTAAGCTGGGATCTGTGAGCTTGAACAAGTCCCTTGAGCTGTTTTGAGACCCTACATAAGTCGACCTGGGGACCTCCGAGCTGAACCGGGCCCCTAAGCTAATCTGGCACCCTGTGCGAATCTGGAGCTACCCTGTGATGAGCTTCTAGGGGTGCTGTGCTTATGTAGGGTCCCTTGATAAGCTGGTCCCGAAGCTAACGCACTGGTCTGGGCCCTTGAGCTGACTGATCTGGGTTCCTGAGTCATGGTCTGGACTTTGGGGCCCTCCGAGATAATTTGGCGGCCCCTGGGCGGCATAGGCATAGCGACCGGGGTCAGGGGGATACTGCCCCCTTTTGAGGTGGGCCCCGCAACGAATATACAAATATCAGCAACTGTAATATAGAACAAGAAACCCAAACGGCCCCGATAGCTTGTCTGGGAACGTTCAAGTTCGGTAGTACGCTGCCTGCAAGCCCCTGAAGGAGGAGCGCTTCAAAACAAAGCCAAGGAACCTACTACCCGAGTGTTTCCAAATGAGTTCCGAGAACTGGGCCCAATCAAACTCCATTCCATATCAATCAAAACACAAAATACGAATCGGACACGGTCCCTGCACTAAATGCCGAGCAACAGTCGTTCCTGAGCCATCGAAAGGCGCGACGTCTTTCGTTGCCAGGGTTATATGGCGTCGCCAAATCTTTCCCCGTTGGAGGGGTTTCTTGGGAGCCAAATTGCTCCTTGCACAAGGAATCTGCCGTGCCTTAAACCCGAGTTGGTCGCGTGGAAAGCAGGGTTGCTAACCACTATAACACCATGCCACACCTCGGCATCACAAAGCTGGCCATCAAGTACCAACATTGCACTTGCAGTCATGCTGGAACTCTGCATTTTAGGCGTCGAAATATAGCTAGGCGTATTTATTGTGATCAGCCTTTACCTAAATCAATCTCTAATGATGGAAAGAATAGATCCGTAATAACCTACATCAATGTCCCCATTTTCGTCATTAAATAAGCAAATACAAGTTGATTAGGCATAGCGAAGTGAGGCTATTTGGTATCAAAGCATTGCCTGTAGTTTTTTAAGCAGTTCTTAATTTTGTAAATGTAATGAAAAGGGCAGAAACATCTGTAAATATAAAAAACGCGTTCGTGGTAAAAAAATGATTGAAATCCTCTATAAAAGCTTAAAAATGTATTTTGTATTTGAAAAGGGTATAGGTAAAAAACCAAAAATGTTTTTTTTTTGCGTTTTTCTATGATTTATTACATCATAATAGGTACAACTCGAAATCATAGGGGAAAAAATTAAATTCTCAATTTTCCATATATTGACATCCTTGTGTGCATGCATGCCTTATTACACTAAACGAGCTATCTAAAATTTTTAAAATTATAGGCCCCCGTGGACTGGGGCCCCCTTGAGGTGGGCCCCCTCTAAAGCTGGCCCCCCCACTTTTCAAACCGTTCCTACGCCCCTGGCTTAGTTATATGGATAAATATATCTTCGGGGCTCCTCAACGATATGTTGATTTAGCGTTGAAATGTTCTTTATATTTTCCTATTTGAATAAACCTGTGGTCTCTTCATCAGGCCTTTAGGAACACTAGAGAACAGATTTTATCCTACCTTCTCTTTTAATATTCTAGCTATTTATATTGGCTGATATTTTGGTACCCCAATCATTTCCAGCAATCCACTCCCCTGCACTTTTTTCACACAGTAAGTTGACTTGGATGACGGTAATATGGTCGGATGGTCAGCTAGGTGATTGCCAGAAGCTTCTTTCAAAGTTTCTGCACTGCTAGAACGTGGCCAATATGTCGGTGAGAAGATATCCACTCTCAAGCTCAATAAATTTATATGTTTTGCAGAATAAATATTTGGACTAAATGTGTGAGTCCGACTGATATCTCTGAATACAGAAATGGCTTTTAACACCCGCCCCAGCGGGCCTCCGAGCCACCTTCACCCTGGTAGGGGGAGTTCAAACACCCCCTCAAACTCGACTTTTATGCGGGATAGCAAAAAAGGTAAACGTTGGTGGATAGCCCATAAGCATTCAAGAAACAACATCGGTCACTATTTGACTCAGGTCCATATTGAGGTCATGACAGATAAAAAAGAAGGTGGCATGTTAAAGAAGAGTTTCGGGGCTAAAGCGGCTGACAGAGTTTAGTTAGAATACAAAACTCGCTTTCTCTCGTTACGGCAAATCGAATAATGTTTAATATGACTATGCTAGGTCAAACAAATACAAATTACCTGACCTAAGGTCAGGTTAAAATCACAGTCTAGCCTATCATACTCAATATGCATATCAATCGACTCGCAGTAACAATCTAAACGTAATGGTATCAAAATAAAAGCTTTATCGTCATCTGAAAATTTATTGACACAAAGTCTGAATACCTGCTTAAGAACCCCCCAAATGACCTCTCAGAGGTCACATCTCTAAACTTGTAACATGAATCTACAACGTGGCCTAGGATACTATGATTTGGGAAATGCAAAGTTTTTTATAAAATATATTTGCGTTCCCGACCCGGGAACATGTTTATACATTTGCACCACACACACACACTATGTATGTACACGGCTTACGCTTATTGGCATCCTTGCGGGACAGTCAAGTCCGCGCGCTCCATGTCACGTGCCCCACTGTACCAGGCAGTTGAGCTATCCCGATTTCCCGGGCCCGGCGGAACAGAGGACTGCTCCGTTGACACGCGGCGAGGCCGTGCCCTCGGGCGGTGCCACCGGACCGGTGGATCTATTTAAAGGCAAATCAAGCCCTTGTTCGCAATAAAAAGGGCGCTGGTTGGTCAGCGGAAGTCCCTTGTGAAGGCGGGCACTACCCAGTGTACTGCCATCTCCTGGGTAGGAGGCAGTCGAGGAAAATGCTGCCAGAGGGCAGCTTTGATCCAAGGACCTCCCACATTTGACCGAGGCATTTTAACCAACAGGGCCACGGCGGTGCAAATGCAAAGGTATTCCAAGCAGTATCTACAGAAACAGAGAAATTTTTCGGCCAATTTCCATTTTACCCATGCATTTCCAATTGAGAGGTCATGACCCATAACTGACCCTGCGTCATCGATATGATAGAAATTTCGGAATATATTTTGTAGTACTCGGTGGACCTATTTTGTGGTATAAGTTTCAATACGATACATCCACCTTTTTCTTACTTATGTCACCTTAAACATTTTGAAGGTGAGGTCACTCGATCTGCACTGGTAACCTAACCTGAGCTGACCCAGCCTTAAAATGATTGGGAAAGTTGTGTAATTGATCAAGAATAAGGTATGCCAAGTACGGCGGAGCATTGCGATGCTGTTTTTTCGTGCCACCGGAAAACTCGAGAGGGGTATTCAACTCCCCCCCCACCGTGGTGAGGATTAAATTTCTTTAGATACCTTTTTGTATTCCACGTTAGCTTTAATTAACGATAAACTCCCATAACTGAGGGGATTTGACAGACTTTTAGGTAGCAATGTGGTGGAAGCGGCAGCACTGTTTCTAAGTGCAAACAATAAAAGAAGGTTTGGTTTGTTGACCCAGGAGTTACTTATCGTTATAACAAAAGCTCCCATGACAGGCAAAGCGCTGTTTTTGCCGTAGTGCTCTACGTCGGTTAGATGCTAATCCCGAGTTTATTCCCCCCTTGTACGGTGAAGGTTGTGAAAACCAACATAACTGCGATGGCTGAGAGAGCGTGGCTTGTGAGCATCTTTTGAAACCTTGCACTTAATGAATCCTGTCATAAGCGCCTTGTGTAACGGAGAAATGCTCTTTCTCTTTCCTTCTTTGCCATTTCAGAATGGCCCCTCATGAACGCAAACTATGCACTCTTTCCAGCAGACTCATGTATTAGAAATGCAAGGCAATATCAAGCAGAACACTGCAAGTTTGCCATAAGACGCTATTACATGAATTAGGAAAAGCTGTCACATGAATGAACTTAATGAACTAATGCCCTCATTATTTCCCATTCGTGAATGTAAATTCCTCAGCGGAAGTGACCAAGGCATGTCCCATGTCAATGTGGGTTTGATAGACTGATGATTTCAAAATGTGCCGTACGACTCCCGGTTGCGAGGAGAAACCAGAGTAGCCAGTCAATACGATTGCTTACTTAGTCAAACACCATCCCGAAGCAAGCAGTCAACAAAACATACCGGCCTACGAAACCGCCTTGATACTGATTTATTATCGTAGCTGCTATGTTTTTTTCTCAAATATGTAGGGATGCCTCGACGCACAGTTAGTCGACCACGGCACCAAGCGTGGCCATGGCACCATGGCACCAAGCGTGGCCATGTTACCATAGCACCAGGTGTGACCATGGCACCGCGGCACCAGGCGTGGCCATGGCACCACGGCACCAGGTGTGACCATGGCACCATGGCACCAGGTGTGACCATATTACCATGGCACCAGGTGTGACCATGGCACCGCGGCACCAGGCGTGACCATGGCACCACGGCACCAGGTGTGACCATGCTACCATGGCGCAAGGCGTGGCCATGGCACCACGGCACCAGGCGTGGCCATGGTACCATGACACCAGATGTGGAAATGGCACCATGACACCAGGCGCGGCCATGGCACCAGGCGCGGCTATGGAACCATGACATCAGGCGCGACCATGGCACCACGGCACCATGACACCAGGCGCGGCCATGGCACCAGGCGCGCTCATGGCACCATGACGGCTCCAGGTGTGACCATGGCACCAGGTGTGGTCATGGCACCGTGGCACCAGGCACAACCGCCGAGACAGCCAGGTCAAACCACTGTAACGCAGGTCACGACTGCTTCCCGTTTTGCGGTCTGACTTTTCCGTGTGAGCAGGCCACAGTGACGCACATTTACCTTACGCTTTACTTTTTGAATACGGCATGGATTTCGTTTGTAAGAAGGGGCGGCAGCGACGCACATTTGTGCTTTATTTGGCAAAGTTGTTCTACGCATAGTTCAAGATTATAAGCCATTGCAGCAATGTTTCGGGGCTAAGTGAAGACTTTGATAGGAGATATCTGAGATATTGATGTTAATCGTGAAAGGTAATATGTCACTTTTGTTTGAATCGAACTAAGATAAATTCATGTAGAATATACCAATTAATCTGGTTTCACATTTCGCTTGTCTAAGAACTCCTTTTCGAAGAAATATTGTTTAGTGAGCATACCTCTACTTTAGTCAAAAAATGTTTCACGACTCACAAATCTCCACCTCCCAGCCCCTGCGAGCCAAATGACCGTAGACGGCCCTTTGCTGACAACCAGGTAGGGGTCTGTGAGGCGGACTTTTTCTCCAAATTGACGCTATTTCTCAGCAAACCATGAGTTATGATACAAGAGATATGAAGCGGGCTTCTTGGTATGCTCGGTCATATCATTATCTCAGTTCAAATTGCATTATGATGCTACAGCGCTCTTTAAAATTCACACACAAACACTTTAGAAGGCAACAAGGAGTTTGTGGCACCAATTTTCTAGCTAAGCTAGGGTTCCATTTGTAGCAAATACCGCGATCTGATGGAACTGAAAATGCCCGTCTACATTATTTACGAAAGTATCCAGTATTTAAGAAGTGAAATCGGTGTCAACAAATCAGTTAGCGGTACTTGTTTAGTACAACCATCTAATTTCTGTAAGATCCCTGAAGTTCAGTCTTTTCACAGTTAATCAAAGAAGGTAGTAACTTCACCAACGTCGTTATATAACTGTCAGAAAGAGTTTTTACAAGGTCAAGGACTGGTCTATCTGGGACATACACTTTTAGTATTCCTTAAGATGTTCTTAAATTCATTATGCGTGCCGTTTATCCCTTTAATCAGTAGCCTAATCACGCTTTGACGCAAACTCAGTTCTAAGACCAAGCAAAATCGTTGGAAATAGAGACTCACGCATACCTGGCTTCCCAGCACGGTCTTCGTGGAAGTTGGAGCCATTTCGGGACACAGTGATTGTTCACGTTTTGCGGTCGCATCAAACGATGTTCCGCTTGGCAGGAGAACACAGACCTAACAACTCTGAATGCCCCACGATGCACTCACACACAGCGAAAGATCCACGCCCATCAGCACACAAGCACATACTGCTCTGTCGTCTGTGCCCTCCCAGACACCCAATGAATTTCTTTGTCTGCGGAACACGCTAGCGGTGTCGGTAGGTGCCCGCAAGAAGTTGAGGAACCAAGGGGTACATTCTACCAAAAAGCTTACAAGGCTCCACAGACCCTACTATGAAGAGGTGCTCAAGTCTACATGCGATGTAGCATTGCCTTTTGATCCGGGCTCAATGTCTAATACTTGACATGCATGTCAAAACATGAAAATTTAAGGCAAAGGAATGCCTTTCATTCATGACATCCACAACAACGAATGCCCAGCAAGAATAGATTAGCATTTCCATATGTTCCACGTTTTCTTGCAGCAGCTTCAAATGCACGTTGTAAACGTAAACGAATACTTCTCTCAAGAAAAGGGCGCAACAATCACTCGTTATCAAAATTAGAGGTCGTCCACCTATAATCCAGCCCATGGATCCAAGGAGATCTACATTCTGCAGCTTTAGCACCGACTAGCAAACGACCATCGGAGAGACCAACTCACACTCTTTCGCCCGTGCTATTGCCTTTTCCTCGGCGATGTTACTGAACACATTACTCATCTCGCCAGGCTGCCAGTGTTTCTCGTGGTAAAACGCAATTAAACTGATCCTTAAAGTTCTCTGGGAGATTTTCCGCTGTATCATCACGTACCGCTTTTAGGGCGCATTGAGAGAAGTAGCAGGAGGGCCCCAAAAGTGCCCCCTTACTTGTCACGAAACTCAATAAAAACTCCATCAAGGCATCTTCGAGGGACGGACCATGCGTGGCGGACGGAATGTATCCACCACCTCCTCCTCCTTGCGTTGTCTGCGCATGCGCCTGCAGAAGATGCAGCAGACGACAGCAGAAGCAAACACAACGAACGCAGCGACCCCGGCAGTCGCCAGAAGCACACCCAGTCGAAGGCAAACGCTGTCGGCCGTCTGGGACTGACCTGGGGAAGAAAGTCAACTTTTGGTGAATATCGTAGATAAACTTAGTGGCGGATCTAGCCGGGTGGTTTGGGAGGGGCAAACCAAAGTCGAAAAGCAAAAAAAACGTCGCGCAGTGAAAAATTGCGTTACAATATGCCTTTTCGGTAGAATTTTGGGAACTGGAGACGAAAAGCAAAAAAAACGACACGGGGTGAAAAATATGGACTCAAGATACTTTTTTCTTATCCAAGTCCCAATATTTACACTGAACTTCAATAATTATGTTTGAAGTTGAGAGTTGAAGCACCAAAACCTTGCTTACAAGCTAAAAAGGAGTCGGGGAAAAAGGAGGTCGATCGCTTTGGGGGGGGCAAAAACATAGTTTTGCCCCGAGCTTTTCCGTTTGGGGGCAATTGCCTTTTTCGCCCCCCCTGGATCCGCCACTGGATAAACTATAACGGTTCTACGGGTGGTGGAAAAACATCACCAAATAACAAAGTGGAAGCAAGTAAGTATCCAAGCGAAAAAGAAATTATGAAGAGCAAGGATTAGGCAAATTTTAGTACGTTTTCTTCTTCTTTTTTAACTTCATTACTTTATTGCATCACAAATTTCACACAAGCATATGCAGAAATTTGAAGGGCACCGTCACCTCACGATCTATCTCCCGCTATCAACATTTTAGCACGTATTGATGTACGACGTAATGCGTAGTATGCATGTAATACGTCTCAGATTTATGGCGCATGCCTACATTTTTGTTAATTTTTTAACTATGGTGGACAAGATAGGCTTATTACGTTTAGACTCTGATATGAAGCAAAGAAAACTATTTCTGGTTATTTTCCTCCGGTGATTTTGATCTGAGTGGTGTGAATCAGTCGCCTGGTCCACAAGTACGTCCCCCTGCTATGCCGTGTAAAAACTAGGGAATTCTTACAGAATGTGCAAGTTTACAGCCGGTTCGTGACAAGTGTTTGGCTTCACGATACTTCAGGTGGAGACAATGTGCGGGAATCTCCGTGGTGATCACAACAGGCAAAGAAGATACTCTACTTCCATTGAAAAGGTTCTTGGGTACATATTTGGCTAATGGCGCCATAAATGTGCGTGGTTAGTTAGTTAGTTGTTTGGGCCTTCGAGCGTACAAACCTTTCAAGGATATATAGTGCCCTGAATAAATGCGTGGTATAAGGAGCGAATTTCTCCAATGCTAGTTTATAGCTATTCCAAAGCTCCAGAAACTATCGTTAGGACAAGATGACACGACTGCCCTCTGAGGCGGACCAGCGCTGTGGAACCAGTTGCATGTTTACCGATTTCCGCTGGTGCCTGGTGACACGGTACTAGAATAGAATGAAACTTCCGAAATTCCACAGCTGCGAGTAAGGTGCCAGCGCCAGTTTAACCTGCAGGAGTATTAACCAGTTGGTACGTTGGTGCGGATTCCAGTTTAACGCACGGGAGTATTTACGGGTAGTTACGGGGGTTTGCGGCTTTATGTACGGGAGTATTCGCGGGTAGTTACGGGAGTTTGCGGCTTTATGTAGGGGGAGTATTCGCGAGTCGGTGCGGTGGTTTGCAGGTTTCAGGGAGTCTGCGAAGTTTTCCGCTCAGATTTATTGTCAATCTTGTCTCCATTCGTTAAAACAATTTATCAAATAAACAATTTATAAATATAACAATGGAATGACTAATCTTAATTTAGCTTAAGGTGATAAAATGATTAGTAAAAATGTTGAGGCATCAGCATTCAGGCCATCGTAAGTTAAATCGCATATTTGTTTTATGCCCATGACTTCTGGTGTAATTGGGCCAAATACCTGTTGCTGATCTCTAACAGAATATATAAAAATAAATGCAAATACAAATAGTCCATGTTGCAGGCATCTGTGATTTCCGCACAAAAAACGAGCCCCAATTTTCAAATGGCATCGTGCCTTATTAGAATCAAGTGAATGTATTAAGAATGCAGATGTGTTAACCGTGAAAAACAGGTACGATGTTTTCGGTATCGTGATGATATTACGGGGTTCTTCAGATCTTCCCTATGCATGTATTTATTGATGAAATCGCATTAAGAAGTTTTCACTTGACGTCCATTACGTGTCAGTAGGCAAAGAGGGGTAAATCGGGGTGTTTGAAATGTTCAAAGTAAGCAAAAAATTCCGCTTTCGTCGCTTTTGATCTTTTATTCCATTAAGCTAGAGAGGATCACCTGCCTCAATTCTGTCACAAGATTGGCTTCAATAGAAATTGGGAAGCTGTTAAATCGGCTGCAAGACCAGTTTTGAAGGACACTTGACAATGCAAACTTAAGCCTCCAAGATTTCTTCTTCTTCTGCGACTACATCAAAAATACAATGTACGCAAAGAGACTCAGGGAATTCTTGGAACAGAATGGCGGTCATCTCGAAGAATATAGAATCAGGTAGATAAGTCTTCCGTTTCATGTTGGTAAGCAAGATGTTCTAAAGACACTGAATTACCGATGACCATAGTTTCATTCAAATCCTATGAACAGTCAACAAACGGTGCCTTCGAAGGTTTGGACCTTTCTTGGGCTGGAACGGGAGATAGTCATTCATACATGACATCCCTGACCACATTCATGTTTTCCATGGATCTCAGTCTACAGTTTTAACGGTTTTGATTCGCAGACTTAAGCATATGTAGGTACCAAATTCATCACTAGAATATTACCAGTGCGGTCTGACTTGGTCTTTAGGGATCCTCCGTTTTGCCTTTGTTACTTTAGTAGTTTTTTGTTCGGAACTTCATCGGGTAAGAATCTATAATATCCTCCGCATAGAAAGCCTTAGACGAGTATCATGTGGTGGATGATGATGATTTTCTATACCATGAAAGGGTTGTCTTCTACAAGATGTTAAATGTTAAAATCATGGAGGTATCTCGCTTGCAGTGAACAAAAAGTATACCCATATATATATATATATATTTTTTTTTTCTAAGTGTCACTCATGGCATGCCTTAAGTTCAGTTGTTTAAGAACTTGTTATTCAGGGGCCGGATACATCCAACAAGGGATAAAGTTCTTCTTCTGACCTTGTTTTCCTCGAGATGGCAAACGAACAGGTGGAGCAGGTTCGGCAACTTGGAGCGACCTTCATATGTTTTGCAGGTGCCTCTGACGCTTCTATTTTCACTTGGGAACACGCATTAATTAGCTGGATGTCTCCAAACAAGACTGCAGCGAAGCCCGCCGTGGCAGAATATTATACAACGTGATAATTATAGATCCCTGGAAGATAGCACGAGTGTGTCCAGAGGTGCACAATTGTGACAAAAGCTTAGGGGTGTTTTTTCTGGACTGGCCACTGAAAATTTCACTGAATATGGTGGAGAAGGGGGAGATGAGAGTGGGAGGATGAAACATTGTATCCATGCCAATAAAACTCGCCATGTTTGCTGGCAGCCATTTTTTAAACTGCTGACTACCTTTACTGTGAGCCATACCTATCAGTACACTGCTACGGCTGGTACACTGCTATGGCTGGTATACCAGTACACTTCTATGGCTGGTATACCAGCGCACTACTATGGCTGGTATACCAGCGCACTACTATGGCTGGTGTACCAGTCCACTACGATGGCTGGTATACCAGCACACTATTATGGCTGGTATACCAGTACACTTCTATGGCTGGTATACCAGTACACTACTATGGCTGGTATACCAGTACACTACTATGGCTGGTGTACCAGTGCACTTCTATGGCTGGTATACCAGCGCACTACTATGGCTGGTATACCAGCGCACTACTATGGCTGGTATACCAGCACACTATTATGGCTGGTATACCAGCACACTATTGATGCTGCTATACCAGTACACTTCTATGGCTGGTATACCAGTACACTACTATGGCTGGTGTACCAGTACACTTCTATGGCTGATATACCAGCGCACTACTATGGCTGGTATACCAGCGCACTACTATGGCTGGTGTACCAGCGCACTACGATGGCTGGTATACCAGCACACTATTATGGCTGGTGTACCAGCGCACTACTATGGCTGGTATACCAGCACACTATTATGGCTGGTGTACCAGTACACTTCTATGGCTGGTATACCAGTGCACTACTATGGCTGGTATACCAGCGCACTACTATGGCTGGTGTACCAGTCCACTACGATGGTTGGTATACCAACACACTATTATGGCTGGTATACCAGTACACTTCTATGGCTGGTGTACCAGTGCACTACGATGGCTGGTATACCAGCGCACTACGATGGCTGGTATACCAGCGCACTTATATGGCTGGTGCACCAGTGCACTACGATGGCTGGTATACCAGCGCACTATTATGGCTGGTATACCAGCGCACTACTATGGCTGGTGTACCAGTGCACTACGATGGCTGGTATACCAGTGCACTACTATGGCTGGTGCACCAGCGCACTACTATGGCTGGTATACCAGCACACTATTATGGCTGGTGTACCAGTACACTTCTATGGCTGGTATACCAGCGCACTATTATGGCTGGTATACCAGCACACTATTATTGCTGGTATACCAGTACACTTCTATAGCTGGTATACCAGTACACTACTATGGCTGGTGTACCAGTACACTTCTATGGCTGATATACCAGCGCACTACTATGGCTGGTATACCAGCGCACTACTATGGCTGGTGTACCAGCGCACTACGATGGCTGGTATACCAGCACACTATTATGGCTGGTGTACCAGCGCACTACTATGGCTGGTATACCAGCGCACTATTATGGCTGGTATACCAGCGCACTACTATGGCTGGTGTACCAGCGCACTACGATGGCTGGTATACCAGCGCACTACTATGGCTGGTGTACCCAGTACACTTCTATGGCTGGTATACCAGTGCACTACGATGGCTGGTATACCAGCGCACTTCTATGGCTGGTGTACCAGTACACTTCTATGGCTGGTATACCAGTGCACTACTATGGCTGGTGCACCAGTGCACTACGATGGCTGGTATACCAGCGCACTTCTATGGCTGGTGTACCAGTACACTTCTATGGCTGGTATACCAGTACACTACTATGGCTGGTGTACCAGTACACTTCTATGGCTGGTATACCAGCGCAATACTATGGCTGGTATACCAGCGCACTACTATGGCTGGTGTACCAGTCCACTACGATGGCTGGTATACCAGCACACTATTATGGCTGGTATACCAGTACACTTCTATGGCTGGTGTACCAGTGCACTACGATGGCTGGTATACCAGCGCACTATTATGGCTGGTATACCAGCGCACTATTATGGCTGGTATACCAGCGCACTACTATGGCTGGTGTACCAGTGCACTACGATGACTGGTATACCAGCGCACTACTATGGCTGGTGCACCAAGGCACTACGATGGCTGGTATACCAGCGCACTACTATGGCTGGTGTACCAGTGCACTACGATGGCTGGTATACCAGTGCACTACTATGGCTGGTGCACCAGTGCACTACGATGGCTGGTATACCAGCGCACTATTATGGCTGGTATACCAGTACACTTCTATGGCTGGTGTACCAGTGCACTACGATGGCTGGTATACCAGCGCACTACGATGGCTGGTATACCAGCGCACTGCGATGGCTGGTATGCCAGCGCACTACTATGGCTGGTGCACCAGTGCACTATTATGGCTGGTATACCAGTACACTACTATGGCTGGTGTACCAGTGTACTACTATGGCTGGTATACCAGTGCACTACGATGGCTGGTGCAGCAGTGCACTACAATTGCTGGTATACCAGTACACTTCTATGGCTGGTGTACCAGTGCACTACGATGGCTGGTATACCAGTACACTTCTATGGCTGGTGTACCAGTGCACTACGATGGCTGGTATACCAGTACACTTCTATGGCTGGTGTACCAGTACACTACTATGGCTGGTGTACCAGTGCACTACTATGGCTGGTGTACCAGTGCACTACAATGGCTGGTATACCAGTGCACTACGATGGCTGGTATACCAGCGCACTACAATGGCTCACCGCAGTGAGCTGATCTTGGACATGGCTTAACCCTCGCGCTACCGGGGGCAATTGATGCCCCCTAAGATTTTTTCAGAATAGCAGAGAACTCCGAGCCGCAGCACCGTGATTGAGGAGTGTACCTCCCACCCTATCATTTTCCCACCGTCCTTGAAATTTTTTACTCCTGGCCACACTAGGTCAGGTCATTAGGCGAGGTCAAACAATGCCACCTCACTTCAACTTCTGAGCTCTACCATAGCTACATTTCTAAGCCGATTGATTTGCAACTTTCGAACTTTGATGTCTCAACTAGTGTCTACAAAATATATATCCGAGAATTTTCAATTTTGTAACCTGAGGGCAGTTCACGAGGTGATCTTTCCCACAGAAAAAGCAAGGGCAAACCCGTCATATGATCTAAAAGTCACAAAAATGATTGCAAATGCTCCAATTTCTAAAAAAAACATTCTTGTCCACCCTTTCATTGTGTCCAGGGGTGATATTTGCCCTTGGAATTATCTGAGGTTATCACAGGTCACCAAAAAAACAGTATTTTGACGTTACTTTTGACCTAATCAAACTAAAGTGCTGAGTTAAGCGGCATCGTGTATGTGTCGGCACTTGCTTTCGTTTGATAAGTAGCAATATTATTTTATGACCTTCCATGATCTCAGATAATGCAAGGTCAAGAGGTACCCTCTGGAGGTCAAACCACTGGTGAGATCAATATGTTCCACACAACAGAGAAAGCTCTGGGATTTTCCTATGAAAAGTACTTTACCAGACATTAATAGCTCTAATGGCATAAGAGCTATGCTCAAGTGTCTTAAGCATTGCATTTTTAGTGGAAATAGCCTATGGTGATCCAACGTGACCTGAGCACTTCAACATGATAATAAACCCACACTGAATTACCAAGAGACTTCCATCACACATTGCAGATTTGCACTAACCAGGGATGCGGAGCCGGAGCCGGAGCCGGAGCCGGTCGGAGCCGACCATTCTGCCCGGAGCCGGAGCCGGAGCCGCCGAAGCACTTTTGATCGGAGCCGGCCGGAGCCGGAGCCGTCAGAAAGGTTCCGGCTCCGGCTCCCAAAGAGCTCTAAAATTACCAAAAAGCAAACGTCAAATGGTCACATTTTACCTCGTGAGATGTCGCATAGAAACACCTTTATTCACCTGAAATATTACATTTTCTCAATATGTTATGTATATCGAGATTAATGAAATATTGCAACTAGGGTGTTCCGTAGACGGTCTCACTCTCGGGCAGGTGATGCGCCCCGGAACTTTAGCATGGGCAGAAATTGGCAACAAATGAAAGCATTGGCGGACACTGGCGGATCCATGGGGGGAAGCAAAAAGGCATTTGCCCCCAAACTGCCCAATTTGCGGCGATTTTCTTAAAAAACCATATGTTTGTCACGATTTACCCCATACTGTCGGCCTGCATCCGCCCCTGTTGACAGACGCAGGGGGATGCCATTCCGGTCCCATGCCCCCAAGGCCCTGGAAGGGGGCAGACTATCTTTTGGCCCCCAAAGACCGAAGAAATTGTTTGAAAAAGGTGTTTACACTAGGTCTGTCGAGCAATAAAATCTTTGCTCCCACCTCCCCCCCTCCCCCAGGAGAGGTATCATGTACTCGGAGAAGTAGTTTATACTAGGTCTGTCGAGAACCCAGGGCAAAAGGCGCAGAAAACAGCATCCCCGTCACTCGCAGAGCTGCAAAAAGTCGGGCTCTCGGGTCATAAAGTGCCCGACAGATTTTAGGGCACGGTATGGTCTTGCGACAGATCTTACAATCTGTGAGAAAAAAATCTTGAAAGGAAGCAGAAAATATTTTTTGTTCTAAAAAACTCAATATTAGAATTGTCACCTCTTTCACTCAACAAGTTTTTCATGAATTTGCACCTCTCCCATATCAAGCCAGTGTGCGGCAAGAACCGATGGAAAATCGAGGGACTTATGAATCGAGGGACCTTTGAATAGAGGGCCTTATGTACAGAGGGTCTTTTCGAGGGACTTATGAATCGAGGAACCTTTGAATAGAGGGCCTTATGCACAGAGGGCCTTTTAAACGTCACCCAGAAAATCCTCTGCTGGAAAAATTCCTTCACCGGCCTGTCGGGCCCGATTTGTATTCCATAGCACGCGACAGCTTGGCCCGACAGGCCGCCGTAAAGGTAAAGGCGACAGGCAAAACAGTTTTTTTCCTTCGTTTCCTTCGTTTGGAAGTACGCTCAACGCTGCCGCAAGGGCGCTGTTTGAACAGCGCCCTTGCGGTAAAGCCGGTGTAAAAGGTATCTTTGGTTTGAAAGCAGCCCTGCGGTTTGGTGTGTTGCCTTGTGGATATGGCGGAGGCCAAGGCCCTAGAATCCCGTGGTGTGGTGGAGGCAATACGTTGCAAGGTTGTGTTTTTGATTATTTTTCTCTTGCATTACTTTGGTATATATCTTGAGTAAACTGGTTGAGCCTGGATTTCATCGTCCATAGTTGAAGGGCTGATAAATGGCTCCGATTAAGCTGAAGCCCCTTCCACCGTCCCGTGTCAAGCTTAAATGTGGATTTGAGGGATGTGGGTATTTTGGCGAGAAACGTTTTTTAAGGAGCATCAGCGAATCAAGCATTCTGGGCTGCCCTGCAAGTTCAGGAACAGTGGTTTTGGCCAAGGAGGTCGTTTTGAAGCATGGATCAAACAGCGGGCAGATCAGAACAGTGTGGGGAGAAAACAAACAAGTAAGTGATGTGGTGTTTGTTGTAATTTCGGCAGCTTACATTTATTTCCACACAGTATGTTATGCTCACTGTTGATCAATAATTTTAAATGATATTAATAAGGGAAAAATGAATTTTACCAGCAGACTGGTCAAATTAGACTAAAACATTTGATTTTCCCTTCCGTCTTCTTTTAAATCCAATGCCTGTTTGTCCAGAATTAACCACAAAAGTTGCATACCTTCATCAGTGGATTTGTAGATGCCAAAGAAACAAAACTCTTCACCTTTCCACATTAATTTGAGTTTTAAGTACCAAACTATTTCTCCTATTTCATTTTATTCACTTACCTAAATATGCCTATGATCTATGTCAAGGGGACAAAGATATAACAAAAACGCAGCCTAGTGCAACCTTTACTCATTCCTTTTACTCTTAACTTCCTTGGAAACATGATATTTATTTGACATTTACTATCTAACTGACTTAAGGTTATTTATTAGCCTCATGAACTTCAGATCCTAAACCATGTACCCTCATGGAAATGAGCACGGCAATGCATGAAAAACTTTGAGATAGCCAACAGCTTCAAAATTTAGGATTTTTCATGTAAACATGCATTTAAAGTCATGGAAAGCTAATATTACATGTTTGTATTCAACTACAAGTAGCCATGATCCTTAAAAAACACTTTCGAATATCAAAAAAGTACCCCTCCAATCTTGTTTGTCTGGCCATCAGAGCAAAATCCATATATAAATTTTGGGGGTTCCTTCCAAATTACCCCCTCCCACCTCCAAAAAACTGAAATCATGAAAATCTGCAGAAGCTGGCATAAGTAACCGCATGGTATGGGAACCAGGTCAGCTTTCTTCCATTGCAAACTATATTTTTAAGTATTCTGGGCTGGACTATGTAACATAATAACAAAATATCACTTATTCTCATTCTAGTGCAGCATTTTTTGTCAATGGCGGCTGCAGAGGACTGAAAAAGGGGGGCTGCTTTTCATGTTATTGTATATTTCCACCTGTGACCTAAATCATCTGAATTCAAGACTGAGTCTTATTCAAGACCCAGTCGAGCTGACTTTGACACACACTATTTGTATGCTGTACGTCCACAAATCTCAAATTACATCCAATAATAAATTTCCTTTACCAATGGTGACTCCAGAAAATGAGAATTGGTGGTTCGGTATTCAATTTGTTATAGGTTTCTGCCGATAACCTTAATTTCCTGAGCGTGTCTGATAATTGAAAACCCGAAGAACAGTCTCAGTTCTAGAGTTTTGAAAATTAATAGACTTGTGTCATTCCACTTAGATTTTCCATAGGCGGCTTCAGAGCACGAAAAATAAGGATATCACACATATAAGGATCAGAGCACAAAAATAAGGATAATGATATCCATTGGTGCCAAACTTGAAGTTTTTTATGCTAATTTTAGTATTTTCTAATAAGAATGTGGAAAAAGAGTAGGAACATTTTACCAATTGAATGGGTTTTAGACAATTTTAATAGTCCTATCCTAACCACCCGACAGATTTGGAGGTTTTTTTCGAAAGTGCCCGACAGATTTGAGATTTTTGCAGCTCTGGTCACTCGATGCGGCACTAGCCGACTTCAAAAACCTGGGTCGCCTAAAGAGGGCGACCGTATGCGACATCTTAGATATCCAGCCATCATCCAGCCAGCTAGCCTGGTAATGGCCGCGCTACCAGTTACTCAGGTGTCCGTGGAGAGGTTGTTCTCCGCGATGAAGCTACTGCTTACTGATCTCAGGTCCAGACTAAGAGCAGACATATTAGAGGCAATGTTGCTGTTCCGCTCCAACCGCGATTGGGTGGTGTAAAGAGCGAACCAGCTGCTGGGCCCTGGGCAGTAGGGTAGTTGGTTCCGATTTTTCTCGAAAAGGAATTATGCCATCAGCCTATCTGATGTGTTTTTTATGTTGAACACCGTTAGCTTAGGGTCGTTCAAAAAAACTTTTTTTCTTTTCAGACTCGAAGCCACTTTTTGCCATTATATATTCAATTCTGATTTCAATGAGCCACATTCCAAGCGTCTACGACAGCGGGAAAGATCGCCTAAAAAAGTTAAAGATTTCATGTTTCGGGCGCGATTGGCCGCCCGGCGTTGCAGTCTCCCCTTGTTAAATTGGGATATAAGGGGTGCATAACCTACCAGTAAAGACAGCGTGGCATGTGCGTGCGTATAAGAGCGGTAGATGGGATTTAACATGCATGCACTTACTTTTCAGATGTATTTGTAGCGCAATACAAATACATGTTATTCCACAAAAGACCTGAAATTAAATGATTCAGCATCTTTTACTCTAAATCCCCACAGAACATGAATGCCTTCCGGAGGCGAACCTTTCTCTAGTAACTATCGCTGGAGAACGTCGTGAGGCAGGTGCTTCTTCCTATTCTCCTGCGAACTATTTAAGAGCTCTGGTACTGTTAAAAGAAGATCCTGTTTCATATGTTTACCCTTTAGGTGGCTCACGAAATCTTCCACCAGCTTCACACCACGTTCTGTGGGATCATTCACGACAGAAAGTTCTGGAATACCTTGAAACAGGGGAAGCTATACCAGCTTCTCAACGGAGCCATTTCTGGTCAGAATATTTCAGATTCAGGCGCTCGAATACCAGCCAGCTGTCAGGAGTAACAAGCTGGCTGAGGCTTAGTACCGACCATTTACAGAGCTCTTCATAGCCTCTATCGGAAACTTAAGCCTGCCCTAGTCAAATGTGAATCGTTTGCTGTTTTGGCCAATTGTTGTGCGACTGGCTCCTTACCTCCACGATGGTGGTTCTCACCAGCGCGACAGAATACAACTTGCTGTGCACAGATACCACAGCTGATGACAAATTGACTTCAGTACATTCAAGGCGATTTCTATATTAACTTAATGAAAGCACTGCATTGCATTTATGGATAGCTTTGAGGCTCATAGAAGGCTCTAAAGCTGACTATCCGCGACGGAGGAACCCAAATGCATGGTTTAGAACCACTTATAAGGAAAGCCGCTAACTATTTCGGAGTCTGAGTGGATCAGTCGGTTAGCGCTTGCGCTTGGCTTGGCCAATGACATTCATTATGTGCTGGGTGTCGTGGGTTCGAGCCCACCCAGAGGCAGAATCTGGCGCGCTGCTCTAGCCCGAGCTAATTCTTTCCCCCTCACCTCTGATACCATATGACCTGAGCAGTTGATGCGTTGTTAAACTCCAAAGATTATAATATTCTGTCTTTAAGTATCTTCTGGAATGATGAACGGAATCTGACACAGTAGTAGCACGCACTTCATGCCATAAATGTCCTATATTCCATAATATGGCTCGCTGGTGAGCTCCGGGTCTTCTAAACAGACAGATGTTGGAGACAACCTCTCCTGACAGCCACACGTAAACCAGCTTGCGCAATTCGAGATAATACTCCGGTATTGTGTAGAGGTGCTGAACTCAATGTGCAAACGCAACTGTTATTTGTGACCAGAAAGTTATAATCTGCTCCGCAAATAAGAATCACAATGCTGAAGGTAAAAAGGCAGTGATGCAGTACCTGGCCTAAACAGCAAAACCATCCACCTTTCAGTTAGGTAGGCTAAAGTTTCTGACAGAGGCTATGAAGAGCTCGGCTCGATACCAAGCCTCTCCCAATTTCTCCTTCCTGAAAGCTGGATGGTATTCGAGCGCCTGAATCTGAAAGATTCTGACATGAAATGGCTCCGTTGAGAAGCTGGTGACTGGTACAGCTTCCCCTGTTTCAAGGTATTCCAGAACTTACTGTCGTGAATGGTCCCACAGAACGTGGTGTGAAGCTGGTGGAAGATTTCGTGAGCCACCTAAAGGGTAAAAAGATGAAACAGGATTTTCTTTTATTATCACCAGAGCTCTTTAATAGTTCGCAGGAGAATAGGGAGAAGCATCTGCCTCACGACGTTCTCCAGCGATAGTTACTAGAGAAAGGTTCGCCTCCGGAAGGTATTCCTGTTCTGTCGGGATTTAGAGTACTAGGGTGCTGAATCATTTAATTTCAGGTCTTTTGTGGAATAACATGTATTTGTATTGCGCTGCAAATACATCTGACAAGTAGATGCCTGCATGTTAAATCCCATCTACCGCTCTTATACGCACGCACATGCCAGGCTTTCTTTACTGGTAGGTTATGCACCCCTTTTGATCCCAATTTAACAAGGGGAGACTGCAACGCCAGGTGGCCAATTGCGCCCGAAACATGAAATCTTTAACCGTTTTGAGGCGATCTTTCCCGCTGTCGTAGACGCTTGGAATGTGGCTCATTGAAATCAGAATTGAATATATAATGGGAAAAAAGTGGGTTCAAATCTGAAAAAAATATTTTTGAACGACCCTGCTGTTAGCTCATCGAAGTTTTTCTTTGCGGGCTGTCCAAGGTTTACTTGATCGTTGTATCTTTAATTTTTTATGTGGGTTTGCGGGCATGTCTGACCCATATTTCTGTTTGCCATAACAGTGCAGTGCAGTTTGCGATATGACGGCACTGCAGTGTAGGTTGGTCCAGTTTTGAGGTTCACTGGCCTTTGGCATCTGGTCAAGAGCGTTCGTTCATCCAGTCGCCATTTTTCACTCGTAGAAATACAAAGTCACTTTGTATCTGATGGACTTTCACGCCCTTAAGAACGTTTCGATCCCATTTTGGATATAGGTACATTGCCGGAGCCGGAGCCGGAGCCGGTCGGAGCCGACTATTTTGCCCGGAGCCGGAGCCGGAGCCGGAACCGTTAGGACACTTGAACCCGGAGCCGGAGCCGAAATCATAACCCCGGACCGGAGCCGGAGCCGGAGCCGTCCAAAATTGTCTCGGCTCCGCATCCCTGGCACTAACCCCCATATTTTTGGAGTTAGAGGGCATCGATGCCCCCGGTGGGGCGAAGGTGTCACCGGACCCAGACGGGCGCGGGTTGTAAGCTTTATGGATGCTCGATGACGTTTGACCTGCGCCCCACCGGGGGTCCGGCGCCACCTTCGTCCCACCGGAGGGCCATCGATAGCCCCCTCCCCTCTAACTCCGAAAATATGGGGGTTAGCGCAAATCTGCAAAGAAGGGTCGCGTGAATTCAGGAAGAAACTACCTTGCATGTTTAAGTGGTCAGGTTAATGGTTTGACCTCCAGACGTCAAGTTAGGTCACGATAGGCTATTTTCACTCAAATATGCAATGCTTAAGCAAACTGGGCATAACTCTTATGTCATTAGAGCTATTGAGACCTGGTAAAGTAAATTTGATAGGAAAGTGTCAGACCTTTTTCTGTTATGTGAAACTTAATGACCTTACGCCAGTGCACACAGTCATAACAGCCGTTCGGAATAGGCCAAAATTCATATCTCAGCAAAGAAGGATCGGATTGCTTTGAAATTGGGTGCATCTGTAAGCTTATCAAATTTTGAGTTTTGAGAGATATCTGAGTGAGCCACAACACCCCCATTTGCCTACTTTGAGGGGGACTTTCAAAAGTTTTTTTAAGTCATATCCAACGTTGGGTGTTAACAGCTAGTCTGAATAACTTAGACATTTTTGAACACATATAACCTTCAGGCAATCAATTTCTTAATTAAAAATTTCCCTTAACACGCGCACTGGCAGGTGGGGGCGGTTACCCACCCCCTCCCTCGGGTTTTTCAGAGGTGACATAAAAATGGCGGCGCATAGCGCCGCCGTTACTTGCTGTACCTTCTCATCACTTTTACAACTTTTGTCAAAACTTTAAGGTCAGGTCATCTCAGGTCAGGTCACCTGTGCAGGTCAAGTAACTTGACCTCAAAAAAGTTTAAGATAGCATAAGTCGGAGCAGGGTGAACTTATCAGATTGAAACTCATATCACATGATGGGCCCACCGAGTTCTCTAAAATATTTTCGGGTATTTTTTATATCGATGACCTAAGGTCAGGTACGAGTCATGACCTCTCCATTGGAAATACATGGAAAAAATGGTTTTAACTGAATAAATTGGCAACGGGTGGTAATGGAGAGTTTATTTTAGCTGCATTAGATTCGCCTTGTCTCTGCAGTTCTAATGATTTGCATTTTCTCCAATTTGACCTTGACAGGTCAGGTCAAATCCTTGATTTGACCTAGCAAGGTCATATTATATATCATTAGATTTGGCTTGCTGCAAGGATTCATGCAGTTGCAGTTATTTTGCTCTATCTTTACTTGTTTAGATGTGATGACTAAAAACCTTCATTTACATTTTATCCCTATGACGGCATGTTTTGACCTCTAGTGGCCTTCAATGTGACCTGAAAAATGGTTTAAATATTTTCGATGGAGAAGTGGATGGGCTACCCAACACCGTCCACCGTTTTTCGCTAGCTAGCGTGGTTCTCAAGATCTTAGGGGGTACCCGCCACCCCCCGTCAAAGCGAAGGTTGCCCAGACCCCCATCAATGCGCGTGTTAAAACAACATTGCAGTTATTATAACAGTAACTTGGCCAGAATGGGGTAGGCGGAAAAGGAATGGGGGTGCTAGGCCATACCCTATTCCCAGTATTCAACTCATCTCTTGTTTAGACATACGGTTTGATTTTAGCTAGCGCTGGACGCTTTCTCATGTTTCTCTTCATAAATATCTGTCTGCTTAAGCATATTTGGATGCTTAAGTGATATTATTAGTATCGATTTTGCTGCATGTAGCCAGAGGCTACCTGATTAAAAGGGTCGAAATATTATGTAATCAATGAGACCGCACTTCATGCCTCCCCGTATTCAAGATAAGTTCGACCTAAGTTTAATCAGGAGAGAATCACACATACATATTTTTAAGATTATATTTGTTTCTGCCGTCCTGAGCTGTTTTGGCTGCACTGCTCCTTATTAGTGAGACACGAGCGTACCTATGTGTGGTAACCACAAATCAAATAACTTGCGGAATGACCGGTCACAAAGACATAATGCATGGTAAGTTTCTGAGGCATATCATCCCCAGGTGTCCACGAGCTATGTGCAGCACCATCGAAACAGAGCGTGCCATGAATACCCAGTGAGATATTGGATAATGAAGGTATAAGGAGCATATCAGTTTATTTTAGTTTATTGTCCAATCATCAACGGGCATGAACCATCCCAATGACAGATGAAGTCATGGTGATAAAACAGTGGTGTCAAATATCAATGTCAGTGGAAACAACATAAAAGAAAAAAGCACAGTAAAACGGATAAAAAATGGCTGAAAAAGGCTGTTCAATCGCAGTTAGCCGCATAAAGAATCACGCGTGCTCGAAATTGAGCAGCTGTGGTGTTCCACACATCAACATCTCTGCACTTATCTAAGAACACATTGCAGGTCCTCGGCAATCTACAAAACAAACCCGACATAACAGTACTAACTCTAGCGTGGGGCACATGGAAGAGAATCCTGTTACGCAGGGCTCGGGAAGGAGCCGCTAGAGGAAAGCATTCTAACAGAAAAGACGCGTCAATTTTGTGGTTATGAAGATTCCGTAAGAACAAAAGATCATGTTGCATCCTCCTTCCAGCTAATGAAGTTAGGCCAAAATGCCGAAGGAGGTCTTTGTATTCAAAAGAAATGTTGTTAATGCGGCAGCGTCCGCAAAGCCAGATAAGAAATTTGTGTTGGATTTTTTCTATTCGTTTTAGATGGGTCTGTGCAGCTCCTCCCCAAGCTACACAGCCATATTCTAGTATAGAACGAACGTGGGCACAGTAAACGCCAATAACCAGTTTTGTATCGAGTTGAAGAAGTGGCCTGCCGTGTTTTCCAGTTTGGAGTGACCTGATGAGAAATCCCAAGGCCCTATTCGCTTTTGAAATAATTTCCTCTATGTGATAGCCGAAGGTAAGTTTAGAGTCCAGGTTAACACCCAGGTCACGCATGGCGGAAACTATATCAAGCCTAGTGCGGTTAATGTGATATGAACTTTCTACCGGCTTGCTGCGAAGCGTCACTCTCAAAACCTTGCACTTGGATGGGTTGAGGGTCAATCCCCAATCGGCTGACCACGCACATAGCTTGTCAAGTTCGCCCTGCAGCGTTCTCACATCCTGCAGACTATCCACTCTTTTGTACAGTTTAACGTCATCGGCGAACATCAAACAATTGCAGTCAACGAGGCTAGGTAAATCGTTGATAAAACACGAAAAAAGAAGGGGTGATAAAAGCCCGCCCTCAGGTGTTCCTGAGAGAACCGGCGTCCATGTAGAGCACTGGCCTTTCACAACCACCCGCTGCTCTCTCCCAGACAGATATGATTTCAACAATTGTAGAGCCTTATCAGTAATTTTGTATGATTTCTCTAACTTATGGAGCAAAAGACTGTGGTTGACACTTTGGAAGGCCGAACTATAATCAGTATAAATGATGTCTGTTTGAGAACCTGCGGATATGTTGTTCCAGGCAGTGTGCAGCATTGTGCAAAGGTTTGTTGCACACGAACGGGATGGTAGAAACCCATGCTGTTTGCTGGATAAAACTGGACGAACATGGTTAAACAATGTAATGTAAATAACTCGCTCTAAAATCTTGCTAAACAGAGGTAAAAGTGACACAGCTCGATAGTTTGAGGGACACGACTTTGACCCTTTTTTATGTATGGGAACGATATTCGCTCGTTTCCACTGGGATGGGAACACGCCCTGTTCCAATGAGAGTCGGCACAACTTGGCAATGGGTACCGTAAGCTCGTTTGCACATTCATGTATGATTCGAGCACTGACATTATCAGGACCACACGCTTTGTGTCGGTTAGTACTAAGTAACAACGATCGGACAATGTCGTCAGAAACATAAAACGAAGTAAGACTATCTACATGGTATTCAGGTGTGTACGGCAGCACTCTAAAACTAGGATCCGAGAATTTACTAGCAAAAGTGCGGTTCAGCAGTTCAGCTTTATCACGGTCATGCTCAGTCCTTCTAGTGCCATCCATTAATAAAGGCATTGCAGTGAGTTTACCCTTAATACATTTCTGGAAGCTCCAAAACCTTTTTCGGGTTGGTTTTTAAATCACTGACCAGACCTTTCAGGTAATCATGATATTTAGTATTAGTCATGTTTTTAAACACTCTCCGTTTGTCACTAAAACTCTGCTCATTTTCCGGTGATCGATTTCTCTTGAGTCTTCGGTGGGCTGCCTCCTTCTCGACTAGAGCCGAGCGAAGCTCACGATCGAACCATGGAGCATGTTGCCGTCGAGGAGTCACTATCGGTATATGATGGCGAATCGCCGAGTCAAAGAAGTCGTAGAAAGTGGCGACCGCGTCATCCACCGGTGATCCATCTAGCACGTTCCAGGGAAGAAGTGAGAGGCTACGGCGCAGACCTTCCCAGTCCGCCCGCTTGTAGTTGAGAGCGGACTTGCGGGTGACTTCCAGAGGCGGTTTGCGGAAAAATTTAATTTCGCAGGCTACTTCTTTATGATCAGATGGAATTAGACCTGAGCTAACAACACTTCTCACATCTAGATGTTTACCCAGCACCAAGTCTAAGTAGCTGGTTCCCCGAGTCGGCTGATCAACAAACTGAGCCAATCAACCATCCTATTTCACACATGTCGAGAAGAGGCGAAGTTGAGAACAGTATAAAACTCACAAGCAATTTTCCCGGACTTTACTTTGGCGCGCGGGCATGCTATCCTACATACAAAAGTATTTCCATTGAAACGTTGCGACGTGAACCAACAAAGGGAGAAGCAGCGCGTTACAAGTGTAATAAGCATAGCTATTTTTCCTCCCACGACTGGGCTGAAGAATATTGGCTTCACTTTCTTCCTCCATTGTTTTCGTAGGTAGGTTGCCTTGGTTGAACGATACCTGGATGTTTACAGCCAGAAGATATGGCTGTTTACTCCTAGGCTCACTAAATCGGCGCCCGCACCTATTCAACTGGATCTGCACGTTCTAAAAAACCTTAGCTAGTTCACAGCGTAATGGTGCTTTCTCTGTGGGCAAAAGTTGAGACTCTGTCGGGTTACGCGCTAATTTAACTCCAATATCTAGCGCCCTTTCAGCGCTTCGCTTTTGATACTTTGAGGGCACTCGGTTCTGTATGATTGCCGTGACCAGCTCCTTTTGTTCACCCAGATGACCATATCTAAGGTTACAAGTACTGAGAACAGAACTGAGTAGCTGCAACACCTTCACCATGCAACGGCGACTAGTCAACTGAATCCTAGCCCATTGGAAGTCATTCTCGGATCTATGGAAGGTAGACCAAAACAGTCCTAAGCTAACAAACCAGGTAAAGAACCAATAAGGATCCCTTTAGTAAACTGTAGAAAACCCCCTTTGCACGTGTTTGAATTGACACCTCGGTATGTTTTCGCCCCCCACCGCTCCCCCGCGGTGCCCGGCGCGTCCGCTTCAGCAGTGTGGGCAACGCCGCCGCCGCGGCCGCCCGCCCGCCCGGCCGGCCGGCGAGGCCTGACATTGGGCTGGAAAAATGTCCATATCTCGGCTCTGCACTATCTCCCCCAGTCAAATATTTTTGGAACTTGTAGGATACGTATGCATCTTCAATCTAACGCCAAATCTGGAGTGATGCAGATTGTGGAATTTTTGTTGGCCAACACACATAAAAGTGCAGGAAAAAATCATAGCTAGTTGCAAGCCTTTACAAATTGCAATGTCAGGGGTGTTTTGTTGTGAAATACCCACAACAAATGTCGTGTAGAGTTTTGGATTTATGTAAAGAACTCAATGATGCTAAGAGCAAAGCGATAACACAGATATTAAGGGATATACCAAACATTGAAGAGGCATATACTTTGGGCTCCCACGAGCTCCAAATACAGAAGCTTACCATCATGGCACTTTAGGACCATGCTGGAAAAATATGAGGAGATGGAAAGCGGTTTATTGTATGTTTTTGTGTGCTCTAAACATTTCTCTATCGCACATACATGCTTGCAAGACATTTTTCGGTGACTCCCGTTTTGCAATTTTGGCCAATTCCGAACGGCCGTTATGACTGTGTGCAGTGGTTTGACCTCCAGAGGTCACCTCGTGACCTAATATGACCTTAGGCCACGAAAGGTCAGAAAGTAACCTTGCCGTATATCAAACGAAAGCCAGTGACAAGATATATATGATGATGTTTGATTCAGCGCTCTAGCTTAATTAGGTCAAAAGTTATTGTCAAAATACTGTTTTTGAACCCTGGTGACCTTGAATGACCTTGGGGAGGTCAAAGGGAAAATATGGCCGCTGGGATCCGTGAATGGGTGTCCAAAAACGCTTCTCGGAGCAAGCTGAGCATTTACAATCGTTTTTGTGACTTTTAGATCATAAGACAGCTTTCCCCATGTTTTTTTAATGGGAAAGGTCACCTCGTGACCTGATCTCAGTTCACGAAATTGAAACATCCCGGATATACACCCTGCAGACCCTGAAGGGGCATCAAGTGTACAAAGTTTCAAATCGTTTGACTCAGAGATGTAGCTCTTACAGAGCTCTAAAGTTGAAGTGAGGTGACCTTGGTTGACCTCGCCTGGTGACCTGACTTTGGGTGAATCGGGGTAAAAAATTTCAGGGATGGTGGGAAAATAATGGGGCGAGAGATAGAGCTCTCAACCGCGGTGCTGCGCGTCATCGTTTTTCTGATATCCCGAAAAAACCCCTAGGGGGTCATCGATGGTCCCCCTATGGGGGGCGAGGGTTAATCATATTTTTCTGGCCTTTCGGGGTACTTTACAGAGTTAAATGGTGCTATTGGGCCTTTAGGAGTGCTCGCACACTTGATTTTACACGCTTTGGTAGGTGAAGCATTTGTCTTAGGAAGGGGCCGAGGCTTTACAGAATTTCATTTAAGTTGAACTAGATTGTCGTAGATGGAAGGTACGCCAATTGGCTGTCGAGGCTTATTTCCGCATGTTCCCTGCCCTAATTTTCCATAATAAAACGTTCCACGCCACATTTCATTCATGCTTATTTCCTGAGAATAAAGCATGTTTGTCAACTTGATCATGAAACGGGTGCAGCTAGCTATAGAATTGCTGCGTGCCTCGGTTTAGAGGCACGCATCGTTATTATTGCAGTAATAGTGAGCGGGTGCAATCCTCTGCTACGGAGTGTTTGAGGACTGAAGGTGAAGGGGTGGGAGGGGCAGTCACTGTGAGAGCAGAGGCCAGTGGCGGATCCAGGGGGGGCAAAAAAGGCAATTGCCCCCCAAACGGAAAAGCTCGGGGCAAAACTATGTTTTTGGCCCCCCAAAGCGATCGACCTCCTTTTTTCCCCGACTCATTTTAAGTTTATAGGCAACATTTTGGTGCTTTAACTCTCAACTTCTAACGGAACCAGTTAAGTTCAGTGAAAATATCGGGCCTTGGATAGGAAAAAAGGATCTTGAGCTCATATTTTTCAGCCCGTGACGTTTTTTTTGCTTCTTGCCTCAAACACCCTTACCGGGAAGTCATATTTTAGCGCAATTTTGCGTTGCGCGACGTTTTTTTTTTTTGCTTTTCGACTTTGGTTTGCCCCTCCCAAACCGACCGGCTAGATCCACCACTGGCAGAGGCTAAATAAGTGTTCAGTGTATCACCATTAAAAATGTCAACCCATAAATGTTTCACCAGCCCAGGTTGCAAACTGTGGCATGTTTTGCGTTAGTAGGATGCTAATGGATGGATTATTTTGTGGCATTAAACACCTGTTTTGAGCATGCTTAGAGACCCTCAGAAGCACTGTCGGATTTTTGCAAGGGATTATTTCTACCCTTACGGGAGTCATTAGGTATCATTTGAAGCAACTGGCCCTCTTAAAAACAACGGATAATTGTTCTAAGAGTCAGCTGACTCCCTACTGTGATCTTGACTCCCTAATGCATACCACCCGACGCTAAAAAAGGTGTCAAATACCTCCGAAATGTGGAGCCAGACTCCTTTGCATGCATGCACGTGCGTTGCCTTCTTTTACTGAAAGGCAAACCACGCCGCCGTTGAAGCAGCCATATTGAATTGGTCGGCCACATGATTCGGTAACCTTTCCGTTGTGATCTCCGTGAATAATCGGCAACATGATTATTATCTAAAATGCTTTCCAAAACTGTTCGAGAGTGTCAAAGGAGGTACAATGTAAGGAGCCGCAAGTGACCAATACACAGGGCCATCAGTTCAAGGTTACCCATCCTCGTGCAAATACCCGTGCTCGGCGGAAGCACCTGGGTTATACACTGAGAAAAAATTTTGACTCTCCTAAATTTCCTGCATTGTGGTGACTCTGAACTCTCGTATTCGCTGACTCTCAAAATTAGGTTGAGTCGTTCAGCAAGAGTTCAATGAACCTCCCAGCATGAACGAAATTGAGCGCAGGGTCAGATGATGAGTCGGCCAAGGACAGCCTGTGTCTGGTTCGATCGCGGAGTCAGCTGACTCTAGAACCGCGAGCAAAGTGACCCTGGCGAGAGCTGAGTGAAAAAGGACGCTGCACGTGCTGCGTCAAATTTCGCCGCGCACATTATTTACTGCTGTGTGGTGGTGGTGCAGCGTTGGCGGCGTGTATAAGTGATAGTGGTATTTAGTATTTTCATCCAATTCTTTTGCATTTTAAACTGCGGACGGAGTCCAGATGCTTATGAATAGGCGATTTTGCTGAGATAGAGTGACGTCTAATGGGATTTGCAGGCTTTTCGATTAGTCTGGTCCCTGATAATTATATGAGAGAAAAAGGATGTTGATGTGGTATTTTGACTTCCACTTCTCTGGAATAGAGACATACAAAGACAGATGCTAGCATCGATATTTACCAGGTAAGTCATACTTGCAGCAGTCACATTGTGTAGGCTCATCTCCAACAATTTTGTGTTCTTAATTTTTTCGCAAATTGAAATAGTTATCTACATAGATGTTGTGCATTAAGTCCTGGTGATCAAGTATGTCACTCGAATGTTTGCGGGATCCTGTGCTGTGGTTGTGCACTACCACTGAGTGCTAGTGTCATGGTATGATAGGTGGTAAATGTAATGAGAGAAAATTGTTTGTGGGGGAATGTGTTGTTACATTCATTCTCAGTGCATAATATTATGTCAGTTGATGGTTATTAAAAGGTGATAAACAATTGCTCACCTACTTGTAAAATAATACCTTAAAAACTTTGGCAGAGAATACCACATTTGTCCCATCATGTTTCCAAATTCAGACAGCATGAGCTCGCAGATATGGGTTGTGAGGTGGCCAGCTAGGCTGAGGCAGACAAAGGAGCATGTCAGTGTGATAGGCTAGGTGGGAACTAAGCTGTCAGTTTTCTGCACTGGAGGCTAGAATGTTTCGTTACTAGGCTTGTATTCACACATCTTGTGAGAGCGAGAGAGCAAGAGAGCAAGAGAGAGCGAGAGAGCAAGAGAGAGAGCGAGCAAGCAAGAGAGAGCGAGTAGCAAGAGAGAGAGCAAGAGAGCAAGAGAGAGAGCAAGAGAGAGTGAGAGAGCAAGAGAGAGAGTGAGAGAGCAAGAGAGAGAGAGCGAGAGAGCAAGAGAGAGATTGAGAGAGCAAGAGGGAGTGAGAGAGCAAGAGAAAGAGTGAGAGAGCAAGAGAGAGCGAGAGAGAGAGAGCCTCCCCGGCTATGACATGTGGTACCATCATCACCTTCAAAGCAGAGGGGAAAGAAAAAAGAGAAATGAGCAAAACGAGATTAGATCAAAATAAAAATTCCATGTAACAAACGCTAATTGAACAAATTGTGTGTTCCTCGCACTTGTCCTGATCACATTATTGTTTCATTGATCTATTTGCCTTCAGCGATAGTCTTGTAGCGCTTAAGTACCGTTTATTTATACCTGTTCCATATCCATCCTTCACGCAGGTCTCGTCTCTTTTTTACAGATTTGGAGCGAAATCGACAGAATGGTGGATTGGGATGAGGTGGCTTAGTGGATAGCATCCTTGTCTTCTAAGCCACCGGTCCCGGGTTCGAGTCCCGGCGGAGCCTCTGAATAAGTAGATCTGATCCCCAAAATCCCTTCCAACAGGGTGAGAGTTGGCGACGCCGTATGACCCCGGCAGTTGGTGCGTCGTTAAACCCCAACAATTATTATTAATAGAATAGTGGATTGTCCGCCAAGTGTCCGCTCAGGCGAAGTTCAGGCCACGTTCCGGAGGGTGCTGGCGAACACTGTCTCTGCCACTAGCTGTGATCGAGGTGAGCATATCGTTGATGTCAATTTGTGTGTTGGGTTGTGGTATGGGGCACAGGGTTACCAAGTTAATGGAGCGTGTGATTTGAGTGAGTGCCTTCGATACGCGAATTTTGAGCGTTTTGGAAGTACCAGTGTCGGGAAGAAACCGATATCTCAGATAGACTAGAGCATGGAACTTGAGTAATGTGCAGCCTTTCGTGATCTACTATTCCTTGCGCAGTGGTATATCATATTTCTAAGTTGTGTTATATTTCTTTGCACTGGTGTGTCCGCCTCGCTCGTGATTAAAATTATCGCCCGGACGAATTGGGCAATGCATGGGAAGTTTAATATGAGAAAATATCCGTATGGAACTTTTCCGAGAAATCATAATTGTTGACCTATGGTGGAGTTATGACCCAGATTGATGATTTTTTTCGAACTGTATTTTGTTTCAAGAACTTTTATTTTATTTCTTAACTTCAGTGTGAAACCTTGCTGGGTACACGCCAAACGTCTGAAATGATTTGTATGGCGATGTGAACTTTGAATCGGGTTAATGAGGTCATGAAGTAGGTCATGCCGCTACGGTTTCGGTAGAATATGCAACATGACCAATGGTCATGACCATACTAGGCCACCCTGTGATCCTGACGTAGGTCAATGTCGGGAGATTTTCACAATTTGAAACAAGGTACCATATTTTACATCATTTGATTCGCCACGATTAGAGGAATCGCTTGTTTAAAGCTATTAAATATTGAACGAGATTTTCGATACATTGGACCAGGTATCGTCAGACTTTTGCGTTTTGCAACTCAATGTGCCTTGTTGCATTGAGTTATAAGACATAACAAAAATTTTGTAACACAAACAAAAATTTTGTCCAAGGGAAAGCCGAACCGGAGCACCAATATGGACCCTGCACCTGGAACGGCCAGATGTACCTCGAGGGCAGGCTGCGATTGCAGTCCCGACTACGGATCCTGAGAAGGCGTTCCTATGGGGCGCAGTTCTTCTGGTTTTCAATCAGTGGTGCGCGGGAAGTCTCAAACGCATCAGTGATTTCTTAGTGCCGGTTGTATTCAAGGACAAGGGTGACGCCGAGGGCTTTGTCCTGAAGAACAGGAAGGCGATCCATGCCATCCTGCGTGAGGGAATGGAAACTGCCAGTTCTGTGGAAGAACAGTGTTTAATAGGGTTAGGGGGTAGGGTTAGGGTTGGGGTTTTATGCTTTGGTGCTCTCCATAAAACTATTGATGACCTCATAATGCTAAACTGGTGTGGGTAACTTCATCCAGGAGCGAAAATTTAAACCGACAGTACTGTATCTGCATTTGGAACGGCCAGATGTACATACGTGGAGAGGCAGGCCGTGTTCGAGGGTTTCATACCACGGATCCCGAGCAGACGCTTTTAAGAAGCTGTGATATGGTTTCAAATTGAGTGAATACTTTGACGAATAACTTGTTTTGTGTTACTTTTTATGTCCCTGCGTGACCGTCCCTTGCCAAACGAGTGTGCCGTACACGGCCGGCACCGGTATCTGAGCCGATCTCAGACCAGCCACCCTCCGGCGGCGGCCGCGCATTCCCGCCGAGAGACGCCAATGACCCGCTGGAAGATGTGTATTTGGACGTTGTCTCGCTGCAATGGGTGTGGCGTGTATTTCCGGCAAGTTGACATTGTGATAGGCTGTTGTAACGGGATCCTAATGTGATTTTCGGTCGGCATTGGCCAGCCCCACTCGAAGTGCACACTTACCCGATAAGAACAATTCTGTTCAGGGGACTTACGATTCCGTCAAGGTCTGCCCAGCGATTGCTTAGTGTGTGGTTCAGTTGCCCGGCCAGGATAACTATAGTTAACACGCGCCCCGCTGGAGGGGGCGAAATTCGCCCCTCCTGGTTTTCCCCAGATAACGCAAAACCGAAGAAATGCAGAGCAACGAAACTTACATTACCTTATCCTTGATTAATTTTACACATCTGACCAAATTTTTTAGTTAAGGTCATTTCAGGTCAAGGAGCTATTCAAGGTCAAGTGACCCGACCTCAAAACCTAAATTCACGAGTTTGAAGCAGCGCCAAGGGATCATCAGGGAACCAGTCAGTTTGAACCTTTCACAATATGATGAGGTTATCAGGGTCTACAAATCTGCTATCTCGGAATTTTGATATTGTTGACCCTAAGGTAGGGTCAATTTTTGGTCACCCCATTATACGTCTATGGGAAAACATATGATGGGTTCGTTTTCAGTAAATACTGGATAGATGAAGCGGAAAATACCCAAAACCGTCTATTCTACCACGATCTTAACCATAAAGTTGAGTTTTTTAACATCTGACCTCTCAAAGGTCATGTCAAGTCACGAGAGCATAGAGTGATTGTTTTGCCAATAACTTCTCACTAAATTGAGATAAGGCTCCCATTGTGCTTGCATTGTTCTTATATTGTCATGGGGAGTCGATTGATATGCAAAATGACCATACCAGGTCACTCTGTGACCCTGACCTAGCTCGAGGTCAGGTCATTTTCACTATTTGACCTAGCAAGGTCATATTATACATCATTCAATTTGCCGCGATGAGAGGAATCCAGTGATGTATAAAGATTTGCTCTAGCTCCTCTGAGGGCAGATCTAGAGGGAGAAATGTACACTGCTCTCTTGTAAGCCTATGGAACCTTCTTTGTCCTATGCTGACCTCAATATTGCCCTGACATAAAAATTCTCCGTATACAATCTCTTCGCCTTATCAAGAGCTTTCGAACGCCGCCCGTAATTTTTCTTTAGCTTTCGTGAGAAATGAGATACGGAGGGGGCGAAAAACGCCCCCCCAGCGGGGCGCGTCATGCCGGGGACCCCAGCGGGGCGCGTGTTAAGTTTGCTTGGATTATTGTATGTTTCGTAAATTAGTCGAATTTTTTTGCTTGACGGTAATAAAAAGCTACAAACGTTTGTGTTCTTTTGTTGCTAGTACTCGAAGCGATTTATTCAAATTATCCTTTCCTGGGCATTTTGTATGACCCTCCTATAAAGGGTCACGTGACCCTGTTTTGGAGGGTCACATCGTACATAAATGAAGGGTCAACTGAAGTCGTGCCAATTCAACGATGAACTCTTTCTTAATTTATTTAGCATTTTGATTTTCCACCTGGTTTTCAAAGGGCAATGATGAACGAGGTAAGTTTCTAAAGCACAGCCTTGAGGTATAATGAGCACGTGCCGTGGTTGGTAGTCGTATATAGCAGGGAGGGAGAGGAAAGTCGGGGATTAGAGGTGAACATATAAGCTAACCCTTCAGGGGTACAACTAAAAAAACAGGATGTAAAAAACAATAAAGCTAATCGTTCCGAAAAACGCAATTTTCAGTAAAAATAATATGTATTAATTGTTCCGATTTGAGAAACCACCGCAAACAAAACTTGATTACAACGGTCATATGTTGGTCTCCAAATTGTTTCACTAATGAAGAAAATCACCCAAGTTAAACATTTTTTCCTTCAAATGATCATTGCATATGAGAAATCCAGAAAAGATATACGTACATGCCTTCTCCTGACAAAACAAATCCTCAGTTCACCTCCGTTCTATTCCATCCCACCAATTAATATTTCTGTCAGGTTTCTCCTGTTGACCAAGCTCCTGGAATGCATCTGTGTTTTCCGGCAAAGTTCTCAGAAAGCAGTGCAGGACAGTGCAGCAAAACACTAAGATTAAAACAGTTTCTAGGCTGTTCTGGATTAAATCAAGGGCTGGCAATGTATGGGAATAAACATCGGATCGCTATTTTTGCGTTCATGCACCTACCGCAAGTATACCGATTGTTTTCGGTGGGTCTTAAGGAGGATTATAAGCTAGACCAGAATCTAATAAGATTCTTATAGATTCTATCTTACCCTTAACCTTAGAGAGGCCTAACTGGAACTGAATGAGTGATTACAATGTACGACAGTCCCAACACCCGATGGATGGAGGCTTTTAACTCGGGAATGTAACACTTGCATTTCCTGGGATTTCTTAAGCTCTATTCATGAATTTCCGATCAGGTGTCCTACTCACTGTTCAAGATGCAGTCGCTAAAACTGTTTTACTATGCGCAGAGCTAGTTGTGCAAGTGTATGTAGAGAAGCTACGCCAGTCTTTGAAAATACCACAATAGGAGTTCAAGGTGGAATAACCGTACAACAGGATGAGCAGGCCCCAAAAAAGGCATCATAATTAAGTAATGACTTGAATACTCGACACTCTCTGCTCACGCTTGGCAACAAATCATTGTAAAACTGGAGAGAGCAAACTAGAAGTGTGAAAAAATAGAGAACAGAGGGAGGCAAACCCGATTTGTGTTGCCTGTTTTCGGGTAAAAATCCTGAGTTAGAGTCAAGCCAGATACTTATAAATATTTTGTAGCATATACCGATAAGTGTTTGAGGAGGCTGATGAGTCCTGGTCCAGTTTTTAAACCTCATCATCAGGCTTTTCAGCATAAAGGAAACGACCCAAATGAAGTACCCTACCCTCATAAAAATAGGGTAGGCCTAATCGTTTTACCTACTCATAGAGCCGAACAGCCCATCATCAGAATTGGAGGGTAAAAGCAAAGCGTGATTAGCCTATGAGGATCCTGTGCCTCCCCAAATTAATCGAATTTTTACAATACTCTTCAAATCTGAAGAGGTCGTGGCATCTAAAAAACAGGCTAAAACTACTTATCTGAGCAGTCACATGCTTCTCATACTATAAACCCACAGCATTGAAAAGGTACACACTCTTAATATGAGAAGCCGTGATCATCTATAGACTCATCTTTTAAATAAACTGTGATGAAAGTGGGGTCGCATGAGTAGGAACTGTAATGTCACGTGATCAATTGTTTCATCCTCTCTTAAGACTGTATCAGTCTGTCAGAATTCGAAAGGTTACAACATATTAGCAGTCATTAGCACCCTCTAAAATTCAAACACCTGCATAAGATATGTTTTTTACTTACGATCTGAAAACCCAGCATGCTCCAGTTCCGTGAAATTCAGAGGTCTGAATATCACTGGCTTCCATTGCCGCTTTAATCCACCCTAATTCAGTAAAACAAACTTATCTGCCACCTGATTCGATTTGAGCTTGGCCCACCGTAGGCATACTTTTCATTACCTCCCATTTAACCATACAATCACGCTCTTTATTTACGTTACCAGCAATAACCCTTTTGGTTTGCCTATCCATCAGCAATCGCAGAAAGAGAACATCTGTAGATAAAAGTGCCTTCCTTGTGATCATGCTCCTACCAATCATTATAACAGCATTTAACAAGGCAGAACCCTCGACATCGAATATCACCTGAATCAAATGCTAGAATGTGGGGTTGTCGGCGTCCCCAGCTCAGTTCTGGGAAATGTATTCCACATGATTTGGTGTTTAGATGTTCCCTGGCCTCTCCCCTCGAATCCGGAAATGTAAAAAACACTGCAGATTATATATTCGGGCACAGCCCTTCATCAGAATCGTGGAGTAAATATCAATAATTCTCAGTCCTAGTATAGCCAGACAATTCGAGGTCTGGCTATACTAGGACTGAGAATTATTGATATTTACTCCACGATTCTGATGAAGGGCTGTGCCCGAATATATAATCTTCAGTGTTTTTTACATTTCCAGATTCGAGGGGAGAAGCCAGGAACATCTTAACAACTCATCATCATGCTCCTCGCCGCAGCACTTCAAAACTTATCAACGTTTGATTTGGTGTTTATTTGAATTTAATATAAGTTTTTCTAATTAGATGGAACTCGCTGAAATTTACCGGCGAATGCATTCTTATAAAAAAATTACCCAAAATACTTTGTATGAACATATGTATAAAAATTGTATTTCCCGTGCAAGCACGTGTGCCGTCATATTAGGAGCCAATGTTTGGCGTATATGCATATTCTGCCCGAAGCTACATGGCAGCAGAGTGGCGCAGTGGAAGCGTGCTGGGCCCATAACCCAGAGGTCCGTGGATCGAAACCACGCTCTGCTAGGCTTTAACCACGGAAGCTTGGAACCTGGGTCCGTATCATTTCGTTTGACAAACATACGTCTGAGAACGGTTGCTGATGTAGTTGAGCGACCAGTGGACCCACTATCGTGTTAGTTATCCTTATAGCACTGTGTTTTGGACTGCAGTGACCTGGGCGCAGCTCCGTCGTTGGTTTTGAATTTTTTTATTTTTGCCGGTGTGCTCTCAGTTTTCATATTAGGAAGCCTGTACATGTTCCTTGGAAGTGGAAGGAAAGATTTATCAAATATTGAAATGGTCCTACTACATTTTCCCAAATTCTGTCGATACCAATGTGCAAATATATAGTTATTTTTCGTACTGTTTTGTTTGGGTTTAGGAAAAAATTCAGAAAACAAGATTAATGATGTAACCATACAAGTATAATATTTGCAGTATTTCTTATCATATCCCGCGTGGAAGACACCACACCCACACCGTATCTGAACAAAACACAGTAGCTGACTGAACATTATTATTGAATTCACCCGTGATGGTTACGAAAAACATGGTAGTGTGTTGAAAACATACACCGTTTTGCCTCGTGACGTGGTTGAACAATATATATATATATATATATATATATATATATATATATATATATATATATATATATATATATATATATCGGCCTGTAAAATCAATGGTTGTGAAAAGTAAAATAAAAACAAGTACCGACATTTTTTGCTTCCTTTGCTTTGGACTGAGGCGATGGCAAAAACGCATTTTCACCTGTATTATCTTTTAAGATGCACTTTCACAGAAAGGGACAAGAATCTATACGGATGAAAAACCATTCATAAGAAATTAATTTCAGTATGGTACTATATAAATTTGGAAATATGGAAAATTGAGGGCGCTTAGGCCCCAAGTTAGGTGCTTGTACACGTGCCTAATATGTGTATCCTTCGAATCTTTTCGTTGGATTAAACCATCTAATCAAGTAATCGAAGACATTTGTGCGTACCAGTGGCGTCGCTGCGGCCGCGGTCCTCTTGTTCGTCCTCCTTGAGAACCTGCAGCGACTGGAAGAGCGCCACGCTCTGAGTTCTGCGGTCTTCCTCCCCGGAGGTGGAGTTCTCCGAGCTGGTCTCCAGTTGCGGCACTGAGCGCTTCCCGCGCCGCCAGTGACAGGGCTGAGTCTGCGGAGAGCATTCAGGAAAGAATTCAGCAACAGCTCAGCACTGGCTGCACGACACCCAGCGCTTCACTTCACACGGTGTCACCAACATTTTCACCGTTGGGGACGATAGTGGGGATAGATAATCCTTTCTAAAAAATTTCAAAGTATAATTAAAAGGTCGAAATAAAAATGATATAGGTAGTCGACTCTGGGAATAAGTCACAAAAATTTAGAGTGCGTCGAAGTTTGCCTTTTTCAAACTCCCGATGCGTTAGAGTATGTATGCTGTACGCGAGTAATTACTGTATAGAGTATACTGTATGCACACTGCTTCCGAGCTGAAAATTAAAGAGGGTGAAATGTAAACTATTTTGTGTAAGACCGCACTAATTTTCTTCCAGCTTAGCCTTAGATTGGGCAAATAAAAAAACTGCAAAGGAAAATATGATTTGGTATGAAACGTTGGACAGTTAAGATGATGACGCTATAAAATTACATGTTTGATTTCGTCCCTTGCAAGTTTTTTAATATTACCACTGGCAAGAACGCAGGGTATACTTTGTTTTGGCCCTAAAGTAGCTTATTGACATATACGGAAGGAAAACCAATGATATGGAATTGTTTGGAATAAAAGATCACCACGAACATTTATCGAATATTCAGGCGGAGACTATCCACATTCTGGGGTTTTCGGAAATCACAGTGAGGGCCAGACCAATGAGCCATCCTACTCTCCACTGCCTTACATTGCTGCAGTCTGTGCAAAGCGCTCAAATCTGAATGGACTTCTCAAATTACAAAAAAGGGGTTTGCAAATAACTGATTATTTCTGACAAAAGATGGGCGTAATGAATAACAACTATATTTGTTTGGCGCGGCTCCGGTCGCATGCTGACCACATTAGCAGGAGTTGAGTCGATACCATATCTCCCATCAAACTCCCTCATCCACATACCATTATCCAAGCGAAGAGAAACAATGATTTTTGTACCAAATGTTGGGACAGGGGCTGGCGATTCTTACGGGACAGGCGCCGTGGCACATCCGAACGTCACACTCGATGTAGAGGGGCAGGACTGCCGGTGAACCGGAAGGTCTTCATGTAGGCGTACACCTGGGTCTCGAACACGCCCTCCTCTGAGAACGTGCCCTGGAACGGACTGATGAGCTTTTCGTCCACCGGACACCTGGCGGGGAAACCGGAAGAAATGTCACATGAGTTTGGAACAATGAAAAACCTGATGTACCGGTCATGCATAATTCAGTATTTAATCACCGAAAGTTTAGCACTTTCAATCAGATATCGCTTTGGCTTAAAAAACGATATTCTCATGCAATTTTCTATGCTTTTAGCTGATTTTTTTATTCCAGACGATTTCTAGACTTTGAAAAGCGTTGACAGAATTTTCAAAACTATTTCGCACATGCTTCGGAGCTAGCGAAGGCAGCTTGAGTAAGAAGAATAATGCAGAAAGGGAGTTTGAGGGTAGTTAGTGGGGTGAACGTCATTCATAGCATGATATCCTGGCCACCAGTCCTGATGATAATGACTTCGATTCCAGGGCGCATCAGCAGCTGAGTTCAATCAGCTCGTAAATGGTTCCCGGCTGTTTTTTCTGTTTTTTTACTTGCAGGCCTATTGATTGCTGCATTTCCGAATTCGACAACGTTTACTTAGAACATATTTATCATATTGGAATGTCTTCCTGAACATTCACATAGTTCTGGATCCAGCACAATGTATGTATGCACGGAGCTGAACCCAACACCTGACCAGACCTACGCCTAGCGGCAAGCTCAGAAAGCTGTGGTTCAGATGACGGCCGTGGTCCGTACTCCAGACCGCCTGGCCTCAACCTTCCTCACTCCGTGTACCACACGGCGATAACGTCGGCGCTCAAGCACGCTCTGGTGACCTCCGAGGCAGCTGAAGATGTCATTTACTTCAAGATTGCGACGGCGCAGGCACAAACTAATACAGCCGCAGACGCGAGGAAGATGGGCTACAGCCAGCGGCCGCCAAAGAAAACTGCCTGGTGTAACATTGCTTTATGCACATATAGTAACAATATTATTACTGTATGTAAAGAAAAAACATGACCTAGGTGATCTTATACCAGAAATAGTGTTATTTACGGTGCTGCAGTCTACGTGTTACGAAACAGTGGACATTCTCAGGAATTAAACAAGAAATAGCGCTAGCCCGATTAAAAACCTTGCCCATTTACATGCATGCAATTCTCAGAAGTCTAGTTTCGGTGAAAACTTTAATATTTTTCTTAGCTCGTAATGTGCGCGCACTGCGCTCCCTGAACACTCACGAAGACTTCCTGTCCTACTTACCCGTAGTGGTCGACGAGGGATATCTTTTTGTCGGCTCCGTTGTGGGCATAACAGTCGCTCACCACGATGTCAAAGCCGTCTGAAAACAGAGCAGGTCTTGTCTGTTGACATGTTGATAAGCTCTGGAGAAACAATAAGACACGCTGGTACCACTGGCGACAATGCTTACAGGCGCAGCCCCGATCGGAGGCGTGTTACAGCCTGAAATCTAGGACAACTGGACATTACTGACGCGCTCAGGCAAGCCTGCCAGGCAGCCAAAGGCGTTCAAAACTATTCGGTTGACATATTTAAATCCTACAGAGCTTCTGCGGTCCTAGCACAGCATTTCAGGATTTTCGGGACAATTTCTCGGAGTGATATACATTTGTCCTTGAGAATAATTTCTGGTGCTAAATCGACTTTATTCCGCTCTTCAAGCTATCGGTATTTAGATGAAAACCCCTAGCGCAGGTTCTTATAAATATCGTAAAAAAACTATGCACTTACAGCCAGGGGCGTCTCCAGGAATTTTTCACCAGGTGAGTCGTCTCTAATTGGGAAATGACGGGGGAAGGGGGGTGGGAGTTAAAGTTAGAACTTAATAGCTGTCTCGGAGGGCGTTAGCAAAGCAGCAAACCGACACCAAATTGGGAGCATTTGCGTAGGCCCATGCGAACAATTGGCAAAGTAATAATAATTGTAAAAATGGAAACGTCTTACAATGTCCAATAAATAAGTGCAGTTAAAGGGCATTTCATCACAATCATAGGCGGATCCAGGGGAGGGAGTAAATGGGACATTGGCCGCCTCCAACCGCCAATCCCGTGCTCCCCAAAATGGTCACGACGCCCCTTGAAAGGTGGATAGTATCAGGTTGGAAATAAACACATTGATCTGTGCCGGTAAATTTTCTGGCTGGTTACATCTGACATGAACTGTCCTGAGACGATAAAAAAGCCGGGCCACATTTTCTGTTTTACGGCACATGCTCATTCACGGTGTCTTTGCAAGCATGAGACTACCCGGCAGCAAGGAAATGCATGTCTTAGGTACAATCTGTTATGGTTTTGAGGGTCGCCAGGGGTCGCCTTTTAGACGGCGGCGTGGGGGAAAACAGATAATGATACTAAGCGTAACAGCTGTTAGGCTGAGCATTGGTAGGGACTATGTTATCTATCACTCCCTCTCAAGCCATCACCCCTAAAATTGTATATTTGCAAATACTATCGATTCTTCAGATTCACCATCGCCATCAGCTTATGCTCTGGCAAACAAAACTTTCCGCTGTCACAAGGACAACTGATTTATATTTGCCGAATGTATTGAAAAAACACTAATGATAACACTATGCCGCGGGAAGAGAACGATATTTACCGTACTGGCTGCGCATGTAGATGATGAGCGTGAGCGGGTCTCCCACCCGCACCGGGCCTGTGATCCTGTTGCCCGTGGTGCCGTACCCGTAGCGAATCTCCATGTAACACTCTGGCGGGCTCGCGTGAACACGACGGGGTTTCCCGTCTGTGTCCTGTGCGGAAGAGGGAGAAGGCATGAGACTTGTGTCAGACGTTACACACATCTTAGAATATAAAGTGCGTGATAAAAGTTATTCAAAATGAAAACTTTGTAAACAGGGTGTATTACAGTTTGGTTGCATTTATATTCACCGTGCTCTGGGGCCAATGGAGATAATTGCAGACACTGACCTACAGTCCCCAAACACCGCAATGTCCCCTTCGAAATAGAGTTGCAGTCAAGATTTTCTTTGCTAAGAAAACAACCAAGAAAGGTAAGTTTTCACCTATACAAAATAGTTCATTACACAAGAGCAGTTGTTTGGCCATACTCGCTAGAGTCATTTTTTGCGTCATCTATATACCTATATCTTATCTCGATGCTTGGGGGACCTGGTGGGGTACTATAGCACTTATCTGCCATCATATTTTGTGAATCTACCCACTGCTTCTACCTTGCAGAGGTCAAGAACATGTCAGGTTGGCTACCCACATCCCTTGATGCGACCAACATGGCTACCTGAAGCTGAAATTAACTTTTGCATGAACTGAGGCTTTAAATGGCTCCCAGAATAACTGTATCTTAGTGGTGAAAAGTATTCTCAAAAAGTGGAATTATGAAAGTAATTAAATTTA
>JAOTON010001340.1:0-149643 GCA_034440635.1 Lepas anatifera | reverse complement strand
GATTTGGAGACTAATGAATTGAGATATAGTATACTCTTAGCAATAAACAGCGAGCAAAGTCATTTAGTATGTGCAGTGACATAGATATGCGCGTGCCATACAAAGCATGTGTCCTTGCCGCGCATATTAATCCGTCAAAATGCCATCAACATCTAATGATAAAGGACATGAAAAAATATTGTTGCTTGCCCAGTACCATCAACGTTTGCTGGCGATCAATAATTCATTTAGACATCGCTAAGATAGCAGATAATCACCATTTGATCAGCAGCATGTGCCAAGACTTCGTTGCTTGAAGGATTTATTTAATTAACATTCTTTGTTAAAGAATACGTAAAATAAATGCCTGCAACCAAATATGGAAAATCAGCCAGAAGGTCTTCCTACTAATACCATCCAAGCAACCATTGAAGTCGACACAGCATCACCGAAGACCACCTGCTCAATGGAAATCTCTTGCGGAATCATCACAATTTGTTAAATCTCTGATTTTGATGTGTTCGACTCAGGTAGGCACCAAGAAATCTACTCCATATTTCGGACATGGGCACAAACAAAGCATATGACGGTGCAAAGCCAGAACTTACTCATCTGACACTCAATAGTCTACAGCCACGGATATCTTCGCCCGCACTCTCTATTAAATGCGTGCTCTTACTGACACTTTCAGGAATCACACTAGCTCCCGGGGATTTTGATTTGGCAGACTTCACTTTGTCCTACGCTCTTCGGCTGAGGCATAATATATAATACTAGGTAGTGGGTTTGCTTCACTGACAACAAAATCTCTCCTATTTTGTCTAGGTCAGGTCTACAGTTTCATAGTAAGATTCGGAATACCGTTAAAGCTTCAACACGTATTCTGACTGCTCTTCTTCCGTTACTTCGGGCGTTGGAAACTAGCAAATTTTTGCGGAATAATTATGGAAGGGGTTGGCCTGCGGGTCTGTAATCGGCTTTTCGCCAGCCGGCTTGGCTGGCCAGACCATCTTAATTCTGCAACGAGCCCTCAAGTACAACGTAAGCAGTGGAGTTACATCTTCTGCTGCGGGTTTTCACATGAATCCTGATATATACACTTAAAGGTTTTTCAAAATAAATGGTTGAATTATTATAAGAGGAACAGAATATTACCGGTTCCATGTCATCAGCATCAGGGGAGTACTTTTGTCATGGCTTTTGATCAATGTGTGGTTCCTACTCCATTCTATTCCTAGGGAATAATCGCGAGTGGGGCGATGGGTCTGCCTATCACTTCACTTCACAACAACAGAATAGTAATGGTACTTAAAACATTACAGGGAGACAGAGCGTTATGGATCGTTTATGCGGCGGTAAGATCGTGAAAGGCTCGTTTTGTGTTGCGAAGCGCAATTCTGGATTCTGCCAATTCTCCGTGATACTGGCTAATTAAGGCTCTAGCCATTTAGTACTTACGAGCGCGGGGCGAGCTGGCGAGATTCTCGACTCTGAGGAAAGCTTTCCAACACAATTTCGAGATTTTATTGGTAATCGGGGAGCTATTAACGAATGCATGTTTATTGATGTTTCATCGAGCTTGCCAGGCCTTCATCGCTCAGAGATTGGTTCCGAGAGCATTGTTAGCATGCCGGATAGGTATAGACAACACGGAACACATGCGAATTTCTTTTCACTGGAAATACCTCTGTAAAGTTTTTTTTCGCATCTTGGAAAAAGTGTGACCGGCGCAATATGAGTCCTGAACACCCGCCTGCCAATAGACCCAGCGCAGCGCTTCGTCAAAAAAGCGTCTTTTTAAGACGACAGTATTTTATGGATGGTATCGCACCGCAAAAAGCTTTGACGTAAAGAAGTCTCTATTGCTTTCGATGTGCCTGCGTTTGTCAGCTTGACATTTTGTTCCTTTGTTCCGTCTGTCTGCCGCTGGAGGACATCAGAGTGCGGGGCGAGTCTCGATTGGCATGCTCAGGTAAGTAACAGGTGTACTCCTTCCTTTTCCGGGTTCAGGCAGCTTAACTAAACCAAATCCGTGTTATGGAAACTAAAATAGCCGGTTCAGTTTTCCTTAAATGTTCCTGTAACAGAGACATCATACGAGTTTGAATAACTTTGTCTTAAATTAAAATTAACCTTTGATTTACTGCATTAAAACTTTCAATCTAACGGAGTAAGGCATTCATGACATATCTTATTCTCGCAACAACGGATTATAATGACCAAATGTGAACAAACAACACCTGCACAGCTACTGCCGCGAATATAGCCGCACGTGAATCGAACGAGTGATGCGACAATAATGCTTGAGAGACTGAATGCGAATGGGACAGTTGCTGCAGGGGAGCGCTCCCGGCGCGCAGATGCAGGAGGAGCATGGTACATGGCCGCACCAAGACGGTCGCCTCTGACACGCAAAGAAAAGATTGATCCAATAAATAAACACATTAGCTTAGAAACTGAAAGCGTATCAGCTGTCGAGTTCTTGAACATGTCCATCTGACCGTGCGTAGTAAATTCTTTATTCAGTTAGATCTAAAGCACTGTAAAGTTGTTGCTATGTTGTCAGCATTTACCACTTCAGCCATCGATGGTTTCGGGAGAGGATTGACAAATTGTTTTGGATTGTATTTGATAATCGCTTGGCTGTTTATACACTGCTCAATTTAGCTACTTTATTATATTATCATTGCCAAGGTCGAGTGTTGTTAAGTTAAAATTGTGGGTCATTTCCCGCGGGAAATGACCCACAATTTTCAACTTAACAGCATATTTCTTAACAATGATAATATATTAAATAGCTAAATTGAGGCAATTGTATAAACAGCCAAGCGATTTATCTAAATACAATCCAAAACCAATTTATTCAACTCACATGGAAACACCTCAGGGAACCATCAATGGCAAAAAGGGGTGGTAAGAGTACTGACTTAGCCTGCCCAACTAACCTAGTGCTAGATCCCAACTTGGACTCAAAGAGAATTTACCTACACCGCGGTTCAGAATGGACTTATGTTCAAGAATTTCGATGCTTCTCTAACGGTACGCTTTTCCCAGTTTCTTTTTCTCGCTAATATTGTTTAATTTATTGGATCAATATCCTTCTTGCATTGGTACGCATGATGAGCAGTGGCCGACGTCTTAGTGCGGCCATGTACCATGTCCGCCTTATGCTCCTCCATGCGTCCTGCCTCAGGGCGACCTGACTCCCCTACATAACTGTCCCCACATTCGCATTCAATCTCTCAAGCTGTCTGTTGTCGAATCTCAGTTGATTGCAACCGCGTTTATAATTCTTGTATGCTAATGCAAGTGTTATTTTGATTACATTTTGGTCATTATGATCCGTTTGACACTTGCGAGTGAAAATTCAAATATGTCATGAGAAAATGATCTTACTCCGTTAGATTGAAAGTTTTAATGCAGCGTAAATCAAAAGGTTGAATTTAATTTAAGACTGGTTATTAAAAACTCATATGATAATCTCTGTTACAGTTTTGTTTTAGGAAAACTGAACCGAGCAATACTTAGTTTCCATAACACAGTTTGGTTTAGTTAAGTTTGCCTGGACTGGAAGGAGGTGGGAGGTGCACACCTCTGTTCAACATGCTTACCTGAGCATGCCATCAGCTTCTCGAAGGACTCGCCCCACGTCCTGATGTCCTCCAGCGACGGACTGACGGAGACAAAGGAACAAAATATGTCAACTGACAAAACACGAACACATCGAAGCAATGGAGGAGACCAACACGTAGAAAAGAGAATTTTTTGCAGTTACGATACCATCCATAAAATACTGTCGTCTTTAAAAGACCCCTTTTTGACGAAGGCAACGCTGGATCTGTGTAGGCAGTTGTTCCAGGATCATATTGCACCGATTCACCACTTTTCAAAGATGCGCTCAAGAAATTTCGTTTTACTGGCCTTTCCAGAGGTATTTTCCAGTGAAAAGAAATTCACATGTGTTCCCGTGATTGTCTATACCTATCCAGCATGCTAACAACCAGCTGCTCCGGGAAGAGACCAATCTCGATGAAACGTGAAACGATGAAACCTTAATAAGCTCGATGAAACGTCAATAAACTACCATTCATTTGTAGCTAACTCCGTTACCACCAACATAAAATCTCGAAATTATTGTTGGGTTGGAGAGCGCTTCACCAGAGGTCAAGAATCTCGCCAACTCGCCCACGCTCGTGGGTAACCAAATGAGGTTCTAGGACCAGAACTTAGGTAGCCAATCACGGAGAATTGACAGAGATCAAGAATTGCACTTACCAGCACAAAACAATTTCCACGATCTTACCGCCACGTAAAAAGAACGATCCATAACATACAATGCTACCTTGACTGATTTTAGGTACCATTATAATTCTAGTGACAGACGATATAAATTAGTGACAAATAATTTATCCTTACTCACTCGCGTTATTTCACAGCTAAGTTAGAGATGGGTAGGTAGCCACATCGGCAACGAAATTGACCCATATAAAGCCATGACAAAAGGGTACTCTAAATTATGATGACATGAGACCGGTAATATTCATTCTCTTATATGAATTCAACCATTTATTTTGAACAAAAAGGGAACACTTTAAAGTGTATATCAGGATTCATAGTGAAATTACTCCGCAAAAGATAGTAACTCCACTGCTTACGTTGTACTTGAGGACTCGTTTCACGGAATTAGAGATGGTCTGGTAGCCAAGCCGGCAACGAAAATTACGATTACGGACCACAGGTAGCCACTTGGGTAACCACAAAATTTTGCGTTTCTGGCGCCGGAGTAGCGAGAAGAAAACAGTCAGAAATACGTGTTGAAGCTGCTGTGTGGGTATCTTACTATGAGGCTGTAGATTTTGACCTAAATTAAAATAGGAGGTTTTGTTGTCAGTGGTAAACCCACTACCAATTATTATATATTATGCCTCAGCCAGAGAAACGTAGGACAAAGTGAAGTCTGCCAGATCTCAAAATCCCAGGAGAGTAGTGTGATTTGAGGGTGTCAATTAGAGCACACATTTTAATCAAGTGCAGGCGAGATATCCAAACTGTAGACCTGTGGAGATCAAGATGAGAGTTGCAAGTTCTGGCTTTGCACATAGAAAATTATATGCTGTTTGGTGCCCATGAAGTCAGGTAAGCTGCAGGTAGGTTTCTTTGGTGCCTACCTAAGTCAATTTTATCAAATCAAGTTTAACAAAATTGTGATGATTCCACAAAAGTTTCCATTGAGCAGGTGAATGTGGTGATGCTCATTGATCTGCTTCAATCTTTCTAGGATTTGCTGGATGATGATTGTGGTATTAGGAGGTACTTGTCCTCTGGCTGAGTACCTATATTTGGTTGCAGGCATTGGACATATTTAAATTTTACGTATTCTTTTAACAAAATGTTAATTAAATGCATCCTTCAAGTAGCTTAAGTCTCAGCATGCTGACTGCTACAGTCAAATGGTGGTTGTCTGCTATCTTAGCGATGATGATCTAAACAATTATTGATCATAGCAAGCAGTTGCAGTGAGGGTACTGGACTCTGACAGCACATAATATTTTTTTCATGTCTTTTTGTATTAGGTATTTGATAACATTTTTGACTGATTAATATGCGCAGCTAAAGGACACATGCTTGTATTATGGCACACGCATCTTGTAATCACTGCACATATACGTAACCTTTCGCTGTTTGGTACTAAGAGTATACTATATGTAATTCATTAGTCTCCAAATCACAGTAAACTTAACTCCTTTCAGACTTCCACTTTTTGAGATTAAATTTTTCCTCACTAAGACATATTTTCTGGGAGTAATTTAAGGCCTCAGTTCACGCAAAAGTGGATTTTACTTCAGGTAGCCATGTTGGTTGCATCAAGGATATGTGGGTAGCCAACCTGAGATGTTCTTGACCTCTGCGCTTCACCGCCCCCCCCTCCCACCCCTCGACGTGTGGAAAGCCTGTGCTCACAGCCGAAGATTCTGACAAAGTGATTAGTTAACAGTGTAGCATGAAGGTCTCGTTTCTGTCAGACAATGAACTCAACACGTTGAAAATAAGGTATCTTAATTATGAATCTCCTACGAGGTTTGTTTCCAATAATTTGAGAATTTTCTGCGGCCGACCTCACTTTGGCTCCGAGGCTAGGTCAGGGCCCGCAGTTTGGCACAGGGGCACCAGATTAGTTCATGGACCCAGATTAGCTTTGGGAGCCCAGCTTAGTTCAGGGGCCCCCAGGTCGACTGATATAAAGTCCAAACCAGCTCAAGAAGCGTATTCAACCCAACTTAGCTCAGGTTCCCTAAAACAGTTCAGTGCCTGCCGACCAGCTCAGAGGTCCCAGCTAAGCACAAGAGCAACCAGAAGAGCCCAGGGGGTCAAATTAGCTTAGGCTCCCCGCTCAGCTAATGGAGGCACCCAGGTCGGCTTACGAGTATATGGGGTCTCAAAACAGCTCAAGGAGCACATTCAAGCTCATTGTCTCCAGTTCACCTGATTCCTTAACTGTACAGGCGCCCCAAACCAGCTCAGGGGCTACCCAGTTCAGCACACAGGGTTTGAGCATGTCTGGAGATCTCTTCTCGATGAAAGGAGGTCCTGGGTGGGTTAACGCTGGCACGGCAATACAAGCCCTATACAAAACCTGTTGGAGACTCAAAATCCAGGGGGGGGTCCTGACCTCCCCAACCCCCCCCGGGATTTCCACCCATGGGTTTGGGATTAGCTTAGAGCTTAAATTAGCTTTGGGGCCCAGCTCAGCTCAGGGCTTCAGGTCGGCTGATATCGGGTATCAGAACAGTTCAAGGGACTCGTTCATGCTCACGGCCTCCAGCTCAGAAACTGTAAACCATTTCAATGGATCCCAGATCATCCCGGGTACCCAGTTTGGCACAGGGGGCTCCAGACTAGCTCACATAACCAGATTAAGTTAGGGCCCTGGCTCAGCTGAGGGGCCCAAGGTCGGCTTAAATAGGGTCTCAGAACAGCTCAAAGAGGCTAATTCAAGCACCTGGCCCCCAGCTAAGCCCAGGGCCCCATAACTTTGCAGACGCATCCAGACCAGCTCAGGGCCACAGTTCAGCACATGGTGCCCCAGATTAGCTTTGGGCGCCCAGATCAGCTTAGAGGCCCTCAGGTTGGTTGGTATAGGGTCTAAGATGGACTCAAGGTGCCCCTCCCATTTAAGCACACGGCTCCCAGCTCAGCTTAGGAACCCTAGAACCCTAGAACCCAAACTACCTCAATGGCGCTTAGTTTAGTTCAAGGGACCCAAGATTAGCTCAAAGGGCATCAGAGCTTAATTCAGGGGCCCCGAACAACTCAGGGGGTCCCTGATCGGCCATTGAGCCTCAGATCAGCTCAGAGGCTCAGGTTAGGAGTTATGCCAGAAAAGCAATAGGGCCCGTTTGGGTTTCTTGTTTTATATTACAGTTGCTGATATCTTCTTATACAAACCGAAACCAACTCCGGGGGTCCTCCGAAACAAGATTCTGAGGGCCCGAGACCAAATCTTTCGCGAATCCCGAGACCAACTCTTAGGATCCCGTGTGCCCAACTTTTGGGACCCCCAAAAATACCTTCTAGGGCCCTGAAACCGACTCGGGAGGCCTTCTGAGACCAACTTTTTGAGATCTGAAACTTGAACTTTGGGCTCCTGAGACTAACTCTTTTGGCCCCCCCCGAGACCAATTTAGACGGGTTTGAGACAAACTCCTGAGGACCCCCAAGACCATCGCTGAGGCCCTTCAAGACCAGCTCTGAGGGCCCCATGACCATCCCTGCGAGTTTCAAGACCAGCTCTTGGGCCCCCAGGAACAAATCGTAAAGCCTCAGCTCAATCGCGAGATCTCACCAACACTTGGGGCCCGCGAAAAGAGCTGAGGACCCAACTCCACCTCTGAGGGTCTTCTGAGGTAAGCTTTTGGGGACCGAAACAAGAAATTTGAGCCCTGAGGCCGGCACTTGTGGACCTCCCGATACCAACTCTGGGGCATCCGAGACAAGCCATTGAGGGCCCTTTGAGACCAAATCTGGTTGGGGCCGAGACCATCTCTTGGGACCCCAGAACAACTCGGGGCCCCAGAACCGCCTCGAGACTGACTCAGGGGGGTCAAGACTAGCTCTTGGGGTGCCCCCTGAGACCAATGCTGGAACTCCTTGACTAACCCTTGGCGACCCCCCCGAGATCAACTCTTGTGACCCCGAGACCAACTAGACCAAATCTGGGGGTGCCCGAGACTAACTCTTGGGTAGGGGGCCTATGAAAGTAGCTTTTGGGGCCGCCCAAACGTGTCCATTACATCTTGTGCCAGTCCCTTAAATGCCAGTTAACGTGTTCTTAATGTGCTGTGTGTGCCCTCAATAGGTTTTTGTGTGTGCCCAAATGTCCAATGTGGGCCCCCAAATCCTGTGTGCCCCTATTATCGATCTAGGTGTGTTCCCTCATTCTTTTTGTAGCAGCATACCTTTTTACCTTTTAATGTGTAAAGTCCTTTACTTTTACTTTTGGTATATATATATAATTATAATTATAAATATATATATATATATATATATATATATATATATATATATATATATATATATATATATATATGTATATTTACCTCGAAGTTTGCTCCACAAATTTGGGGGCACGCCCCTGCCCCCGCTCCTCCTTGGTTGCGCTACTGATCGGAGGAAGTGCCCCTTACCCCCTTGATCCGCCTATTTTCTGAGTCATAGACATGAACAAGGGGCATATAGGTGCTATGATTTCGTCTAAATCAAAATTGTAGAGAATAAAGTAAATTTTTTTCTTGCAAATAACTTGATAAATATTGATAAATGATTTTTTCTAAAATTTTTGAGAAAATAGGAAGAAGAGAGATAGGGCGATAGTTTGTAAATTCTCGGGGGTCTCCTGCTTTTAAGATGGGTATGATGGATGCAATTTTCAATTTATTAGGAAATAAGCCTGAATGCAAGCAAATATTGAAGAAAAGAGTCAAACAAGTAAGACAAGCTTTATATGTAGACATAAGAATGTACGTACTAATTTGATCGAAGACTCCGCTTACGGGGTTCAGCCCTTTGATGATGGTTTCAAGCTACACGGGATTTGTAGTCAAAACAGGTTTAAATAATTCACACTGAGGGAGCAATAACTCTAAGTAGTCATTGTCTGGGGACGGAATGTTTTTCCTCTAATCTAGATACTATGTTAGAGAAGAAAGTATTGAAACCATTTGATATTGCATCTCCCTTGTAAACTTTGGCTTCAGCATCAACAAAGCTTGTGGGATAATCATAACTTTTTTACGTTTCCTATTCATTACTTCATCAATAAGTTGCCATATTTTTTACCATTCCCCTTGTTGGCTTCAAAAGACTGCTCATAGTATGCTCTCTTTGCATTCTTTAGGAGTTAGTCAAAATATTTATATATCTTTTATACCTTATCTCAGGTTCACTTGTTTCGGTATGATGAAGGTTCCTTCCCTGAATTCTTTTATGTTTGTCAGCTATGGCTTTATTGAAGAGTTTAGTCTTGCGATTAATACATGAGAGCAGACCAGGAGTAATCCATGGTTTTTTAGGCGTTTTTTCCTGCTTGGCGTAAATATTTTGGAACATTTTTCAATTCCACTTCTGTATATGTCAATCAGTTTATTACAAGCTATGTTTGGGTCAGTTATTTCTTCAAAATTTACGAGCCTATCTGTTATATGTTCATTAAGCTCAGGAATTTTCGTTTTGTCAAATAATGTAATCTGTTTATTACAACTGTATTTTTTACACTTTAAAGATATATCCAGGCTAAGGAAGATAGGAAAGTGCTCTGATACATCATCAATGATGACACCTGAAGATATTAACAAGTCTAAATTATTTATAAAGAAATTATCTAGCAAGGACGGATCATGGTTTTTGTGAATCCTAGCTGGTTTAGATATTGTAGGCCATAGATTAAATGAAACCATAATGTTATGAAACCTAAGAGCATTTTTATCCTTAGGTAGTTGCCAAAAATTGAAATTGAAATCACTCCCAATGACATGAGTTTCATTGCTGTTATCAATCTTGCACAGGGTACGTTCCAACTGATCAAAGAATATCGAGTTATTATAAACTGGAGCCTTATATATTTCACCTACAACAATATTTTTGCAATAATTTTGATCTACAACAGGGATTTCAACAAAAGACGACTCCATCAATACTTCCTCAAGATCACACCTGCGTTTGCTCTCATATTTTTATGAACATATATTACGGTACCTCCACCTTGGAGAACATGCCTACTGGATGCATAGAGAACATAATCGTCGATTTCGAAAAAGATGTTCTATGTCTTCTTTGAGCCAGGTCTCTGCAATACAAATTACGGACCATACCAGACCCCGTTCAAGTTGTTTGGCAGCATTACGTCATCATGGCTGGAGAGGCACTACAGTTACTATGCAGGGCATTGGAGAAATTGCACTTTTTCGAAGCTCTAAATAACCTGTTTTAGAACTGTATCAACAAAACTTATATGGTTGAACAGAAAGCTAAAAGATTTTTATTTGTGAAACCCTCAGACGTTTTGCAAAAACTCCAGTGAAGAATATTATTTTTACAAATTTTCCAGAGCGTGTCAAAATAAGGACATGTTCAGCACTAACAGCTGTTTGCAGTAAGACTAATCTCGATTTTGATTGGCTGTTGATTTCTGACCTTTGATTGGCTGTTTGTGGTACCTGCAGCAGAAGACAATAAACACCGGTGATCTCTTGAGCGAAGGTAAATTTGTTTCTCTCGGCTGTTAGGTAGTCCTGAGATGATCAAATAAATGCATGCCCTTTCAACAAATTCTTTGAAGTGTTATAATTTTTTCATTAGATTTACGTAAAATACGCTGCTCGCCGTTGAGATCAAGGTTACTGTCAAATGGGTGAAACAAGTTGATTTCGATTTATACTAGATTGGTGCCAAATACGCCCAAACTTGGTATGTTTCAGCTGATCCTTCCAAAAACTTAGTAGAATCTCCTATAACTTAGTAGGAAAGGGCGGTGACGTCATCATGGGAGGACTATATTTAGTAGGAAACTTGGTTGTACCCGTAGTTAAAGTACCCTGGACCATACAACTCCTGATCTGGTAAATAAATGTTGAATGTCATCAAATTTGTTTTTGTCTGATCTTGCATTCAAATGAATTAATGAGAAATGTTTTATATGTGCCAATGGGAGCTGCAGGTCATAGTAAGAACATTGATCCCTTTTTCCTGAAAGAGGAACTTTGAGCCATCATCATGATCCGAAAAGGAGAATGAGTAAGGATTCTTAAAACAAAAAAAATCGTTTAAGCTATTTTGCGAGTGTGTCATTTTTAAGAGGTTCTGATATCAATATAGTGGGACAGGGAAAATGCTCGTTTTTGCTTGTAGCAAAAGTGACGTATGAATTTAGTGTTGCTTCTTTCAAGTAACGTTTCATTCTACTCAGTGCTCTCTCAATAGAACTGAAAATAAAGTTCTGGACATTCAGGAATGAAATGGAAATGAAGTATTTGTACATGAATACTCTAACAATGAAATGTGCAATTTTGTATGGTTCTATCAAATAGCAGTGCTCTGGTCACCAAAAGAATCCATGCCTCCGATCTCACACTCCCCAGGTCCTAATACCTACCAAATTAGGAGAGAAAAGGAAGACAGTACAGAATGGTGTGCAGTGCCTACTATGATTATATTCATATGATGCAATAATCTCACAATAGTATTTTCATGAAAAAACATCCAAAAACGTCACCGATACTAACTTGAACACAAGAATTCATTACTGACAGATTACTAAGCATGAAAAACATATACATATGCGGAAAGGTGGAAAACACAACACTAGATGATATCTTTTTAAAGATCAGCATGGGACGAACCCAGGTTCAAGACAATGGCGGCAGAACAAACCATAACACAATGAAAACTTGAAGGCTTGTATCTTTAAGTTTAAATATAAACCCCAAAAAAGGAAAGTAAAGCTAGTAAAGTAAAGCAGAACCCCTCCACGCACCCACACCAGGATACCCATGATCAGTCCAGTCCAATTCCTGGACATAAAGCAGGAACATGATCCACAAGTTTGGCACCTTTCAGTCAGGTCCATAGTGGCACACCTCAGAAGCCTTCACATAATCCTGGTATTTTCCATAGCTCAGTATCCATTGAAAATTCGGCAGAAGATATCCATACATTACTCAGCCACGCGCAACCCCCGACCGCTCCCCGGCTGAACTCATCTGATCAGCCAGGATTGTTTTCAACTGATGGATTATTTGAGGCCCCAGTGTCCAGGTTAAAAAGATTAAAACCGGTACTGAGCACACCAAGTACCACATTCACACACAGAATCACTCGACAACCACCCACGCAGCTCCAATAGCACCACGGCAGAGCTGGCGGGGGCTGCCTGGGGCCTTCATAGAAACCCAGTATCTTTAATTTTTTCAGGCACCAGTGTCCAGGTTAAAAAATTAAAACCGGTACTGAGCACACCAAGTACCACATTCACACACAGATTCACTCGACGACCACCCACACAGGTCCAATAGCACCATGGCAGAGCTGGCGGGCGGTTGCCTGGGGCCTTCCGGGAGGCAAGGTAACATAAGAGAGAAAATTATAAAAGGGCAGCCAGGAAAGCCACACGTGGATTAGGTATTCGAGTTGTCGCATTTCGAAACATGACGCAAAGGCACCCTCCCACTGTCACTGAGACCCAATGAGCAGACTTGGTGAAAAAGTGACATCAAAGTATGGGTGCTTATACGTGCGCTGCCTTTTTGAGACACCTCTTGGCCTGCACTTAGCTCGTATTTCTCTCGATGCTGGAGTCTAGACTTTTCTGGAACGAGCTGAGTTACCTGATGCAATACAGCGCGAATCAAAAGGAGAGAATACAGCGACGGATACCTGAGGAGGGCAGGGGGTTCAAGCCCCCTCGAAATGCCAGAGTGTCTACAGTTAATGCATAGTCGGAGGCTGTTCCGAGGCTATGGCAGCGGAGGCTCAGGCCCACCTCCCCACCAAATGAATTCCTGAATCCGCCACTGGGACAGTGCCTCACCTCCGTCATCTGACTGATGTAACTAGCGTCATCTGACTTGTAACGTTCTACGTACGTTACAAGACCCTGTAGAGGAGCTGGGAAATGGCATGCTGGCAATGTAACTTGCGTATTCGTCGTGGTTCTTTGATGCCGTGCGTATTGGTGGTTCTTTGATGCCGTGCGTATTGGGGCTGCTTGGTTGTCTTAGTATCAGAATCAGAGAGACGACGAAGTGTTGTGATGGCAGACAAACTGTTAGTGAAAATATACACTTTGAAATGAAACGTCTAAAGACCCACAAAGTACAGAAACGGTCGTTCCGTCAGGTCTCCTTCTCACAAATCAGTCACCAGTCCACCTACGTAGGGTAAATATTTAAGAACTGGAAATCTTGGAGGAATCGATCCCACGCCTTCTCCCATGCACTTCCACTGTATGGGTTCTGAGCAGCGGCCAGTACCCAGCACTTTATCCGCTGGGCTCCAGGGCTCCATATTGGATCTAGAGGGCTGACAATGTCGGAAGCGGATCTGGAAAGGGAATTCGGTATCCGTGTCTGTAATGACCGTGGAATATCTCCCCCGCCTCCCCCACAAAACAAATGATTTTACTGATCCTCGGAGATATTTGGTGGAATACCATGTCCCATGCCAGAACTCATCAAATCAGTGCATTTATACATATTTTTAACGGACAATATGGGTCGTATAAAATTATGTAAAAGATCAGCTACGAAAAATATGGGTACGCTTAAAACATTGACTAGTAGGTATCATCCGACAATTCTGTGGTCCCGGGAAATTCCCGGTTAGGGAAGTGTCGAGTTCTAGCGGCGGTATTCCGAAACCAAAAAGCAGAACCTTGGCCAAGTCAACCCTTGCCTCCCCCTCACATGGCCCTCCAACCGTTCCCCCTACCCGAAAACTCATAACTCCAAACCGTATGATCATTTGGCCACCCTCCTCCGCTGAGTCACCTATTGCTGTGCCATTCTCCTTAGGTATGTGGTACTTACGGCGGCGATTCCGACTCCTTGTTCTTCTCCAGACAAACGCGATCCTTTTTGGAGACCTCGTGTTTTTTTGGCGAAGGGCTGCAATAAAGAAAACAAATGATTTAGATTCATGGACAGTACATGCAGCTTCTTTAAAAAACAAGGCATAGGCGGATCCAGGGTTTCTGATCGGGTGGGGAGGGGGCAAGGGCGGATCCAGCCGGTTAGTTTGAGGGAGCAAACCCCTGGTCGGCGAAAAACAAACAGTGAATATTAGAGGCGGTGGCCGAAAGAGTGCTGCCGGTGAAGTAAATCAATTTTCACCTTTAAAGATGTACACTGCAAACTAAAAGTATCTGCAAAATGATTTTACTGACAGAAACGTCCGACCCAATTAATCAATAATAAAACACAACTTAGCTTGGAGGGGCGGAGGACGAAAGAATGTTTGGAGCCCTCTATTTCACTTTGGGCGTCACCCCTGGATCCGCCCCTGGAAGGGTGGTGCTATCTGGGCCAGGGGGCACGACTTTTTGGCGACGAAACCTGTCAGGTGGGTGCAAATCCTATCGCGGGGCACTGATACTTGCATCCTGGATGGGGAGGGGAGGGTGATTAGGAGCCACAGAACTTGCAGAGAGGCACTGCGACCATTTCAAGGGGCACTGAGGTTCAGTTGGGGGAGGGACGTGCTCCAACTTGCTCCTCTGGATTTAACCCATGATGCCATGTATCTTCAAAATAATTCCTAGACCTTGACCCGTGATCTGACCATTGTGTATACCACATCAGAGCCAGGTCTAGTCCGGTTGTTGGGGGAGGGGAATGGTGCCTAAAATTGCGAAAACAGGTTTTTTAAAGAACATTTGTGAAAACCGAGGGTATGGGGAAATTTATCCCATCCATGAGTTCACCCTTGTGCTTCATGCTTATGCAAAACATGTAAGCCAAAACTTTATTTATGATATAAAGTTGTGATCTACAAAGATAGAAGGAAAGAAAATAGGTCATCTTAGTGTAAGGCTGGTAAGAATAGATCTTAAAGTGCTTTTGGGACATTTTCTCAGACAAAAAGCAGTAATTTTGAGAACAGTCTTCTGGCACAAAAGCCAAAGGAGCGGTTTTGGTCATAACGTTCCTCTCACTCTGACACACAAGGTTACAATAACCAAAATTACACTTACAAAAAAAAATACAGATACACCTTTCTCATCAAAAGCCAAAGCGCGTCAGTGTTGCTGGGTTAGTTTCTGACCCCCATAACAGTAGGAAAGGTACAGCCGCTGTTCACTCTGGCCTGAAATCATATTTTAGTTTTCGTGAATCTAAAATGTTTGTTAAACACCTAAGTGAATTAAATAATTTGAGGCTGTAAGTACTGAAATTTAGTTGCCAAGAACTTACCCAGCAACTTTTGAAAAAAAACATTATACCCACTACCTCTTCACTTAATTTGGGAGCAACAGGTTATACCTTTGGATACCAAAATTTAAAGCCACAAAAATACGATTAACGTTTATCAAGGTACTTGTTTGGGCCCTCTTCTGTACTCCATCTTCTCCAACGACCTCAATCTGTATGTTGATGCAAGCGTCAAAATTGTACAGTATGCCGACGATAACCAGCTCATCATTTCCGGTAAAAACACAACCTACAGCACATGATTTGCGAGATGGAAGGAGCGCTGACCACGCTCCAACATTGGTTCACTCAAAATTTGATGAAGCTAATTTCAGGAAAAACTCAACTTCAGTCTTAGGAACTACGCAAATGCTTCGTGATCTTCCCCTAGTAACCTCGTCTGTGAACAGTGCAACAGTAACCGAAAGTCAAAGAGTAAAGAGTTAAGGCTTACTTATGGACAAAAACTCTTTCGTTCGAAAACCACATAGATCAACTTGTTGGTAAGTGCACAGGTCAGCTCCTTGGACTGCATCATGCCCGGCACCGTCTACCTAGGGTTACCATTAAACCACTCGTGAACAGCCTGATCTTGTCCGTACTGCGGTACTGTATAAGTGTATACGGCAGCTGCACAGCGCAGCGTGCGCATCGAGTGCAGAAAGTTATCAAATGCGGTGCTCGTGTGGTTACCGGCCGTAGAAAGCGCGAACACATCAGCGACGCAGTACGCGATCTGGGGTGGCTGCCTGCACGTGAGCTTGGAACCTACCACTCCCTGTGTTTGCTGAAACGAGTGATGGTAACGGGCGAGCCGGCTGGTCTAATACGTGAGTTCGTAACCAGGCGAGAATTTAGAGACCGTACGACTCGCCAGGATGGAAACCTGTGCCTCCCGCGCATACGTATTGAGAATGGGAGGAGACTGTATAAGTACCGTGCTGCAGCAGCTTTCAATAGTTTGTCACCGGCGGTTCGGGATGGCTCACTCCTCAGCATTAAAACATCTTTGAGGATACATCTATGTAGTGGAGGGATGTAGGCACCTGACATCGGCCCGATTTATAGCTTCTAATATCTTGTTTTGTTATAAGTGGATGCATGTGTCCCGGAGTGAATTTGTAAGTTGTCTCCTACTGACCTGGGCTCACTAATAGCCATAGTAATGGATGAGTTCCGTGACGTTGAAATAAATAAATAAATAAATACGTACAGTAAAAATGCGTCCCGACTTTGTATGTGGCTACGCCCCTCACCTGGTCACAAAAAGGGGACACCCCATCCACTCATGGGCGGATACAGGGGCAGAAGATGGAACTTGCCCCTCCCCCGATCGACCCTTGGCGCCCCCTGAAATGGTTACGGCGCCCCCTGAAAGGTCGCTTCCCGCTCTTAGAATGCAAGTTATGGCTGCCCTGTGATATGATTTGGTGTCTACCTGATAGGGGTTTCCGCCGAGAAGTAACGTCCGCTGGTCCAGGTGGCACCCACTCGCCTGAAGATGTGCCTCCCTCATCGGAGATCCTGGATCCGCCTATGCATCCACTTTGGACGTCTATCACGCCTGCAAATAAGCTTGTCCGGCGGCTTGCTCCACGGCACACTTACGCCATTGCAAGAGATTAGGCTTGCCCGCACGGCATTGTTTGCAGGTAGGCTGTTCCGCAGGACACGTCTAGGGCCGCGACCGATATAGACACTGTGTCTGCTCAGTCTTTTTTAAGGAGGCTGCCGCCGTTGAGAACTTAGTTATTACTCACGTACATTCCACTATACACTTTGGAGGATCCAAGAGCAGATTTTGGAGGGGGCCAAGCCAACGTTGTAGGGGCTAAATCAAGAAAAAACGCGGAAACAGTATTTCTAAGAAAAAACACCAAAATTTAGTCCTTTTGGGAGAAAAAAGATACTATTTTAGGCTTTGGTGGGAACCATGACTCCTTTGGCTCCCTTGGATCCGCCAGTGGCCGTACATTCACGATCATTGTATACGTTACCAGGGCATGTTTTATCACATGTTCGAGCAATAGCGCCTGAAATCTGACTGATACTGATTGCGAAGGCAAAGCAGGGCGAACCGGTGGCCCGCAGGGAAGCCTGAGCCTGACATCATCAGCGAGCGCCTACATCCTGCTGTCCGATCTGTTACCGTGGCCAGCGCAGGCTGGCGTCCAGGGGCGGCGAAGTCATGGGGGGGGGTACAGCCCCCTGCAATTGAATATTTACACACTAGGCTCGGCAGTGCTCGGCTAATTTCTGGCTACCTTTTGCTCCTTCGGGCATGATTAAAAACACAACACGTGTGTTTCGCCCTTAGCTCTAGATGGCTGAAGTGATATTGGTTGCTAACGTCATGTTTCGAATATTGTTGGGAGAAACCGTTTTTTATCGCCCTCTCGTGACGATTACGTTTTGCTAATGATTTCTCAAATATGAAGGCCGTCAGGTATTGGTGAGTGCACAATCAATCACTGGGAGCAAACCATAGAAGCTGTTTGTTGAATCACGACGAAGTGATTGAACAAACAATATAATTATATCACTAGGAATAGAACAAAATCTGCCGACCCTGGTGTGTATCATCATTATCATGTATTACTAACATTTCTACACGATTGGGGTGGCTTTTAAAGTGTTGTGATGAGTATGAAGTGATTATAAACTATGGAAGGAGATGGGAAGGGCGAGGATAAAAAGGATGAGATTCTACCTGGAGAGTTCACTGCAGCCACAGGCGCATGCGCTCACAGCCTCCAGGTAAGAGTAAGGATAAGGATTAGGTACCGGCTAAAATAACACGCACAGACACAATTGCACACGCACTTCAAACATTTAAACTAAAATAATATGAGGATGAAAATGTTTGATTCTTCGGCTTCGTATTCATTTTGTTTTGATCTGATACATTTCGTTGTTTCTGCTCCATCTTGTTTGTGATAGTCTTAATTTCCATGCTTCACAGCTGTTCAGTTGTTTCGTTTTTTTTCTTTAATCTCCAGTGCTGATGTTTACTTTCTCAATACTTGTTTTTTCTTGTTGTCAAAATTAGCCATCCTGAAATATTTCAATATTCCTGCCGTGAAAGCTTTTTCTTGAAGGAGCTCACAAAAAACACGTGAAACACCACAAAAAATCAAGGGCAAAGATAAATGACGAAGACGATAGTAGGCCAAAAATGATGATTTATTTCTTATTTTTATCTTCTTCTAGCTGGCACCAGAGACGGTCGAGGTGTATGAAACTTAGCACATAATGTAGCCAACAGAATGGATCCTTCACCAGTATGATATCACCGCCGATTTTGAATTAGAATAGGAGTATTTCGATATTTTCTAAGAGCACGGAAAATACGTCCATTCCCTGTCGCTAAAAAGACAAATACAAATCTGCAATCCTCTAATCGCACAATTTTCTTTTTGTGGATTATTTCGTTTCCTTGCCCCCAGCCCCCTTACTGTCCCTCCTGGAATTGTCCCTGGTTACGAGCGCAACTTTTGGGTAGAACACCTGAACGCGGCTTGATTACGGTATGAGCGCGAGCCCGGCGACGAGGCAAGACGGACAATCGCGTCCAAGAGAGAGAGAGAGAGAGAGAGAGAGAGAGAGAGAGAGAGAGAGAGAGAGAGAGAGAGAGAGAGAGAGAGAGAGAGAGAGAGAGAGAGAGAGAGACAGAGACAGAGACAGAGACAGAGACAGAGACAGAGACAGAGACAGAGACAGAGACAGAGACAGAGACAGAGACAGAGACAGAGACAGAGACAGAGACAGAGACAGAGACAGAGACAGAGACAGAGAGAGAGAGAGAGAGAGAGAGAGAGAGAGAGAGAGAGAGAGAGAGAGAGAGAGAGAGAGAGAGAGAGAGAGAGAGAGAGAGAGAGAGAGAGAGAGAGAGAGAGAGAGAGAGAGAGAGAGAGAGAGAGAGAGAGAGAGAGAGAGAGAGAGAGAGAGAGAGAGAGAGAGAGAGAGAGAGAGAGAGAGAGAGAGAGAGAGAGAGAGAGAGAGAGAGAGAGAGAGAGAGAGAGAGAGAGAGAGAGAGAGAGAGAGAGAGAGAGAGAGAGAGAGAGAGAGAGAGAGAGACAGACAGAGACAGAGAGAGAGGGGGAGAGAGAGGAGTTAAACAATTTTTATTTGGGAATAAGTTAAGACTTGGACCAAACACAATATATATAAAAACAACAAAATACAGCTGCCTGGGTTTTAAGAGTTACATTGAAACCTCGGAAATCTTCAAGGGTATGCCGGAGGGAAAAATACATTACCTTAGAGATTAGGTAATGTCTGTCGCGACCTAACTTAGATCAAGACACATTTTGCGCTTTTCAATTCACTCCTTAACGCGTTGTCCGGAATTATTTCGAGGTCAGAATTATTCAGAGGTCAGACTACGCACAATGATCACCTACATTTGCTACATCTTAAGCATTTCGGAGTCCGTGCCATACAACTGGCGTTTCTGTCCTTGAAAAGGTAAGTGATGGAGCTAACTACGGTGACGCAATCAGTCTGACTTTTGTTGGCACTTCTACGCATTTACGGGATCACAAGTGTTGAAAGGCCCTGGGGCGCTTCACACGAAACTGGGAGACGTGGAGGATGCAAAACACACCGAAAAGAACTGAGCTGTTCAATGTTTAGTTCGACTAGGTGAACAGTTTTTTAGTTAAAGTCTCTACAGGTAATAGAGATATAATTGATAGAATAGAGATAGGTATCTCTATTCTATGGTCTCGGTCTTTAGTATAGTCTAATAGTAGGTATAGTATAGTCTTATAGTAAAGTCTTATAGTTTAATACCCACATTGTTGAGACCCACAATGCATCGGGAATATATCCATATTATGGTTTGATAACTTATCTCTTAGCTTTACACCTTTGTTTTATAAAATTCAAATGAATAGATAATTCGTATGTTTCATATGGATACGGAGCTAGATAGAACTGCGCTAGATCTAGCGTAGTTAAAACTGTCCCCTTTCTATTTTCTAAACCATTCTTACCTCCTGTGGTTAAAAATGGTATGTTGAAAATGGCCGGTGCGTGTCCTTTTACGTATTCTCAAATGTTTCAAAAGAATGATTGGATCCGTTTAAGATTATGTTGCTAAACTCGGATCACCTGACACCACTACGCACTGGTGGACGGGGGGGACCCGGAAATTACCCCCAAAACCCCCCGATTTTTGCCGATTTTCTTTAAAAAAAGCCATATGCTTTCACAATTTTGGGCCCAGTTGTCCTCCCAAACTGTTGGTCTGGATACCTACAAGACTGGACCCCACGTGCACATTTAAAAAGATAATTTGATGGCTGGGAGGGGGAGGGGAGAAGACTTTTGTTGGCCAGCAGTGGAATGCCCCAGTTTTTTAGGTGATGAATGTGGTCATATTTCCTGCACAATGTAGCGATTGAGGCGAAGTCACTCACGAGACAGACTTGTTTTCCACGAAGTCAGCCTCCGGCTGACGTTTGCGGTCTATTAACGGTTTGACAGATCAGCCCAATGACGGATCGGAAAGCCGGGCCCAGCTCCGGCCTACATCTGCCACATGTGTGGTCTCGACAGCCGCCAACCCTGCCAGGCTCGACGCTCACCGCTGAGGAGCCAGATGCACGGAGAGCTACCAACCCCTGCGGGCCCCCAGCGCGGCCTGAGGGCTCGGCAACGCAGATAGGCGGATCCGCCGGCTATACTGGAGATATCACTCATCGGGTAGCAAAGGGCTCAATGGCAGCGGAACTGGGCGAGGGGGGGACCGGGGTACGGTGCCCCCTCGCCCAAATTTTTACACTAACCCTGTGACGTTGACTGGAAAGAAATGGGTTCAAAAGCCCATGGTGCCCCTCCCCCCCCTTAAAGGGAAGGTGGCACCTTCATAACGTGATTTTAACTGAGATAGCCAAGTTGTAAAGTAAGTCGGAAAACCCAGTACTCAATATATCATTTGTCTTGGAACTCGAGATTTCCGTCAAAAAAAAAACTAAAACCTACCTGCAATGTACCCCTCTTGTACCCCTAGCAGCAGGCCACAGTTGTCATGGCTGTTGGTGTGACGACATATGCTGACGTCAGGATGAGCATCAGCCAATCGAAGCCCTTGAAGCGTTTCAAGTATGGTAGTGGTTGCCAGATCATGACATCATCCCCAGTCTGATATTTATTTCTTTTTCCAGAGAAGTATTTTAAAAATAAAAACATTGAGCTCATTGTATATTTTTCAGAGAAATCATGAGTGGTTTCATTATTTTTGGCTAAAAGTACGCCTAATTACACTAAATTCCAGGATTCGACCAAGGTGCCACATTCCCTTAAAATTCTGACGTTCCACCGTCACTGAAAGGGCTCCCGTCTTGGTTGATCATCCTGCGGGCAAATATTAATCAGTGCTCACACTTCAGCTCAACTCGGAGGAATTGGCCGAGTACATTTTGTACCGTATTAGACAGGTTACTCACAGAACGGAGCTTTACGGCGTGTCTAGCCCGGTGAAGTTTATTGGTCTATTCAAACACAGCGCTGCCTGGCCGGCCCCCAGCCCCATTGACCCAGGCAGGTCACGTGACCCACCCAGAGCTCTGCACGGACAGAGCCCCGGCGCCGTATGCTGATCTCTCGCGTATGTAGGACATTGTGCAGAAAAGCAGCTTACCCACGCCAATTCGGTATTCTGATCTTTCCGTGCGTAGTCACGCTCGGCGTAAGATCAGCGTGGGCGGAACGCGACTTCCTGTCCTACGTACGATGGCTTTCGGTATTCTAATATTTTTGCATACGCACAGCGTTCGCTCGCAATGGTTAAGGCAATGGGACATTTACAACAGTCCCGAGTCAACATACCGGCCGAGGGCCTTGGTTCTCACGCATGTTTCATTGTCAAACACGAAGTCATGAGAACGGGTACGTCGTAAAGTGTGTTTTTACTTTGAAGCATATGCATCACGCTTGATATCTGTCAAAATAGTCCTCATACCCATCAGGTACAGAGTTCAAGAATCTCGCCAACTCGCCCACGCTCGTGGGTAGCCAAATGAAGTTCAAGGAACAGAACTTAGGTAGCCAATCACGGAGAATTGACAGATATCAAGATTTGCACTTACCAGCGCAAAAAAGTATTTCCACGATCTTACCGCCACGTAAAAAGAACGATTCATAACATGGCAGCGCTACCTTGACTTATTTTAGGTACTATTATAACTATTAGTGACAGACGATACAAATTAGTAACAAATAATGTATCCTTACTCAATCGAGTTATTTCACAGCTAAGTTAGAGATGGGTAGGTAACCACATTGGCAACGAAATTGACCCATAAAAGCCATGAGAAAAAGGTACTCTAAATTGCGATGGCATGGAACAGTGATATTCATTCTTTTGTATGAATTTGAAAATTTATTTTAAACAAAAAGAGAAAACTTTTAAGTCTATATCAGGATTCATAGTGAAATTACTCAGCATAAGATAGTAACTCTACTGCTTACTTTGTACTTGAGGACTCGTTTCATGGAATTAGAGATGGTCTGGTAGCCAGGCCGGCAACGAAAATTACGATTAGGGACCACCAGGTAGCCACTTGGGTAACCACAAAGTTTTGCGTTTCTGGCGCGCGAGTAGCGAGAAGAAAACAGGCAGAAATACTACGTGTTGAAGCTGCTGTGTGGGCGTGGGCTTGGTGCGGGAATTCGGAGATAATGTCGAGGTGGTTGAAATGATATGAGGCTGTAGATTTTGACCTAAATCAGAATAGGTTTTTGCCAGTGGTAAATTCACTACCCATTCTTGAATATTATGCCACAGCCAGGGAAACGTAGGACAAAGTGAAGTCTGCCAGATCTCAAAAGCCTAGGAGAGTTGTGTGGTTTTGAGCGTGTCAATTAGAGCACACATTTCAATCAAGTGCATGCGAGATATCCAAACCATAGACTTGCGGAGATGAAGGTTGCAAGTTCTGGCTTTGCACCAGGGGTCGAAAAAGTTGCCATTTTGCCATTCTAAATGGTGACAGATAGAGTTCCACCGGGTGACAAAAGTCACAAGTCGATTTACAAAAATGGCACCTCTAATTCTCATACACTGCAAAATCTGCAAAATCTCGGATTGACTTATTGGCCCATTTTAACCGTCTTCGCCATAAGCTTTGTTCGACTAACTGTATTTGGTAAATGTGGTGAATTATTCGAGCCATATTCGATCCTAGGGGTCGAAAAAGTTCAGGCCCTCGCCTATCTCTCAGCATGGGCTGGTGACACGAATGGTGATAAAGTGCCATTGTCACCATTGCCCCCAGGCTATGTCACCAGCCGTATTCACTTCTCCCTCCGTGGTCGAACGCATCACTGCTATAATCAGCTGAGCGGCTCGGCCTTAACCGCACTGCGCCAGCCGCCGCATTAGGCGCTGTAAATATGTATTTATAGATTAGGCGCTGTAAAAATAGAGAGCGGAAAGGCAGGGAAGAGGAAGGAAAATATCGGTTGCTATCCTTAGCCCTGTTCCACCTGTCAGCACAGTTTTGTCAGCACCAATCAGCGGGCCGCGTTGCGCCTACGTCACAGGACTGTAGCCTCTCCCCGGGAACTAGTTCTAGAGGTTTTACGGGCTGACGGCCTGCTGTTTGTGCTGATGAAAAACCGTAAGTGCACGAAGTGCAGCCTAATATTTTTTAATGGTTTAAAGATTTGAGTTCCCTTTGCTTAGCACAAACAAGAGGTGATTATGGCGCTGATGTTACTTTTCTGGAGGAGAGGTTGGAGGTCCTGGTGACAAAACTGTGCTGACAGCTGGAACAGGGCTCTTGTTCCGCATGTGGTGGCAAGGTGGCGAGAGTAAGTATAGGTGTTCATCAGTCAGTTTCGTACTTAGTATGATATAGAAATACTGCTTAAACCTGATATAAGTGCTGCAGTGAAGGCAGACTTTTTGCCGCTGTGCTTACTGGTATGCCGAGTCGGGGACTCAAGTGGGGCACTTGTAACTGGGTACCTAGGTACCTATCTCTCTAAGCCCGTGCGTGGAAATCATTGGGGGTCGGACCCCTCATTGGCAGAACCAGGAGAAACTTTTGGAGAAACGAAATCAATGTTTTGGAGGGGGCTCCATCAAGAAATCCCGAAAATATAGTATTTTAAAAGGGCCTAAATTTGGATCTTTCGGTAGGCAAAAGACGCTATTTTAGGCTTCGGCAGGGGCAACAGCCCCTTTGGCCCCCCTTGGATCAACCCTCGGACCCCTGAATTTGGGTCTCCCATAGACTTTATATAGGGCTTGTAGTGCTGTGCCAGCATCAACTCACAGACACCTCCAGGCCTGCCTCATGCAGTGCCTATTTGAAGCAAAAAATATTTTTGTTTCATCTTTGGAGTGTGTTGCGCATCAATATCTAGATTTATTAACTGCAAAACATCCTACTTCTAGTCTGCAAAAAGTTGTTGATTGCCACAATGACAAGAATAAGAACTTGTAGTTTGAGTCGTTTAGGAGGTAGCTTTGGGGGTGGCTATGACTAGTAGGGATGGGGGTCAAGACCAGTATGGGGCAGTCTATGGGGGAAGAACAGTAGGTAAGCAGATTGTGTCAGGTTTAATAATAATTTTTGGGGCTTATCGACGCACCAACTGCCATGGTCATATGGCGTCGCCAACTCTTTCCCTGTTGGAAGGGTTTCTCGGGAGCCAGCTTGCTCCTTGTTCAGGGAAGCCGCCGGGCCTTGAACCCGGGTCGGCTGAATGGAAGCCAGCTACGCTGACCACTCCACTACCGCGCCCCCTTGTGTCAGGTTTCAACATCTTATTAGGGTGGTTGTTGGGCATAGTGAGCAGTTTTAGTACCTGCTTAGCTCATGCCTATATAATAAATCATGTGAAGCATTGATGTTCATATATGGATTCAGACCTACCATCTTCTGTCTGTGGGGCACCACTAGCACACTCTGGGTGGTGAGCGCCACCACGAACTCATGCAAGCATCACAAATATAAAATCATTTAAATGTGATAATAATGATTTTTGAGGTATTTTCATGGTAAAGTTATGTATATAGAAATATTTGTGCCATGAGTTTAAAATTTCAGCAGTCTTAAGAAGCCTGCCAAATTTTTCAGATTGGGGTCAGCAAAAGAAACTGCAGGGCACAAACATACTTGGGGGCAGAACTTGTAGTGCTGGGGCAAGCAGGGATGAACCACCCGATGCATATTTTAACATGATGGATATGTAGGACGGCTGCGCCGTTTGATAAGCTTGGAGCTAGGGCGGCCACCGCCCTGGGCGGTCACGTGACCTGACCTTGTGGCTAGGGGCGTGGCTTCGGCTGAGCTGGGGAGGGGGCTGCGGCACGGAGCCGCGACCATTCGCTTGTACCTGTCTGAACTAGTTGTTTCTGCCGCCTGCTGATCCAAACGTAAGTGTCGCCGTTAGTGTCGTTGTTTAAGCGTTACGATCTTTTGAAACATGTTCTGGCCTTTATGCTCAACTTATGCCTAACTGTTATCTGTTGCATAATTGTTACCGGTTGCTTGACTGTTAACTGTCGCCTAACTGAGGTGCCTCTTGGTAAGGTCTAACCTTTCGGTTTTATTGTGATCACCAAGGGCGGGCGGCACCTTTGGACCAGGAGATACACTGCTGCTCTGCCGTCGCCTGATTATGCCGGGAATAAATATGCAACATAGATACGGCAATCTTCTTCGGTGATCGGCACGTTTACAAATGGTGACAGCGGTGGGATTGTTATGTTTTCCGTCGTAATATTGCGTACCAGCACTGGGACAGAAGACTTAGTCACATGAACGATCGATCTGATGACCTCAATGCCCTGTAACTCCGCTGAAGGTTCCGCAATAGCTGCCCCCTGATACTCACAATTATGAGCGTATCCCTGGATAATGGTCTCAGACCCCGGGGCCACCACCTGATCCCGACCAACAACTATGCGTCCAACTGACGTTACCTCTGCAGAAACACTGCGAATGTACTCCGACGGAGTCAGGGTAAGGTGCTTACGTTGCAAATCAATGACACACGGAACAGTTCTCAAAAAATCGATGCCCAACAGGATTGGAACATCAATCGAATCGGAAACATACAATGTAATTACGTGCTGTTTTCCACAAACCTCAAACGGCATGTTCACCCTACCGGTGATTGGTAATTCACCTCTGGTTGCTGTGCGAGCTTTAGTTGATGTACGCGAAATCTTAATATTTGGCATTGCATCGAGTACTGATTGGTTAATGACGCTTATCGTTGAGCCTGTGTCCAAAAGACAAGTGCACTCAGAACCCTCGATTTTGGCCTTGAAACGGAAATCATCTGACAAAGGCACTGAATCTGGTACCATTCCAGAAGCCCTGGTAGAATCAGGAGCGTTAACACATCTCACTGGCGTTCCCTCTGACTGGGATCCCGCTGCCGCTTGTTTGGCCCGGGACCCCCTTTGCCGTTTCCCGACAGTCTACCGTTGCGGCATACTGAAGAGATATGCCCTTCTTGCTCACACGTGAAGCACGTGGCGTTGCGATACCGACAATTTCGGATGACATGTGACGTACCCCCGCAGGCGAAGCATGCACGCACCGGTCGGGTTTCCCCATCGTGAGCAGGGCGACCACCGCCTCTGCCTCCGACCGGGTGCCGCAGCGGACCGGTTGCACCCTCCCGACCCTGCTGACTCACCCGTCTCTCTAGTTGGTCCAGGCGGGACAAGATTCGTTCCAGTACAGGGGCTCAGCTGCGGATACCTGTCGGACTGTGCGATCACGCAGCCTTTCACCTCTGATGGCATTTCTAACACGATCGGCTGCGGCTTGGTATGTGGTTATACCTTGAGTTATTATGTCCACGCGGTGGTGCTCCGGCAATGTTGCCAAGAAGCTGTTGAACAAGACGATGTCGCTATAACTGTGCATTCTGACAGCAAGGAAGAACTCATGGAACGACTCGACGCCGTTCTATCGCGACTCGCAGCAGCAGGGTTGACGCTCAACCTGGAAAAGTGTCAGTTTTTCCAGGAGCAGGTTAATTTCCTAGGTCATGTGGTCTCTGAGGCTGGTATTGCTGCTGATCCCGAGAAGGTCAGTAAGGTTGTACATTGGCCAGAACCTCGCACGGCTAAGGAGCTATCTAGCTTCCTAGGCTTAGCTAGCTACTTCAGGAAATTCATCAAAGGATTCGCCCAGATAGCTGCTCCCTTGTTTCATCTCACTAACAAGGATGTCTCCTTTCAGTGGAACCAAGAGCATTCAGTTGCTTTTGATGCTCTCAAATCAGCCTTAAGTAGCGCTCCAGTTGTGTCGTTTCCCAGGTTCGGGCCGGAGGCTGGTGCGTTCACGTTGGACTGCGATGCCTCTAATGATGCGATTGGTTGTGTGCTCTTGCAGAGACAGGGCTCAGAAGACAAGGTCATTGCTTATGGAAGTCGTCGACTCTCGAAAAGCCAGAAAAATTACTCAGTTACAAAGAAAGAATTACTCGCTTGCGTAACCTTTGCTCAGTACTTTTCTCATTATCTTCTTGGAAAAAAGTTCACGATCCGTTCTGACCACAGCTGCCTGCAGTGGCTGTTGAACTTTCGCAACCCAACAGGGATGTTGGCCCGATGGCTGGAAATCCTCGGCAATTTTAACTTCGACATTGTTTACAGACCAGGTGCATCACACACTGCAGCTGATGGACTGAGTAGAAGGCCGCAGGAAACCATGGATGTCGGTTGTCAAACTGACCTCGTTCCACAGGACGCGCCTGGGCAACGGTGTTGCCGGGTAGAGGCCCAGGATTGGCCTCTAAGCTACATTCAGGCGGAGCAGGATGGTGACGACGCTATCGCTGAGGTCTCCCGCCTTGTAGCCGCCGGAAAGAAACCACGTCGCAATTCTGCCCCGGCTCTTGTTAAGCCATGGGTCAGACAGTGGAATCGTCTCCGTCTGTTGAGAGGTGTGCTGTTCAGGGTCTTCAAACGTAGACCCCATGACTCTGAAAGATTGCAGGTCGTCGTTCCGGCCAGTCTGGTACCGGGAGTACTGTCTTCAATGCACTCAGGGCCCTCTGGTGGGCATTTCAGTGGAGAAAAACTGCTGGCTCAGTTGCAGCTGCGGTACTACTGGCCCACTATGGCAGGTGATGTTGATCGGTTCTGTAAAGCGTGTGACCAGTGTCAAGGGCGGAACGATCCAGTTCCGCGTCCTCGTGCACCCATGGGCGAACTCAGGGCGACTGAACCCTGGGACACTGTGTCAATTGACTTCTTAACAGACCTCCCCACCACAGATAGCGGCAACAAACACCTCCTAGTGTGTTGCGATCATTTCACCCGCTGGGTAGAAGTGTTCCCACTTCCCGATATGAAGGCTACTACTGTGGCACAAGTGTTGACCAAGGAACTGTTCTCCCGCTTTGGTTGTCCCAAAACCCTGCATTCAGATAGGGCTGCAAATTTCAAAGGTGAGCTTATCTCTGAAGTGTGTCGATTGATGGGTGTTAAGAAGACGTTCACAACCAGCTTCCATCCTCAGGGCAACAGCAAGTGCGAACGAGTAAACCGAACAATATTGAACATGCTGTCTCGTTATCTGTCTGATAATCACTCAGAATGGGATTTGCACCTCCCGTTGTTAATGCTGGGGTATCGGTCTCAGGTACACAAATCCCTGGGTTATAGCCCATTCTTCTTGATGTATGGGAGGGAAGTACGGCTGCCGGTAGAGTCAGAGTTTGATGCTCCCAGAAATTTTCGGTCGCGCACAGTAGCTGAATACATTGACGAATTGTGTGGTGGCTTGCGAAAGGCTTACAAGGAAGCAATTCGTATGTCAGATCTGAGCAACTCTAGAAATAAGAAGCTGTATGATCGAAAGCTCAACTCTTATACGTACAAGCCAGGTGATTCAGTTTTACTGTACCGTAGCGTAGCGCGTCGTAATGAATATTATAAGTTCGTTAGACCATGGAAACCAGCAGTCATAGTGTCACAGGTAGGGGAGCTTAATTATAGAGTGCGGACAGAGGATGGAAAAATGTTATTGGTACATCATAACAGGCTGAAGCCACGCCAAACTCTTCCACAGCACCTTGATCAAAGTGACTCGGCGGTGAACGACGAGAGAGGTGAGGTAATAGGAGGTAACGAAGTAGCTAACTCTGGCGAGCCCAGTCTGGGTTCCGCTAATGAGGAAGCAGCTTCGAAGTCAGCAGAGAGTGAGTTAGAAGAAGGTAAGGTTACGAATGATGCCGATGAACGAGATGCCATGATACTGGCGGCTGCTGGACCGCTTCAGAGGTATCTACAGTTAGGCATGGGCCAACGGGCCTCGGCTCAACCTCGGGTTCCCCAGGTGTTCCCGGAGGAGCAGACACTGCAACGTCGGTATCCCGCCCGTGCTAGGGTGCCCCCGGACAGATTTTGCCCCTGTGATTATGATTAGCTTTGCACAATTTATTTTTACAGTTGCTAGCGATCATTGTTGATGGAATGTAGTACGTTTCACTCCAGTTCTGATGTAGTAAAGCTAATAATTCCATGTAGATTAAGGTGTAACTTCACGGTATCATTGTCTGCTTTCAGGCTGATAATAATGAGCTACGAGCAGACACGGCGCTGGAGATGACTCTTTTCAGTGGAATGGGCCGCCATTTGCCTGATTTGTGCTGGTCATGCATTGGTTGTATCATTGTTCTGATGTGTTGTTCGGTAGAAGTTTGCACATTTCTTTTGAATCCACCCTCACACATATTTCTGGTCCCCGCAGGACCACCGGGAGCTGCTGTGATGGAGGGGATTTCGGGTTGTCGGCCATTGGCAGCCCACTGCATTATTGGATGTAGGATCCGACCGCTGAACCGCCGGTCGGCTGGCATTCGACGAAGCGAGTGAGCTTCTCGTCTCCTTGAACGACGCGAATTATTCTGGGCGCTCTGGGTGTGCCCCCTGTGTCGTGCGGGGTATTCTGTGCGCGTCGTTCGGTGCGTTATGACGTGATGTAACTTGTATGAATTGTGTACCGTAATTCTAGTCTTTCAAAAGGGGAAGTGATGTAGGACGGCTGCGCCGTTTGATAAGCTTGGAGCTAGGGCGGCCACCGCCCTGGGCGGTCACGTGACCTGACCTTGTGGCTAGGGGCGTGGCTTCGGCTGAGCTGGGGGAGGGGGCTGCGGCACGGAGCCGCGACCATTCGCTTGTACCTGTCTGAACTAGTTGTTTCTGCCGCCTGCTGATCCAAACGTAAGTGTCGCCGTTAGTGTCGTTGTTAAAGCGTTACGATCTTTTGAAACATGTTCTGGCCTTATGCTCAACTTATGCCTAACTGTTATCTGTTGCATAATTGTTACCGGTTGCTTGACTGTTAACTGTCGCCTAACTGAGGTGCCTCTTGGTAAGGTCTAACCTTTCGGTTTTATTGTGATCACCAAGGGCGGGCGGCACCTTTGGACCAGGAGATACACTGCTGCTCTGCCGTCGCCTGATTATGCCGGGAATAAATATGCAACATAGATACGGCAATCTTCTTCGGTGATCGGCACGTTTACAGATAGGTGAAGTATGTTGGTGGTTGTGGGCATTTGAGGACAGAATATGTGATTTTTTGTGGCTTTTCATTTGCAGGTAAACAGCAAATGTGTATTACTCCATATAGGAAAAGAAGGAAGGAGTGCCACTGCTTCAGTTTTAAAAAGCATTTGCCTCTTCAATGTCCCTTGGCTAGATAATGCTAGTGAATAAAAAATGATGGAAGTCTGGTTTGAAGAAGTGTTTTGGGAGATTAGGCAATGATTAGCATGATGTGCTTTTCTCTAGCAATGATGCAAAATGTTTCACAAATGTGAATGAAATATTGAATAAAATGTTTAAAGCTAACATAATGGTAACTGTTGCAATTTTTGCTGTGTTCAATGATCAACACCCTGCAAAATGTATCTTGATATTAGTATTTAGATTATTTTAAGCATTTAGAAAGAGAAAATTTATCTTGGCAAGCCAAGGGTAGGGACCTAAAAATGTTTGACAAATCAAAGAGCTGTCATAACAATATTTTATCTAGGCAAGCCATGTTCTTTCTGCCTGTGTCATACACAGACATGATTGCATGAAACTGTAGTGCATTGATCTGATCATAAGTTAAAACAGAGTCAGTGTAACTGGCTGATAAATGACCAAAAATATTTTCATTCAGCATGACTTTACAATCATGCAACAAATCCTCTTAATGTGGCTCCTGCCTTGTCTGTGAAACATTGTAGGTGTTATTAGTTTTTGCTGAAGCAGCAGGTGTATAGGTTTGGAATGGGCTTTAGGCATTTGGGACTGTGGGAGAGGGGATTGGGGAAGTCACTAAAACATGCAAATACATGCAAATTTTTATGACAGCTTTAAGAAAGTTGTCTAGATAGAAATATGAAGGGAATATTCATGATTGGATGGAAAGTAAGCTCACTCACATATCTGGCTCAATTGAGGTGCATTGTGCAGGATGCAACACTGTATACATGTTTCTGCATATTTTTGCACTCTTAAACTCTTGCACATTTTGGGAATGGTCAGGTACAATGTTATCCCTCAATATGCTATCGCACAATCTTTCACGTGTAGAACTATTATTTTAGCGAACAATTATGTTTGGCCTGGTGCCTATTGTGCTGGTCCTCTTTTGGCACTCTTTGTACACTGAGATGTTTTGGGACTTCTTGCTCTATTTTTTATGCCACTGCTATTTAAAAACTGACTTTAAAAGCTCTTAAAGTATGTAGTAAGTTTTGAGAAAGAGGATACAAAATACTGTCAATTCAGTTACATAATTCCTTTCCTCTGCGATGCCGACAACTAGAGAACATGGTTGCTTGGGGCCTGCTTTGGTTTGATACAGGTGGGACTGGTGCAATGGCGTAGCCTAGGGGGTCCGTGGACTCCTCTTGGGCTTACTGTTCTCTGTAAAGCAGGAATATGGGTGTTGGTGCTCCCCCCAGCTTGGTCTCGGGGACCCCGATAATCAGTCTTGGAGGGCCCCAGAGACTCGCTCTCGGGGGCATCTGAGCATCTGTCTTTTGGGTTCCCCGAACATTCTTGGGGCTCCGAGCATCCTTCTCAGGGCCCCCGATCTTTGGCCCTCGGGAATTAGTCTCGGGAGCCCCTAAACATTGGTCTCGAACATTACTCCCGGAGGCCAGGGACATTGGTCTTGGGGGCCCCGAATATCGGTCTTGGGAGCTCCCGAATATCACCCTTGGGGGCCCCGAGACCACTGCTCGGGACCAAGATCGGAGGGTCTCGGAAAAAAGTGCTCGGGTAGATGTGCATGTGTTGAGAATATGATGCTCACTGAGGTGGATTCCCTGCGATTGATAAAGGTATACATTTTAGGGGCATCGAACATCGATCTTGGAGCCCCCGAGCATTGCTCTTGACTCGGAGACCGTGATCATCGGTCTCCTGGACACCTCCCACACTCAACATCATTCTCGGAGGGCTCCCGAGCATCACTGGGTCCCTCTGAGCTTGGTCTTGGAATCCCTCGAGAATCCGTCTCGGGGTCCCCGAATATCGGTTCCGAGCATCGTTCTGGGGGGCGGAGGGGCGAGACCAGGTTTTGGGGGTCCCGGAGTGATTCTCGGGGCAGCGAGGCAGATGTTCGGGGCCCCCAAAGCGATGCTCGTGGAGTCCGAGACCGATGTTCGGGGGCCTCCGAGACTGATTCCCGGGGTCCCCGGAGGTCAAGTTTGGGGGCCCCGAGACCAATGCGTACGTTTTCAGGAACAAGGTCAGCTCAAAGCAAGTGAAGTGCTCGTTCAGTGAGCAAGGTCAGTTCGAGCATCGCGCTCAGAAGCCATCGTGAATTGGTCTCATGGACCCCTGAACACCGATCCCGAGCAATGCTTTCGTTGTGTCTCCCGAAACTGCTGCGCGAGGAGCAAGCTGGGGGGGGAATCTGAGAGATATTTATGAACATCAAGTGTGCGAATTTGTTTGTTTTATAATGTCGTGACTGTATGACCTTTAAAATATCACAACCATATTATTGCGTGATAATATCTTTCTTCACGGCAAATATTCAGCGGTAACATTTAACTGCTACCCTCTCGCTGTGAGTTTCTTTATCTTTAGTTTTCTAAGAATAATCACTGAAGTGACATTGGAATATTTCGCTGCTCAACAGGCACAAGTGCGTGTGGTGAGTGGTGAGAGCCGCCAACTGCGAACTCTGAAGATGATTCTCCACCAGCAAGTCCTTCCTCATCTGATCCCGTCCGTCCGAGCGGTGAGCTTTTCTCCTTCCTTCCTTCCATGACATGTTCGTAAGATATCCAGATATCACAATTCTTTTTAAATATTAATAAAGTGCGCCTTTTCCAATCCTTAAAAGGAAAAACCTGGGTAAAGTTCACTGTGCTTATTGGAAGAAATATTTACTCATGAACAGGTGGGTATGGAGGGAGGCATTAAGCTATAAAGGGTCCACTCTGACGGTTAGGCTCCAAGCCAAATCCTGGTCGCGCCACCTGCCTCCGCCATGAGGGGTCCGTCGGAGTTGGCTGCGGGCATGCTGGGATCGTGCGAGCCACAGCGCGCAGCTCCCTATCGATGATGTCGACAGTGGTGCAGGGAGCCATGCTGCAGCTGTGAACTCTGTCACTTCGCGGTTGTAGCCATTAGCCACTGTCCGCAGCTTTAGCTTCCGCTTACCCTAGGATCTTCCGGTCAGCTGTGTAGCTGAGTTACCCCTGGCTTGACATTCGTGCATGAACGATAAAATGCAATTTATCCTATGTGTGGTCCTGATTGCCAGGGGCGTATCCAAAGGGGGAGCGATCGGCTCCACCCCTTGGGCTGACCTTAAGCACTGGAAAGAAACGCCTCCCGCCGCAGCCGCTGGGCCACCGCAGGGGAGCCCTGCGGCTTTAGCTAGGCCCCGCAAGCTTCCAAATCAGGGGGAAATAAACTTTGCTTTGCCAACATCAGAAGCTACTGCCCAATTCCCCGCATATGCGGAAAAATTCCGGGAATTGATGACTGTTTCTCTATGTCCCACCGTGCCGCACAAGGCGGTTGGCAGTCATTGCCAGGACAAGGCTGCGGTTGGGCGTGAGAGCCAACCCTGCGCCCAGCGGATCCCGGGATTTGAACCCGAGACCCTTATCTCAGAAGGCAGGTGCGTTACCCCTGAGCTACACTGGTCTCTACACTGGGCCCCTGAAAAGCTTCTGGGCCTCCTTTGGTTCACTCGGAACCTCTGAGTCTGCGACCGGGGTCCTCACAATTATCCCAGGCCCACTGCTGCCAAAGTCGGGCCCCTATCTCAGCAGTTGCGGATAATTTCCCTGTTTTCCACTCGGGCTCCCTGTGGTAGAAGCCGGGCTCCCAGCGGTTGAGCTGGGCCTCCGGTGGCTATCCGGGCAGCCTGACATGCTCCGGGCGCCCTTTAGTCCAATTGGAACATCTAAGTCTGCGACCGGGCTCCTCCGAATTACCCCCAGCCCACTGCTGCCGAAGCCGGGCCCTATTCTCCACAGATGCAGATAATTCCCCTGTTATCTACCCGGGCCCTCAGTGGGTCCAGCCGGGCCCTTTGCGGTTCACCCGGACCTCCTGTAACTATCCGACCCCTTGAAGTGCTTCTGGATCCCTGTGGTCCACTTGGGGATGAGGTGGCTTAGTGGATAGCACCCTTGTCTTCTAAGCCACCGGTCCCGGGTTCAAGTCCCGGCGGAGCCTCTAAATAAGTCGATCTGATCCCCAAAATCCCTTCCAACAGGGTGAGAGTTGGCGACGCCGTATGACCCTGGCAGTTGGTGCGTCGTTAAACCCCAACAATTATTATACCTGTGGTCCACTTGCAACCTATGTGTTTGCAACCAGGTCCCTCACGATAATCTCAGACATGTTGTGGCCGAAGCCAGTCCCCTACTTCTAACATGCATGCCCCCTCCCCCCATGGTCTACCTAGGCCTGACTACAGTCGGCCTCTGCCTTGCTTGCGGTTACCCCTTTGGTATCGGCCCTCTGTGGCTGCAACCTCCGTCTTTTCTTGGGAGCCATAGGTAACTCTTTATTCAAACAGGCCACATCATATTCGATGCGATTTGAGATGGTTCTGATCACTGATCCTAGCGGACATTTGGTCAATCCCTGAATTTGTGGAGATCCGATGCAATGTTGAGCGGACCTCAGCGAATTTAGCGCCGGTGCATAGCTTTGTGACCCACCAGAGTTCTTGAAGTTGTCTGCCTCCCAAAACGGAGGTTACGTTTTTGTGTTCTTCGAAATATATATACATACATACATATATACGTGTTTAATGAAAATATATTCCTTGCACTGTCCAGCCCCCAAAGCTATTCCTGACCCCCTGCCAAGGCCCCTTTGGTAATTCCTGGATCCGTCCCTGCTGATTGCTCACATATACTTCCTTCGGCTTCAAAAGATAGATAAATATATCAGAACTTTTATCTCTGGCTTATATTGGGAGCATAATACACAAAAACAATGAAAAACGGTGTAATATCTCAAAGAAATAAGGGTTTTGGTAGCATTTTTTAATTTGGTGACACATTCGTGATGTGGAATTTCAAATGGTGACACGCCAGCAACTTTTTTGACCCCTGCTTTGCACCTACAAAAATATATGCTGTCTGGTGCCCATGAAGTCAGGTAAACTGCAGGTAGCTTTCTTTGGTGACTACCTAAGTCAGTTTTATCAAATCAAGCTAAGCAAAATTTTAATGATTCCACAAAAGTTTCCATTGAGCAGGTGAATGTGGTGATACTCATTGATCTACTTTAGTCTTTCTAGGATTTGCTGGATGATGGTTGTGGTATTAGGAGGTACTTCTCCTCTGACGGAGTACCTATATTTGGCTGCAGGCATTGGATATATTTAAATTATATGTATTCTTTAAAAATGTAAATTAAATGTATCCTTCAAGTAGCTTAAGCCTCAGCATGGTGACTGCTACATTCAAATGGTGGTTGTCTGATATCTTAGCAATGATGATCTAAGCAATGATTGATCATAACAAGTAGTTGCAGTAAGGGTACTAGACTCTGACACCACATATTATTTTTTCATGTCTTTTTGCATTAGGTATTTGATAACATTTTTGACTGATTAATATGAGCAGCTAATGGACACATGCTTGTATTACAGTGCACACAACTTGTATTCACTGCACATATACTTAAATTTTCGCTGTTTGGTACTAAGAGTATGCTATATGTAATTCGTTAGTCTCCAGATCACTGTAAATTTAATTCCTTTTATACTTTCACTTATTCAGAGTAAATTTTACTCACTAAGACATATTTACTGGAAGCAATTTAAAGCCTCGGTTCACGCAAAAGTTTATTTTCATACGCGTCGGAAAAGGGGGGGGCCAGGGGCCCGGCCCCCACTTTTTGGCCAAAAATTTCCTGATCTCAGTCAAAATGAGAGAAAACCGGACATTCTTATATCCAGCCGCTGCGGGAGGCAGCGAAGAGCCCAAATTCGAACAGTTTTTGGTCCTGACGTTGAAAGTTTTCTGTCAGCATCAGGTTGAAGTTTGGCTGCCCCCCCACTTTTTGCCGATGGCGACACTTATGTTTATTTTACTTCAGGTAGCCATGTCGGTCGCATCAAAGATATGTGGGTAGCCAACCTGAGATGTTCTTGACCTCTGGTCAGGTATAAATAGGTTTCCCCACCAAATGCAAACCATTATTTGGTGGGGTCTGCATGAGACAGGAAACGGGATGGGAATGGTGGAATGGCATGGAATGAGATTAAGTGGAACGAAAGTTTGTCCAGGTTTCACCTGGGATGGGACGGAGCAAGAAACTTAACGCTGGAAAGGTTTATTTTAAATATGTAATTTGCTGAACGACGGATGGGTTGTCGCGACGGAATACGGCGGGAAGAGCCGAAGGCAGATGGAATGGTTTGGATGATAAAGTTGTGGTCTATGTCGGCCTCTAATATTAAGTGTTACCATTGCTGCTTATAATTTGCCCCCTTTGTGAAAGTGACCGCAAGTAAACTGTATTTCTTTAAAGGGAATGTGGAACCTTTATAATCTGATTTTAACTGAGATAGCCAAAGTGTAAAGCATGCCGGAAAACCCGATACTCAATGAATTATTTGTCTTGAAACTCAAAATTTCCGTGGAGAAAAGCTGAAAACCCACCTGAAATGTACCCCACATGTAACCCAGCCAGGCGGCCACGGCCGTCAGCTGTTTTGTTGTAATGACAGCACTGACGTCACGGTGAGCAATCAGCCAATTAAAACCCTTGAAGCTTATTGAATATGGTATTAGAGGAGAAACCCTAGAGGAGCATTTTAAAAATCAAAATATTGAGCTCATTGCACATTTTCAGAGAAATCATGGACGTTTTCATAATTTTCGGCTAAAAATAGCCCTAATTACACTGAAACCCTGGATTCGACCAAGGTGCCACATTCCCTTTAAGTGATAGCATTTCTGCTTCTAATTTTTCCCGCCGTTTGTGAAAGTGGCCGCAAGTAAACTGCATGCCTTTAACCACGGCCTCTGAAGAGTAGTTTATGACTTAGGCCTCAGAAGAATAGTTATGATTATTGAAAGCAATAATGCTCTGGCTTCGGGGGTATGTCATGTGAGTTTAAAAGGAATGCGATACTTTGGTGCAATCCCAGACTGTAGTGGTTTTAGGAATAATCTTTATCTAAAATAATGGATTTGGCCTCATTTATGCTGGAAATGGCTAATAACCGTAATATTCTGTTTCATTTAATTTTGCTCTGTTTTGCTCTGTTGTACGTAAAAATGTCTCTAAATCCGCGCCACGTCATATCAGCGTGGTGTCTGATCATGCTTAGTGTCGTGGTAAACCTTTCATTTAAGCGACAAATGAATATACGTGTAAGAAGGAACGTTTTTAGTTAGGATGCTATATTTGGGACAAAAAATGACGCTGATCAATTTCTCATATTTGTATTCATTTGCCAAAACATAGGTATTTCACGTTCGAAACATGTCAATGGAGCGCGTCATCGCACTTGTAATCGGCAGTGCAATAATCATATTTAGCACGTGGGTTTCACGAGTTCCAAGCAAGACCAAATTATCCGCGCAGCAAAGCTTGAGTGTCATCAGCTTTCCCCCAGGTCACCGCATACCACGTTGCCACCCGGGGAGGACGGGGTCTATAGGGGAACTTGTGTGCCTCTTTCTCCGCGAACGGTAATATCTGGGACAAACGAAATAGTGTCCAAGTGGTGTGGATCAGCTCCATCTATCATTCTCGGCATGCTTTATCAGCATGGCTATCTCAGCTCAAATCCCATTGTCTCATCAAATCACCTTATCTCACATTCCCTTAAAAAGAACTGGTGTAATTCCTTCAAGAGAAGTGGTGTAATTCCTTCCAAAGAACTGGTGTAATTGATTAGAAGGTTTTAACTTTTGTTCACTTCACGTATAGATGGATATATCCAACGCACAACACCTTTCCAAAAGACGACCATTTCCTATGAAACCAAACTGCTGAATGATGACCCTAAGAGAAGGCCCCCGTTGATCTCCACAAACGTCAGACTGCTAGAGGTGTCTTTTCATTTAATGGAAAATACACTTTTGACAGCGGTAGAATACAGAAATAATGTGCCAAGTTTACGTACGCATTTTGAGGTTCTCAAACACAACAGTGAATCGGTATAAGTCTTGTTACGTTTTAACGGTTAGAGAGTAGGCCTCTAATCCAGATGTTGTACTAATTACCACTTATCATCCTGCCACCCACGGCAACGGTCCACAACCGGGGACGGGTTGGCGGACCAGGCCGAGAGAACCGATGGGAACGAAACTGCAATTGGATGGGATCAATTTGATTACAGAAATTACAGAAGTCCCCTCTCGCTGTCGAGAATCTTTTTTAATGCGTGCCTTTTATTCTTAATTTTGCTCATACTCCAAAAACAACTCTGAATCCTGCATTTCATTCTAGCTTAGATTGGAATGTTTTGAACGGGAAGCGTTCCTCCGCTCGTCTGCGTGCGAAGCCCATGTTGAGACGTCCTGTGCTTGCGTGCACAGATTGTGGCAGTCCCGCCATCCACACTCCCACATTTATCAGATCCAGTATATCCCACATTCAGATAGAACCTGAACTTTGTACTGCCAGCTCAGAACGGAGTGCCTAACTTACTGTATCTCAGGTGATGAATAATTATACTTCCACACTGATCCTATGTTTTGCATGCAGTTTGGCAGTCCCGAACATGGACTTTACGTTCCATGCATCCCAGTCAACTAGAAGCAAAGTTATTTCAACATCAAAAATCACTGCAGCTTCACAAAAATCGCCGAGAATATCGGGTGTAGGTAAGAAGCTCCCAGTCCCGACCGTACATAGGTACTTGGGCAAAAGGACATAAGTAGGCAAAATAAAAATTCGTTTGAATTCGGTAATTATTTGTGCCACATTTAACCGTTTTTACCCCACGGAACATGAAAAGGTAGGCAGGAGTGCCCTTCCATACCCATGCGGCCTGACTACTTGGATTCCATACCAAAATATTAGGAAATATTAGAAACTATGTTATTGGACCCCACCACTACCCAATCCATTAGTTTTTTCCTGCTCCACCACTACTTCAGGCTAGTTCGTTTCCCCGGACTTCCTCGAAAAACTAAACCAGCTAGTTACCCTCGAGAGAGCTACGGAGGTCAAAGTTAGGGTGTTAGCAGGTTATTTATTTCAATAGGATGGAAACCTCTCTGTGTTAAAAGCCAGAAGAGCACTAAAAGAAACAGGGAAAAATAAGCGGAAGTAGAGAAAGGGTAATTAATATCCAATAAGTCGAATTTGTGCCACAACTGAATAGGAATAGAAATGAGACGTGTTTAGCTAAAAGGGGGTATTATTAGGAACTAAAGTGACAATCATCAATTTCGTCTATTTTCTGTCTCGTGCTTAAACATATTTCAAGCTGCAAACTAGTCATTCAATAAAGTTATACGCATTTATAATTGCCAATACCTAAGTAACGTTTATCACGTAGGTTTTAAAGAGGTCAAAGCAATAAATATTTATCCGCGCAGTGGGCCTGAGCATTATGTCACGTTCCCAAGTTCAATTCATGCCACGGGACCACCGGGGAGGAGACGGTCGGCAGGTGGTGAACGTATACCTTTTTTTAAGTTCTGGTAAGTTCTTGAGAAAATGAAATTTCGATCTAGTGATTTCTCGGCATGCTCTATAACATGGCTATCTCAGTTCAGAGGCGGATCCAAGGGGGGGCAAAAAAGGCATTTGCCCCCCCAAACGGAAAAGCTTGGGGCAAAACTATGTTTTTGCCCCCCCAAAGTAATCGACCTCCTTTTTCCCCGACTATTTTTTAATTTATAAGCAAGATTTTGGTGCTTCAACTCTCAACTTCAAACAGAACCAGTTAAGATCAGTGTAACTATTGGGCCTCGGACTGGAAACAAAGTATCTCGAGCCCATATTTCTTATCCCGTGACGTTTTTTTTGCTTTTTGCCTCAAATACCCAAAACAATTCTACCACAAAGTGATATTGTAGCGCAGCTTACACGGCGCGACGTTTTTTTTTTTGCTTTTCGTCTTTTGACTTTGGTTTGCCCCTCCCAAACCGACCGGCTAGATCTGCCACTGTCTCAGTTCAAATCTCATTATGAAGTTGCTGCATCCCTTTAAACATTTCCGTTATACTAATATCCAAGCATTTAATTCTTTTTCTCAACACAGGCTGATTTTTCATCGCAAGATATCAGTACAGTTAGGGAAGAGTGCAACGCGCCCACCTGGGTAAGACGCCTACTACTATCTATAGGCTGATGTAGGAACTGGTAGCCTCCGTATAGTTTTTTGCTGGTAGTGGCATTTTGGATCTGGTCATGAGTGTGATGGTGTTTGCCTGGTAAGCTACGGTAGTTTGCAGCAAACGTGTTGTTGCTTTTTTTTGCTTCTCCGGATATAAAAACAAGCTATCTTAAATTTCCGATCGTAATCTATGTGATGCAAATGTACTCACGGCAATTCTTGTGGTTGAAACAGCGAGTTTGCGCGATATTTTGCAAGGGAAAGCGCCGCAGAATTAATAAATTTTTCCATTTTATACATGCCCATCCTCATCCTACCCTGTTTCAAAATGTGGGAAGAACATACAGAAGAAATTTCACTTTCGGGCGGTATGGACCGGAAGCGCTGAAAGGTGCTTTTCATGTCCTTAAAGATGGCCGAGCTCCATCTCAAGTTGTTTTTGCGTTTTTTGTTCATAGGCGAAAAGCCTGCCTGTTTATGTTATCGCTGTATCGCTTAAATGTCTTGAATCCAGAACTGCCAACTTTAAGCATAATCTTATCGTTCAGCATAATTACAATAATGTTCCTACTTGTTTATGTAAAGCGATACAATATGCGCTGGGCGTTATACTTTCACCCCGGGGCAAAGGTGTTTTACCCCGCTATCGGGGTATAACGCCTATTTACATGGCCTTAAGGAAAATAAATTACGCATACTTGGCATAGTGTCATAGTGAGTCCGAAATTTCTATCCGAGTGTAGACAAACGATGAAATAACTTCAAGTAAAAATAATTCCGTTCACCCACGATCAGTACAGACATATTCTCCCCTAACGTATGCGCATTACCCCAACTCTACCCTACATTTACTAACAATTCAGAGGACTAACCAAGCCATTTATTATCTGACCATTTTTTAGTAGGGACATACAGAAGTCCCCAAGGTCGATAGGGTAAGTACAGTGCATGTTGCGTCCGTGCCCGGTGGAGATGATTGGAAGGATTTTGTCTATTTAAATATCGTCATTTGAGAGAGAGAGAGAGAGAGAGAGAGAGAGAGAGAGAGAGATAAAGGAAAAAGGAGAGGCAAGAGTGACACGGAACTGAGTACCAGATTAGGCTTACATTACTTTCCCCGGACAATTCCCCTCTTTAACTGCGCACATACAAATATGTGGGGCTTGTCATTTGGTAGGTATTACAAGTACCTTTAGAAAAGAGAAGGGAGACCAGGTGACAGATGCCGTCGTTCGAGACATACAATGGGTATGTATGTACATACATGGCAAGACTTCGATTCCTGCAATTGCTCAGATAAAGATTCTTAAGATGTTTAAGAAGCGCACAAAATTAAGATAACCAATATGCCAAATATGTCAATCCTAGGAAATATTGAACCATTACTGGAAAAAAATACATTGGATCTTTATTATTTTTCCTGAAATATGTCGTTGAACAAATAAATATGATGATGATGATTCCCGTGATCGAAAGAGAAAACATAAAACAGTTAAGATGAAAAACCCAAGCCAAAATAAGAGAAATCGTTTATAGATCCCCGTCTAGCCCGGTCAGTCAGCGCCAAAAGAGGGCAGTGAACCCGCAAGAGACGTCAACAGCGCCAGAATACGCGCCTGGGCGGCATCTTTACCATGCAGTCGCGACGACTGGCACGGGCCATGCCGACACCCACGCGATCCCGCAGGCCCGAAATGGCGTCCTGAGCCACGACGTGCGAGCCGACATTAATGGATGACAGCGTCTTGGCGTGCTGATCGTAGCGCTCCTGGCTTAGTTTTGCAGAGCGGGCCGCTCGGGCGTTATACTCATCGGAAGCAGCATGCCACTCAGAAGAAAACGCACAAAAGTGAGCTGGCACGGTCCAACGAATAGGTCTGCCAAAAACCTACGCACATTCGAATGCCGACTGTACCTTGTCAGGTTCGATGCAGCTTAGGGGCCGTTCATGAATAACGTCACGCTTTTTCGATGTGTTTTGACCACCCTTCCCCCACGTCACGATACGTCACGTTTCGGGCAAACCCTCCTCGAGGGTGACGTAGTGTATGAAAAAATATGGTCCCTATTTTTCGATGAACTTCGAACCGCCCCCCCCACGGCATGTACCGTCGCTTTTTGACGTCCGAGATGTCCACTTTTTTGTACTTTTTGACGTCCAGTTTTGAGATCTGCCTCCTCAACGAGTGGCTGAAATCCCCATGGGCTTTGGAGAGGGACCAGTGAGCTCCTGTTAGACTGGTTCTGTCAGGAATATAAAAAGAAAACAAGGAAAGGGCGTCTTTATGCATGTTTTGGACGTTGCGATATGAAAAAGATAATGCACGTTGATCAGTTTTATTTCAGAAAAAGGGGATTTCACGATACAAAAGGTACACTTCGCCTAATTCTTTCAAATGAATACGGAAAATTTACCAAACCACAACTTGCAGTAAAAACAAAACCACCCGAAAAAATGCTCGCGGGAAAAGACCACCCCGTGTAATAACACGTCACCTTTGGCCAACCCCCATCCCCCCACGTCACGGCACGTCATGTGTCGTCCGAACCCCCCTCCGAGAGTGACGTAGTTTATGACGCCCCTTATTGGTCCATTCCAACACACTCGGACCGGACAGGAGCCCGACCGACCAGGTCAGGTCACGTGACCCCTCCAGGGCTCTGTACAGACAGAGCCCTGAACGGGCACCCAACAAGGCGTGTTTAGCCTAGCCCCGTCTACCTATTTTAAACCAATCACTATGATACATCACAAGAAGGGACAAGGATACATAATTATTTCAGCAAGGTCTACCGTCGAAAATCCTTGCTGCACTTTTGAATAGGTTCTTCATTTTGAACCATCGTCATTAAATAGGGATTTGCGGTTTTAATATAGGTGCATACCTGCACATATTTTTTTACAGTACATGACTAAGACAATGGAGACTTCACCAGCTTTTTACACCTCAGCTGTGCTTGGAGTTACATTGCAGATAATTTGTTTTACCAAGGAGCATCGTTTTTGTTTCCATAATTGAAAATTGCTGCACTGCGGCAAAAACAAAACGTCTTGTTTGTCGAATATTTCAATATGCCTGTTACCTATGCCACTGACAAACAGCTACCGTAATAATGCTTGGAGTCCAAACGTTTAGAAGATGTGGTTGGCAATGGATGCAGAATGAGGGAAAGCTATCTCATTTCGCTGAAAGTTTGCTCTCAAAAGTGCGCTCAAGATCGCCCATCGTGTGTGTTGAAATATTGTGCAATGCCCCAGCTAGCGATGACAACTTTTACAAACACTCCTAGTATGTTTACTCAGTTACTTCAGTTACAGCTAGTAGAAGCATACGCCACCTCCAAAAGCCGCAAAAGTACGATTCAAATTCTTTCGAAGCAAACGATGGATCAAAACCATTGTCACTGTGTAAGGGAAAGGCTCTATGTGTACTGCTTATTCTGACATGGCTTCTAGATTCCAAAAGGATTGATTCAGGAGGAATAAGCGTGCCAATCACGCAGCGAATACAAATCTGGCATCAGTCGTATTTTGGCTGATGCCATAAAATTTGGACTTCTCATAAAAATTTGGACATTGCACGGTAGGTATGCATATCAAATTAAATTTATACATTTCACACCCGCTTACAAAAGCCACAGTTTCTGCTACAAGTTTCGTACTTACAGCAGTCGAAAGCACCTGGAAGACAGCGTTTTGACTCGGTTGTCCATTCTGGTGAGCGAGCCCATTGGCGGAGGCAGCGGCCGGCCAGCTGTCGGGGTGCCCGGCGCGCGCGCGCAATCACACCCGTCGGCGACGACGACGCGGCCGCTGCCCGTGCGGCGCGACGGTACCCCGGCAAATCAACTGGTCGGAACTTCACAGAAGGAAAAACTCACTGGTGATGGATGATAGACAGATTTGAGTGATTCTTTATTTCTTCAGTCCGCCTTTAAGGGTACAAAGATTGTCTGGAGCTCGACGATAGTCACTGAACATCAACTGAATATCCACGGTTGCAAGACTCCTCACAGAGATCACCAGAGATCAGATGTCTCACCGCCGTCCACCCGCCGGCGAATACCAACAAAACACTTGTCAGAGGAGCGCTGCGCCCCTGTACACCTGTTGCGGTGCCAGCTCTGTCGCCCGCGTCGGGGCTGCGTCGGTAGCGACGGGGACCGACCTGCCACCTGGCGGGCGGTCAATAACTGCCGAGCGGCGCACGCAGCAGGGCTTTGTCTCTGCGCGGTGACGGCGCGCTGTTGTGACGCTAACGAGAACTGAGCATGGCACAGGCGGCCCGTTATTGTGACGCTCAATTCAACTCATGGTATCTTCTATTACAACACTCCGGAGCTTGAGTACCACGCATGGGCGTTGAAAGCGGCGAAGGTGGGGGGAAGCACGGCCCCCTACTCGCGAAGCAGGGGGGCGTCCCCAACCATTTTGGACCTAGATTTAATTTGTTTGCACCTTCTCCCTGTTAACTGCGCGAATCAACATAAATTTGTTGGCGAATGCATCGTCGTTATTGTTTTATACGCAGTCAAAATGCTCTGAATTGACCTCCCCCCACCCCCTCGTCCATTGCTAGTCAGGGTCTGTCCCCCGAGTAAAAATTCCTTTGCGACGCCCCTGTTAGCACGTCTCCTCTCATACATGGGTACCCTAGCCAGTGAGCTTTTAGGAGTTGAAGTGACTCAGTGATTTTTTTAATAAGCACTTAGAATACATTGTTATCAACTACCTTTTATCACATTTATCACATTTTAAAGCTAAAACTATCTGAGCGCCATCTATTTGTTTTATATTCATTAACTTCAGAACGTCTCCAAAAATACAGGGCCTGTTCTGATGCGGTATCGCGAGAGAGAGAAAGAGAGAAGTGGAGGGAAAGTACAAACAAGTTCAATGATTGCGAGCAATGAGCTCTCCTATGATCTAACCCTCGCCCCGGTAGTGGGTGTTTGAACATCAGCTCAGGTTTTTCCAGCGGCACTAAACAAAAAACGGCCGCGCGAAGCGCAACCGTACTATTCACAGCCTAACCCTCATAAATTCTGCAACTCTTCCCAACATTCTAAGGTTAGGTCATCTCGTTTCAGGTCGCCAGAGCAGGTTAAGTGATCCCACCTCCAAAAAAAAAAACGTTTAAGATAGCATTAATGACTTTGAGGTCATATGGTGACCTTGACCTAACTAAATTAGACCTGGTGTGGTCATATCACATATCATTCGATTTGCCATAACGACAGGAATCGAACTGTGCCTTAACATTGATTCTAACTCAACTCTGTCAGACGCTAGAGACCAAAGATTCGTCTCTAGTCTGTCACCGTCTTTGACCTGTCATGACCTCAACATTGACCTGAGTCAAAAAGTGACCGATGTAGTTTCTTCATTAATTATTATGAGCCATCCAACCGCCTTCGCGTTGTTTCGTTATCCCACACAGGAGCCAAGATCTAGAAGGGTGTGTGATACCCCCCCCCCACTGGGGCGAAGGTGACCCGCCCGCCCACTGAGCGCGTGTTAACCGGCGAGTTGAACCCCACTCAGCACCGTGCGATCGACGCGCCGTCTCCAAGGCGCCTGCTCTCTCTCTCACCAGAGAGAACCTAGTCACGGCCGTCGCTGTCGACGACGGCTTCGACGTGCGTCGGAAGCGGGCGCGGGTGGCGCGTGGGAGGTGTCCGGAAGTCGGTCCCGGATGCCTGATCGTTGTGGCACACTGGGAGCGTGGGAGGTGCTGGAGCGCCCATCTGCAACCAGGCAAAGGTCACCGTCGGCACGGGCGTCTAAAGCAGGTCGGGGGGGGTACGGTGGACGCCCCTGAAAACCTTGGGAACTCGACTAGGTGTCTTGCGTTTGCTCCGTATCAGTCGTGAAGAGTATGGTTGCCAGTTGCGGTGTTTTCCAAGACAGTAGGGGGTTGCTCTTCCCTGTCCCCATCACTAGTGCGGAGTCTGCCCCACGCCTCCAGTAACAGTCCCTGGCAACGCCTGTGACTTACCATCACCCGGGAGTCTTTCTTTGGACGTAATTAAGAGGTTTTTTATTGTCTAATGCTCATCACGACAACACTTGAAAATGAGTGCAAGTGTTCGTAATATATCAATGAATGAATGAATGAACGAATTGGTTCATTACGTATTCTATAGCGACTGAAAGTCATATCGGGCAAAATAAGACGTTTTAGATGTGGAGTAATTGACTATGACAGAAATGCTGAAGCCAGTCTCACTCAGGCACATTGTCACCATGGAGGAGGCTGGAGAAAATCTAGGATGCTTTCCGCCAGTATATGGAAGATACATTACAAAGCACCGCCTAGAACACACATTTTTAAAACGTAGTGCGAGATCGCTTGGGTGCGACGAATAAAGATAATTTCCGAGAAATGATCTTTATTGGTCTTATACAGCAAGTGAAATTACTGTTCACTTTGGGTTAGCGAACAAGATTTGGAGCTTTTAATAATGGTGACACAGCTGAGGGAATTTTACCCCGCAAAGACTTAGGCGAATGCCAGTGGAATACATTTACTGTTTCTTAAATTTAATGACATATAACAATCTAAAAATAGTGTTATATATATATATATATCACATTTTGGAAGAAAATTTTCTTTGATACATGTATTGCTGAAAATAACAGCTTCTTTGGCGTTAATAAGTTTCTTACTCGTTGCCTCGATCTTACGTATCAGGCTTCGTTCGGTTTTGTCATATTTATGTACGATCGTACAAAATGACATATATTTAACATTTCACCTTTCCTGAGGTCTCTTCATACAATACAATACAATACAAAAACATTTATTATTGACAGAAATTCAGCATGATTTCATGTAGATTGGCACAAAAGCCTAAGCTTAAATCTAGGTGCCTCTCTCCCATACGCCATACACATTTACAAAAGAACATATTCAGATTTTTCTCTGTTACAGTTTTCACACGCAAACTAACAAACTTGCACACTCTTCAGCCAATTTAGAAGTTACCTAACAAACATACACACACATACGCACACACACACACATAAACATTGAACTATTCAGTCGCTGACCGCCACTCGGGCACCGGGTAACAGGGGAGCACAGTTTGTTACTGCCTGTCGCTGCATCAATTTCGACCACTGAATCTTTTGGTATGGATGAGAAATGACTGAAAGGAATAAGCGACGGCACGCCCGCTTCCGGCACTCAGGCCGCTGCCTCGTAGGAGAAGTTCTATTTGTGATGCACGTTTTAGCGTTCGAAAGTTAAAGTTGAGTATTTGGGATAATGCTCTGAAAAGCGGGGTTCGGGATGGATCATGTAAGGGACAGTCGAGTATGAAATGTGCTACAGTTTCAGAACGATGACCGCAGTTGCATTTTGGAGAGTGAGTTAAATTGAATTGGTAAAGATGAGAGTTTAATGTGGATGCACCAACCCGCAGCCGAGTATGTAGCCGATTGCCTGTTTTTGAGCCTAGTGTAAAGTATTTGGGTGGAGGAGGCTGACCGTAGTATTTTGAGACCTTGCTTTTGAAAGATTGATTATCATTTTGCCTGATGGTTAATGGTGTGGTATTCCAGTCCCGTGTGGTTTTAGGTACGAATGAATTTCGAAATAATTTTGTGTGGTAGCTTGGTGCAGTTTGGTTTTGTGCGTTTCGTAAGGTTCTACCGGCATCGTTGAGTCTTGTGGGAGGAATGATAGATCTAATATAGGTAGGGACTTCAGAAGTTTGACACTGTAGAGCATAGTAAACATTAAGTCTGTGAATTTTTCGTCTTGTGGTCAAAGATGTCCATCCAAGTTCTTCGTATAATTTCGCAGTCGGTGTTCTCAACATTGTTCCTGTGATGAGCCTAGCTGCTCGATTTTGTGTGCGTTCTAGTCTCATTGCGTCTGTCATCGTAATAGGGCCGTCAATGATTGTGTCACAGTAGTCAAAGTAAGGTCTAACGTAAATGGTGTAAATCTGATCAAGAGTGGGCCTGGGTATGTATGAAGCAATTGAATACAATGGCCCAAGTGCTCTGTTTACTTGCTTAATTACGTGATTAATGTGCTCATGAAACCTCAGATCATCGGACAAAATTACTCCTAAGTGTTTATGACTTGTGCTAGGGTGTATATCTGTTCCACCAAAGTTTAAGCGGGGTTTAACTGCTTCCTGTCGTAGAGAAAAATTTTGTTGGATTGTTTTCGTAGAATTATATGTGATGACCCATTCTTGCCCATAGTTGTAAATTTCGTCGAGGTCTTTCTGTAGAGAAGTCTGAGTGGCATTTATGTCGTTGGGTGCATGAGGTTTGTAAAGTGAAGTATCGTCGGCAAAAAACAGAGTCTCATTTGTCGCTCGTGTCGCAAGTTCGTTCAGGTACATGATAGCCAATAAAGGGCCAAGCACGGATCCTTGGGGACAGCCAGCGTTAAGCGTTTTGAACTCTGATGATGTTGAAGATGTCGAGGGAGTAGGTGTTGGAGATGATGGTGTCGGAGGTGATTCGCACAGTGGGCTACCTCCCATAACAACTCTTTGCTGCCTGTCTGTCAGGTAGCTCTTCAGCCAATTTAGAAGTTGTCCGCCGATACCAAACTCGTTTTTGCATTTTGAAAGGAGACCCTGATGCCAAATTTTGTCAAAGTATTTTTGCGATGTCTAAGTATATTGCCGTAAAGTCCAGTCCTTTATCCAGTGAGCTGTAGAGATTGTGAGTGAGGTAAAGTAGCTGAAGCTGGGTGCTTTGGTGGGGGCGGTACCCACCCTGTCTTTCTGTTAGTAACTGATGGTCAGTGATATGTTGGTAAATGCTTTTGAAGACAATTTTTTCTAAGATTTTGGAGGTGCAGCTTAGAAGGGATATTGGTCTATAATTGGTTGGGTCTGAAGGTGAGCCTTTTTTCTTATAAATTGCCTTCACATTTGCATATTTCCATGAGTTTGGGAATATGCCCTGTTGCAGAGATTTGTTGAATAATAATGTCATTGGTTCGGCTATTATCAAGGCTGATAATTTAAGAATTTTGGTCGGAAGTTCATCGGGACCAGTGGATTTGTTCGGGTCCAGAGAGTTTAATGCTGCAAGTACATCTCGTTCCCTAATCGTAATGCTGTCCAGGGTGGGTACCGCCCGATCATGCCGCAAAGTCACCGGGGGCATACGGCTGGAAGGCGTATCAATTTGTGTCTGAGAAACAAAAAAGTCGTTGAGGAGAGTGGCTTTGTCGTAGTGGTCCTGTACAATTTGACCGTCGGGTCCTATAAGTGGGGGTATTGAGGAATCTTGTGAGCGTCCTATAATACTTCGTAGAATTTGATGATATTTGTGGGGGTTTTGTTTGTGCGCAGTTAGTTTCGTAGTTTGGGCCACAAGGTGAGAAGAGTGCAATCGTTGGTTCAATTTTTGTGACTAAATTTCGTTGTTGTCTCCAGAGATTCCAATCTGTGACCCTGTCAGTCATTTTTGCTTGCTTGAAGAGTCGATTACGTTTCCGGATGTTTCTCTTGAGTTCGTTTGTTACCCATGGCTTGTCTTTGGATCGGATAACTATTTGTTTTGTGGGGATGGCTCTTCTGGCGGCGTTCAGAATTGCATCCGTGAATTGTTTTGCTGCTGTGTGAATGTCTGTGTCTAGAATTTGGGTCCAATTTGTGCTCATCAGGAGAGAAACAAAAAGGTCATGGTCCATGTTTTGATAGTCCCATATGGTTTGTGCAGTTGCTGTTTCTCTGAGTACTTCAATTTTTAGTGTTGCAAAAGATGGGAAAGTGGTCTAGGGTTGAGAATGGTGACACTGTACCGCTGTCCAGCACGATTTCTGTGTTGCTTGTGAAAATCAAATCCCTTAAATTAGCAGTGTTGGTGCTGATCCGTGTAGGGGTTTTAATGAGTTGAGTTAGGCCCAATACGGTCGCAGTATCCTCTATCTTTCTGTCTGTGCTTGTGATACTGCTACTGGCTTTTGCAGGTGTCGCTAAATAATTGTTACCAGCGTTAAAGTCACCCAGAATAACTATCGTAGACGAGGGAGATTCGTTAGAAAGGTTCACGCTTTCAGTTAAATTTGCAGTAAATTCTTCCACTCTATTAGAACTTTGGTTGGGCGGTAAATATAAACAGCAAATGATTATGACTATTTCTTTTATTTTCACTCTGCACCAAACCCATTCTTCTGCGTTGTCCAATTCAAGATGGAATAACCTGTGTATAGGGAGTGTTTTGTGCGCATAGATTGCGACGCCACCACCGTGCCGGTTACGGTGGTTAATGAGAGGAGCGTGGAAATCGTCAATCCTGTATAAGGCCGGGTTTACATTTTCATCCAGTTTTGTTTCCGTGAGCGCCATAATCTTAACATTATTTGATCTTATAAATTGGTGGAGCTCGTCTAATCTTCCTGGCGCAGTTAAGCTGTTGATGTTAGCATGTGCAATAGTTAGGTTATTGACGGATATATGGCTAGGTCCTGGGTTTGATTCTATCCCTGACATGATCAACAGTATTTTCATATTTTTTGAGAATGTTAAGTATTTTCCACTGAAAATTGGTAGTAATGCTATGCAGTGTTCCGTAGTAGTGATTTCCTAACCTTTTGGAGGGGTCAGATTTTCCTATCGCGCTGCGGGAGGTCGCAGCACGGGCTCTGGTGGCCGGGAACGGAACTAATGGAGCTGTCTTGAGTGTGTGGCATCTCGTGCGAGCCGGCAGCGAACGTGAATATGCACAGTGGGTAAACATCTCAGCAATTCGGGTCCTAACTTGAAGACTACCGATGCAGGTGGGTGACACAGCGACAGGTCCAGACATTTGGAAGTCAGAGGTCATGAGCCCCGAGCGGCGGCAAGCGGTGCACTATGGGTTAGTCATCATTAGTCCTTTACGGACTCAAATCAGCTGACAAGATGGGACGCAAACAACTTATTGTGAAGCATAGAAAACACACGACTTGAAACATTTGAAAACTCTTGGTTGAATCAATTGCAAAAAAAATATTTCCGGCACACGCGGGGTTTCAACAAACCCATTCTGTTCACCATGACATCGACACTCCGCACTTGCATACATCGCAAAAGCAGGGACACCAGATGCAGTCTGCCTCGGGCTCAATGTATTTTAAGCCCCTGTCTGGGATAGCTGCAGGCCGTACCTAGTTATTCCCGGCCCACTTGGTCAGAGGATCTAGACCATTATGGCGATCGTAACTCGTCAAACCGTTACAGCATATATTAGAGAGAAATTTTGCAGGTGAAATAACAAGAAGCACTGAGGAACAATTAGGCAACTTTGAAAACTGCACGCGACGGGACATTGCAATATTCAAATTCAAGATATTATGCACAATACTTGGTCTACAAAACCCTAGTAAATATTATCGTCGGACAATATTCCTAAATTCCTTAGAGGACTGCCCACAAAATATTACTGAAAAATTTACTCGCTTATGTGTTTGAATACTCTTCAAGAAGAGGCCAATCAAAGGTGGATTATATTCTAAATGTGCCCCACTTCGTATTAAACGACTCGAATCAGAACACAATCAAACAAAGTCTTGGACTCGGATTTTAAAAACATATTTCCTCGTCAGATGCATTAGAGCGAAAAAAACAATTTGAAAACATCATTGCACTCTCCTCACGTCGACCATTTGTCTGTCATCGTGACATGAAACAGCCACGACTTCATAAAGCGAGTGCAGATGAGTTGAGACGATCAGTGGGCCAAGGATGTGCCCTCACATCATGTGCGGTACTCACCACGTACTCAGTGTCTCAGAAGGGTGATGTCATCACGTGACCAGCCGATCAGCTGGCCCGGCTCGGCCCGCCCCAGCCCACTAACAAGGGCCAGCAGACGGCCAAGCAGCTCAGTGCCAAGGGCGAGCTCAGGTCACATTGGGAGGAAACTTCTCGTGAACTGGTAGAAGCACTGTCTCAGGCAAGAAGAAGAAAATGTACATGCTCATGACACACTTTCAAAAAAGAGCTATACTCAACACACTTTCTAATGGTTTGCAACAGGTTGCCTTCCTCCAGCTCTTCTGGCGCTCCTCGTCATCACCGTGCGGATGTTAACACGCGCATTGACGGGGGTCTGAGCCACCTTCGCATTGACGGGGGCGGGTACCCGCCCCCCTAAGATCTCGAGAACCACGGTAGGTAGCGAAAAACGGTAAACGGCGTTGGGCTGCCCATCCACTTTTCCATCGAAAACATTTGAACCATTTTTTTGTCAGGTCACATTTAAGGTCACGAGAGGTCAAAACATGCCCGTCATAGGGATAACATGTAAAATTCAGTTTTTCGGGCATTCCATCTGAACAAGTAAAGATAGAGCAAAACGACTTGAACTATATGAATCCTCTTAGCAAGCCGAATCGAATGATATATAATTTGACCTTGCTAGGTCAAATCAAGATTTGACCTGACCTGAGGTCAGGTCAGGGTCAAATTATATAAAATGCATATCACTAGAACCGCAAAGCCCAGGCGAGTCTAATGCAGCTAAAATAAATGCTCTATCACCATCCATTACTGAGTTATTCCGTAAAAACCATTTTTCCCATGTATTTCCAATGGAGAGGTCATGCGTCCTACCTGACCTTAGGTCATCGATATAAAAATACCGGAACATATTTCAGAGAACTCGGTGGGGCCATTATGTGATATGAGTTTCAATCGGATAAGTTCACCCTGCTCCGACTTATGCTATCTTAAACTTTTTTTGAGGTCGGGTCACTTGACCTGTACTGGTGACCTGACCTGAGATGACCTAACCTTAAAATTTTCACAGAAGTTGTAAAAATGATGAGGAAAAAGGTATACCAAGTACGGCGGCGCTACGCGCCGCCGTTTTTCTACTATCTCCGAAAAACCCGAGGGGGCGGGTACCCGCCCCCCGTCAATGCGCGTGTTAAAGTTACATTCGAAAATTCCAGACCATATATAAAATTCATACAGCACAAATTACATGTTCACTGCGTGAAATATATTTTTGAAATAACATTAGTCGCCAATAACGCTAATTACGCCGCACTCAAATATTCGGTCAAATAACACGTTCCCACGTGTTTATTTTTGGTTACACCACAACACCCAGCCGCAGACTCACCATGCACCTACAAGATGGCGCACACAAGAAACACATGCACGAACACCACGGCATCACCATCACCAGAGGCATGCTCACAGCCAACACACAAATAATCGCACACTGCAACGATCGACGGTGACTCACCACACTCGAAACAGTTATCATCAGAAACACAGCACCTATCATCAACATTCAGACCAAACAATCCACAGCACTTCCATTATATGACACCACATTTTAGGTTAGGACTCTTGAAAGTAAAAATGAAAAAAAACATATGTGCGTGCTATACATGGTGTGCTTTTTCCAAAATAGGTGCAGCGGCATAGGTGGATCCAGGAGCAACTTTTGGAGGGGTCAAATCAACTTTTAATGGGGGGGGTAAATCGAGAAAAATCGCAAACAAATAGTATTTTGAAAGAAAAAACGGCCAGAATTTGGTCCTTTTGGGGGACCAAAAGATACTATTTTAATTGCAACCAGCGCAGCAGACGAACGCGTTTCGACCACAGCCGTTATCAAAATATAAGGCATGGGGTATTAAGAACACGTCACCAAGACAGGCTGCAGTTTCATCGTTAGGATTTTTTTGTGCAAAATTATCCTGCGACAGAACTGCAAAAGCACCGTTCCTGAGGATATCAAAATAATGTTTCTTAAATTATTATACAATGTATACAAGCAAGCTTTGATATGTGATATGCTAGGCTTATAGCTATTATCTTTATTTTTTCTTTTTCTTTGCTTAAATAATTCCTAATACAGTTAGTAATTAGGAGTTAGTTAAGCTTTTATTCGACCGCAGTCTTTATGTTGACAAAGACTGCGGTCGAAACACTTTCATCTGCTGTGTTGGTTGAAATGTGAATACCTGTCAATCACTGTTATACAATCTTAGGCTTTGTCGGGGGCCACGGCCCCTTTGGTCCCCCCTCCTTGGATCCGCCAGTGTGCAGCGGTAACTTGTGAACGTGTTATTTGACCGAATATAGGAAGGTGGCTCGACTAGCATTATTTTAAAATTGTCTGTCAAGCAATGACAATTTAATTGGTTCTGCATGAAATTTGTAGCTGATCTTTAATTTCAAATGTAACTTTAAGCTAAGGGCGTTGGAACTATGTTCAAGTTGGGGGGGGGGGGCAGGGGCGGATCCAGCCACTCGGTGGGGAGGAGGGGGGCATGCACCCAAGGCGAGTAAAAGAAAAGGCCGAGCGGCGGAAACGACGGTCGGCAGGACCGTTTTCACCATCAAAGAGGTACCTCGAGAACGGTAAAAAGCGCCGAGAACATTTTTGACTGACGGACACGTTCTCTCAAATCGATCATTGATGAAACACTTAGTTTGCTGAGGCGGGTAAGGTTTTGCCACTCTTATTTGCTGTGGGAGAATGACCAGCTTACCCCCACCCGACCTAGAGCGGCCCTTGGGCAGGTGCTGCGATGATGATTTCATCGAACTATAGTGATTTCCACCTACCCCGAAATCTACCACGTTTTAATGCAAAAGAATTGACTAGCAGGCAAGGGATATAATGAAAAGTTAACACAGTCCTTTGCAAATTTTGTGCAAAATTATTGACTAAAGCCTGAGAATCTGAGAAACCGAAGATTGATTTTCAGGGGTCTATGTCCATTGTTTATGCGATCTTTATCCTCGGAATATTCCTGGGAATAATGGGCGCCCTTAGTTAGAAGTAAGTTTTGTTATTTTCTCCTACCCGATCTTATTTTTTCCAAAAATGTACCCGTTCATCGCAATGGAGAGGCCGTGGTGCTGACCTGTCACTAGTTCATCGATATAGAAATACGCTGCCACAAACTGCTTATCTGATGAAATTATTATCTGATATAAACCGCAGATCAATCACTGAAACTTTCACCGACTACAGACTGTTGGAGTATCTTTTAGATGATGTCACTTGACCTCGTCTAGTTGCGTGACTGGAGATTCCCTAAACCTCATGAAATATGCAAATTAATCAGGGATAAACCACCAAGTACGAAAACTGCGCTTGGCCCTTATTCGACTCAGAAAAGCCCGAGTGCTAACCCCACCCCTTCGCATGTGATGTGTAAATGGTACAGGCGGCAATGATCGTGACAAAACATGCCTAACGATTAGATGCATTAAGTCCTGCTTACTGGTATTAAGTATAAAGTGTCGCCGACGATTATATGAATTGCCATAAACAAGTCCCGGCAAGTAGCTTCAATGCAGATTATCATGTGAATAATTATTTGTCATCACCATCCAGACTACACAAAATAAATCAAGCTTGGTGGATTATGTAGCGCTGCAGCGAAGAACATTAGAAACACGTCGATGTATTTTCCCAATGTTTGCCTCACGTGAAAACACCAACAGCGTGTTATGACACGGGGTGCACGACCACAGACATGTTTAGTAATCTGTCAATCCGAGTGCTCGACCACACGCATGTCTAATATCTGTCAAGCATCTGTTACACTATGAAATGTTTTTTTCATGCAATTCTATTGCTAGAAAAGGTCCGCCATCCATTTAAACGGGTAGCCAGGCGTGCCCCCTCCGCGATCCCAACGACAACAGTACCCTTACGTTAACACCACCAGAACATAAAATATTACAAGTCGCGGCACGCCCTGCTAGGAAAAAGAAAGTAACTTAAAGAAAGCATAATAAATATCATACTATTAGTAAAAACTGCCAGTAGTAGCTCCCTGTAAATATACAGGGAGCAGGAATACAGGTCTATTTAGGTTAAATGCACAATAATTTAGCTCATTACCGGTTAGATTGTTAGTCCTTTTCCAAACGGGACTACCCAAAACTGGAGATTCGTGTTAGCCCCTCCGAGATTCTGGCGAAAAGATAGAGGCCTAGTAACATTCGCCAGAGAACTCGGAAGACAGAAAGCAAATTAGGGCAGACATGCAGGCATAGGCAAGCAAGCAAGCAAGCAAGCAGGCAAATTAGCAAGCAAGCGCAGCAGGGAGTCACACACGCACGCACGCACGCACGCACGCACGCACGCACCACCACACGCACACGCACCACACACACACACACACACACACACACACACACACACACACACACACACACACACACACACACACACACACACACACACACACACACACACACACATCCGAATCCACGCACGCACGCCTGCCTACACATCCACACACACGCGCACGTACACACCCACACACACCGAGTACCGCAGTCACCCACCCACGCACGGCAGACATCCACCTTCCCACCCACAAGTACTCCCTCTCGCCCACCTACAAGCACACTATCTTCTTCGTTTTGGGTCTTCTTAGGTGATGATGAGGTGATAATAACTTACGATGAGCATGATATCCTTCTTCCGTTACCCGGTCAGACCAGCGAACGAGGTGGGACCTGCTGCTCGCTGGGCCTCAAGGGCAACGCAATGAGGAAGGGTACATTGCAGGGGATGCTGCCGATCCATAAGTCACGCCATATTGTGCTAAGCTCAAGTCAGGAGAAAAAGAGTCCAGTCTGCGCTGAATTATTATTTTTTCCTAGTAAGGTATGTGCCCAATAAGGCACATATGTAGGAAGACATTGAAAAACTTCCATAGTGTACGTCAACCCAATATTTTAGATTAATGGGAAGCCAGCGGGAAGAAAGTAGCAAATATATTAAAAAGTTACATACAAAAAATTCAGTGATAACATACGGATAGAGGTTCACCTACCGGCTTGGCCACACCCATCGCATTGCATATCGTAAAAAATTCATCTCACAACACACCTAACGTTTGAAGAGTGATGTGGGCTTCCCTGAACAAGGAACAAGCTGGCTCCCCAAGAAACCCTTCCAACAGGGAAAGAGTTGGCGACGCCATATGACCCTGGCAGTTGGTGCGTCGATAAGCCCCAAAAAGTATACAGGGGTGATGATAGTACGGTTGGCAAAACGTTATCCGAATGTTATTGGCGAATATTTTGTGAGTAACTTTTTGATATATTTCCTACTTCCTTCCCGTCAGTTTCTCATCAACTTAATGTCTAACATCATACTTCAAACCCAATCTATGTTATGAGAGGCAAATTTAAATCATTATTCAACCCAAAGTAACATTAATCCGGCACCGGCAGATTCGATTGAACCCTGGCAGCATCAGCCTTTGTCTCGGCACTGGTCCTGAAGAAGAAGATGCCTGAATGTTGCCAGTTGCGAGTCTAAGAGGCATCGAGATTCTTTCGATTGTTCATATGCGGTTTTGAAGTCGACGCCTGGCTTGTTTCTTCGCTGACTTATTTTTATAATTGTCGTAATGGCTCGACTTCCAAGGTAGCCTCAGTTTAAGTGTTTTTGTTCTGATTTATTGACATAGTTATTGCGTACAAATGTGTTTGAAATCAAACTGATTCTTTAAGGAGATATGAGCTCCAGCCAACACCTTCACGTTATCCTATCCCACTGGTCTCAGCGTATACCTACCCAGCTTGTCCTGGTAAAGTCCCGGCCAGCTCTGGCATCTCGATCCAACACCGAGACTTCGAGAACTAAAGTAAAATATGTACTAAACATTCCAGGCCATTTAAGAAGCCTATTTCAGCGGCCCATGCGGGACACCAGAGAGTGAAACAATCTGCCCATTGAACTCCGAACTCTAAGCACTGCAACTTTAAAAACAGCCCGAGTATTTCGGACTGATGGATGTCCCCACTTATTTCGCACTCGGCTCTAAAATTGGTAGTAAATTCACACCCACCAGCTATAACCTTCCCTTTGCTTTGTAGCATTAACCCTTGCCCCGGTGGCGGGTACGAGCAACCTTCGCCCTGGTGGGGGTTAAAAAGACCCCACGATCTCAAGAACTAAGAGAGCTAGAACAAAGCAAAAACCGGCAATCGAAAGCTCTTCAAAAATGATACCGAAAATACTTTGGTCATTTTTCTTGTCAGGTCAATATCAAGGTCACCAGAGGTCAAAATAGGTCAAAATCGCTAATATGAGGTGTACTAAGAAAACCTCATATATCGCAGAAACTGATAGCTAGAAACATTTTGTGAACACGATTCGAAAGCTCTTGAGTTGCTCCTTCATTACAGTGGCAATGATTTTCGGGTCAGGTCAAACCTTAGGGAGCTGCAGGTCACTGAACATTGGGAATGTTCTTGGGAATGTCCATATATAGCCACCCATGCATAAGGGCGTTTACTTTTTCGCTAATAACTTCCAAACCAAGAATGATACAGCCATAGTTGATAAACTATTGCAATCCTCTCGTCAATACAAAGAGAATGATGTATGATATTGCTCTGCCAGGTCCAATGCAAATTTTGACCTGACTCAGGTCAACAGTTTGACCCAACTTGACCTGGTATAGTCATTATGTATATCATTTGACTTGCAGTGACTATGCAAACACTTTTGTGACAAAATAGAAGTTATATTTTTGTTTATTCAAAATTTATAGAGTATGACCCCTGACATAAGGTGACCTTTCGAAGGTTACAAGTCCAAATTTTTGGTATCAACTTCAAAAATTGGCCAAGAGCAAGTCTTAACCGATGTTTGAAGTTGGTTACATCCACTTACTGAGAAAAGCTCATTTCGTGATTTCCCCTATGTATTTGCAATAGGGAGGTCATGCTCTGTACATGACATTAGGCCATCAATATAAAAAAATCACGGAAGATATGTTGTAGCTCCTGGTGGGACCAATATGCGATATGAGTTTTAACCCTCGCCCCACCGGGGGCCATCGATGGCCCCCCTAAGGTTTTTCCGGGATAGCAGAAAAACGACGAGGCGCGGCACCGCGGTTGAGGGCTCTACCTCTCACTGCATCATTTTCCCATCATCCCTGAAATTTTTACCCCGGGTCACCCAAAGGTCAGGTCACCAGACGAGGTCAACCAAGGTCACCTCACTTCACCTTTAGAGCTCTGTAAGAGCTACATTTCAAAGTCGATCGATTTGAAACTTCCTACACTTCATGACCCCTCCAGGGTCTACAAGGTGTATATCCGGGATTTTTCGATTTCGTGCCCTGAGGTCAGGTCACGAGGCGACCTCTCCCATTGGAAAAGCATGGGGAAAAGCTATTTCATGATATAAAAGCCACAAAAATGATTGCAAATACTCAGACTGCTCAGAACAACGTTTTTGGACACCCTTTCACGGATCCCAGGGGTCATATTTGCCCTTTGACTTTTCCAAGGTCATCCAAGGTCACCAGAGGTCAAAAACAGTATTTTGACAATAACTTTTGACCTAATTAAGCTAGAGCGGTGAAACAAACACCATCGTGTTTGTCTTGTCACTGGCTTTCATTTGATATACGGCAAGGTCACTTTTTGACCTTTCGTGACCTCAGGTCATATTAGGTCACGAGGTGACCTCTGGCGGTCAAACCACTGGCGGGAGGTCTTTACGTTCCACATAGCGGAAAAATTACTGGCAATTTGCTATCAAATGTACTTTACCAGGCCTCAATAGCTCTAATGCCATAAGAGTTATGCCCAGTTTGCTTAATCATTGCATATTTGAGTGAAAATAGCCGATCTTGACCTAATTTGACCTCTGGAGGTCAAACCATTGACCTGAGCACTAAAACATGCGAAGTAATTTCTTACTGAATTCACGCGAGCTTTCTATTGCACTTTGCAGATTTGCGCTAACGCCCATATTTTCGGAGTTAGAGGGGGGGCCATCGATGGCCCCCCGGTGGGGCGAAGGTGGCGCCGGACCCCCGGTGGGGCGCGGGTTAACTTGATCGATTAACCATCCTTTTAGTTATGCTGTCCTAAGCATTTTTTTTAGGTGAGGTCACTTCACCTGGCATAGTACCCTGACCTGATATGACCTTGAGCTAAAATTTTCAGGAAAGATGTAAAATTGATAAAGAAACAGCTAGACTAAGTTTGGCCCAGGGGGTCTAAAAAGATTCCCCACCCGGGCGAAGGTTAAAGTAACCAACCCTCCCAAAAAAATATCCTATTCACTTTAGAGGCGGGCAAAGGTGCTTTACACAGCACACCTTATAAAAAGCTCTTGACTTACTATCTAATTCGGGCAGGAGCTTTCACACTTAACTCTCACATTTTCCAAATTATGATAATGGCCTCCCTCACAGTGTTTCTCTGGCTCCCAGATAGAGTATGTGAAACATTTTGTACTCCAGTGCCGTTCTAGTAACGAAGCGCGCTCTGAACTTTTCACACCGTTACACAATTAGGCTACAATCTCCAAATACCTCCCCTCCAGCGCAACTCGACCTACTCGTATCGGGTACTGACCTGCATAAAGTGGAAGAGAAGTGGCCAAAGCATTCCAAAACGTTCTTATCAAAACCAAAGGTTTATCCAGAGACTTTTGGAACGGTCACGGGCGCCGGCTGGCTCGTTCGCGGGCGCCGGCGAAGTGGTGGGCGCCCCCGGCAGATTCGCCCACCATCGTTTGCCGCCGTTTGTCGGCTGTGGTTGTCGGCCCTCGGAGAAGCGCCATGAAATACGCCGATCCGAAAATGTTTTGCGTTGAAGTTATGTTTTGTACGGTATGAATGTACGGTTAGTTTTTTCTTTCTTTTAGTTTATATGTGTAACCCCGGTCTGCGACCTGGGCTAACGCCCCACTGGCGCAGGAGAGCTGCATGTCAATGCACTGAAAGCAAACCATATTTCCTTTGCACTGTATCTCTTCATAAGCCTGTAGGTTAGTGCTATCATTATTTTCTTTGAAATAATTAATAAAGAGCACGCGGTCACTCCCGGATTCGAACCAGGCATCCATGATCAATACACAGAGCGTCTAACCACTATACCAGTGCGCCACAATCTGCGCCCTCCCACTAGCCGAACACCTGTGACCCGTCAGGAGGTCACTGGCTGGTATCACTCAACCGAGGATAGCGCCGTGGCGTGGCGCCGGGTGCTGTGTTTGTATAGAAAAGGCACGGTATAAGGCTGTTTCTAGAATACGAACCAAACATTATGTTGGCCTGGTATCTTGGACTTGTATGGGATCCAGGTCCGTAAGCTAGCTTTATGCCAAATTTTATCCACTTCAATTTATTTTGAGGACTTGAAACCATGGTGAGAAACAAAGACGGTCCGAGAAATTTAGCACCTTGTACTACATTTTCGGACTAAGTACTTGGAAGCCGTTGGAGATAAGTGGGTAGTGTAAATGAGTGAAATGACTGCAATTAACTTTCCTATTCGGTCAGGTCAATTCTGAGCTTATGAGTGACATGTGCTCGGAACCTAGAAGCTACGAATAAAATGTTTTCTACTACAATTACATTTATACATATAAAACAATGAAATTCAATATCACGATATCCATCTCCAAATATTATCAGGCAGAAGCAATGTTCTTTCATTATCTGAAATGAAAATTCAAATCGGCGCATTATATCGCGAGATATTAAGATTTGAAAGAAAAGAGGAAAAATGCAGTCTTCCGGCAAAATGGCAAAAACTAGGTTGGAATTTTACGTTTTCCACTGGAAACTATGCCTAAGCACAATAAAATTGGCCTAGCTGCCTCCAGGTGGCTGTCTTTAAACTAACTGCAGCGTGCCTTTGGACATTTCGAGCTTATAAATCAGCCGTCAAATTTCAATTGCTGTTTTGATTGTATCAGAAATACTCCGTTTTGGCGTAATAGATATTGTCGGACCAGTCTGAAATTTTTGTCTTGGGTGGCCCCTGTTGCTTATTCAAAAGGAGCAAAATTTCCAGTTTGTCGCTTAAGAAATAAAAATGAGAAAAATGAAAAAGTGAAAAAATCCAAAATGTCTCAAGAACTATTTCGAATTTAGATTTGGGGGCCTTAGTTTGGGCGTCTGGCGTAAAAGGGCTATCACCCTACACAATTGCAAAGCCCTGGAATCAACGGTCAGACCCGCCAAGCGGCCAGAATAGAACCTCTTGAGAAATCTCAATCCGCTTCGCTCCATGGATTTCGTCATGCGGCTCTGACATAATGAATCAATCTATGGATTGATTAAAATGATTATGAGAGCGGCGCCAAGACTTCAGCCCATAGTGGCTCTTGCACAAATCTCAACTCTATCTCTTTATGCATTTGTATGTCAATAAATGTACCTGTATCTTTATGGAACGAGCCTACCAGTTCATGGATTCAGCCCATGTTATTTGACACGCACATTGGTGGGGGTCTGAGCCATTGTGTCCTGAAATTGCGAATTTTACGTGGAAAACCATACCCGGAGTTGACCAATTTTGACATCCCAAATCTTGGATTTTTACATCCTAAACAAAATGAATGAATAACCAAGGTTATCAGATTCCTTGTTTCAAAAGTTGAGGAACAGAGGCAGTGCCAAAACAAGTGAAGCCAACATAGCAATGGACAAATATCCTGCAACGCTAGCCTTGTGAACAGGTTCACAAAGCTAGCGTAAAGTAAGAGATCTGTTACCTTCACATGTTATACATCCTTCTTTAAAAAGCCCTGTCAGGGCTGATTCTGAGTGAAAATAAAACGACACAGCATACCATCTTTGGAGAGAAAAGGAAGTATGAATGCTGAACGATTCTGGGCGGGGGGGTTAACGACGCACCAACTGCCAGGGTCATACGGCGCTGAACGATTCTGGGGGTTTAACGACGCACCAACTGCCAGGGTCATACGGCGCTGAACGATTCTAGCACACACACATTTTGCAGTAAATGCTCAAAAGGGCGATACCCTGTAAATCAGAACATTCTTAAGAATCGGCTCCTTCATAAATGCATTGAACGAATTCCCAGAATGTGGAAGGTAATACCTGACAGACGACACGTTTCAACCGCGGTTTCAATAAGGTGATTCAAGCATATAACAAAAGAAAATCAACCATCGGTCCCTCACAATTCGTAGCGTATTTATATAACTAATCATGGTAATCATGGTCCAACCTCCTCACTAAGCAACCCTCTACTCCTTCTCTTTCAACTAAGGCATCTCTTTCACAATAAAGGCCCCGACGTTTCACGTGCCTACGCTTTCGTCTTCCACGTATAGCTTCGCTCAAAATAAACGCGAAGAAGAGCGGCAGCACTGCTTCGCGGTACCATTGGAAAAATGAAATTCAGGAGCAAATCAGAAGCCCGAATTATGATTCGCAGTTTTGCTAGCCAATACTGATAGCCCGAGGTTAGGGCTTGATTAGACTTGGTACAATACATCGTCACCTTGTTGGAAACCTGAACAACCGGCACCACCATTTTTGGCTGATTCTATTCACAGCTCCTAACGTCTGAATCTCGACATCCTTAAAAAAAGGCGTGGATCGCGGTGGATTGTTATTTTTATTTTGAAGCTTGAATACACCACACATTTTTGAAAGTACCCGGAATTAGAAATCAAGACCTGTTCTTTGTGGGAAAGATATTTTTTGTCATATTTCGAGCCATATTGCTCCAAGTTTTGAGTGGAACAATGCAAGCATTGTTGAATAATTTTGACATCCTTGGCTTTAACTTCATACATTATATACTCTTCGCGATGCTTTTTGGGATTAATAAATATCAAATCAAAAGTTGTGCTGTCTGAGCTTGATAAAACAAGCACCATATTGTATATCTGTTGAACAGTTCTTAAACGAATAATATTTGAAGATGGAGTACTCACGGGTTTTGAAAATTGCACCCCTGTGAATATCCCGGAATTTCTCTGAAACCAGCAAGAATATTTCGATGGTTTTCAGGAGATTACTTAAGAAATATAATTATAGATAAGTACTTGAAGTTGTATGTGACCTGTTTACTGTGATCATGTTTTATGATTCCTGACTAGAGCTTTTATTGGGGTATGAGGATGGGAGCTTTTATTGGGGTATGGGATCCTGTCGCTCATATAGCACTAATAAACAGTAATAATAAACAATAAACAGATAGACCCCGAACACTAGACATAACCAAACTCTAGCCCAGACCGCTTCCAACACAGAGCACGAATTCGGACACGCATTCCAGACCAAACGCCGAGCAGCAGCCGTCCCTTGGACATCGACAGGCGTGACGAAACCGTCTGTCTTCCATCAAAGTGAAAAAAACGCCACATAGCTATTCGATTCAGAGAAACGTCGGTAAAGAACGTAAGAAGTCATGTATGGAAATATTGTGTGCAGGCGGGTGTGCATGCGTGTCTTCTTGAACTCAATGAGCGGCTTTAAAACTGCTCATAATTATGGGCCCCTTGGACCGGAGGTCCCCCGAGGTGGCCCCTAGGTTCCCCCCACTTTTCAAACGGTTCCTACGCCCCTGCTAGAATGATATGCTCAGAGCAATCTAGCACATATTTCCTATATATATATATATATATATATATATATATATATATATATATATATATATATATATATATATGGGGTTATCACAGATATAATGTGATATAGGTGAACACACAGAAAGTTATTTAAGTTATATTTAATTTACAAAACGTTTCACTGTTGTACAGCTTCATCAGTGTAAGTACCAAATTATAAAAATATCAATATCAAATTACAAAGTTCAGCACACAGCAGGACACAATATTTCAAACTGATTCGACAGGACATGATTTTGATTTTCATTTCTTTTCTTCTCAAGTTCTCGTGCTTAATGTTTTATGTTTTTTCTTTTATAGCTAGTTTTGCCCCCCAAGACGCCCAACTTACAAGACCTGACCGAAGGTTAGTGTTCGGAAGAACTGAAATGAAGGCTGCTTCGAGTGTTTTCCTAATCTACTAGTTTTTGTTTCGGCTAAAACTTCAGAGCTATCAAATTTTGGTAAGTGGTCACATTTGTCTATGTGAACTACTAACGCATTTGATGTTCTATGAAATCTAACGTCGCGCTTATGTTCCTGTACCCTTGTTTTCAAACCTCTGCCCGTTTCCCCTATATAAGATTTTGAACATCCAGAACATGGAATGCTGTAAACTATGTTATTTTCAGAAGTAACCCTTTCTTTATGTTTTAGAATTTCTCCAGTCTTCGCTCCTGAGACTATCCCTACATTCAAACCTGAACGTGCTAAGAATTTTGAAATCGTAGTAGCTGCTTTCGAGTTGGATATGGATATGCTCGAATGGATATGTAGCGGTCTGATTTAGAATCGGGTTTTTCTTGACGTGTTTCCTTTATAAATCTTCCCTGCCTTTTGTTTGAGCATGAATAGCCACCCTCGGGGATATTTCAGTGTTTCAAATCGTTTGCAGATATGATCTATTTCAGCAGGTAAATATTCAGCGCTGCAAATCCTAAATGCTCGTAAAAAGAAGCCGATCACAATGCCGCTTTTTGTTTTTTCACAATGTCCAGAAAAATAATGAATGTAGTCCTCTTTGTTTGTTGGTTTTCTGTGAACCTTAAATTTTAGTCCATGATCAGTCCGAATGATTACGGTATCCAGGAATGCTAAAGAATTTTCACTTTTGATCTCTAAGGTGTATTGTATATTTTGGTCAACATTGTTGAGCCTCGTTAATTTTTCTTCCAGATTCATATGAATATATATATATATATATATATATATATATATATATATATATATATATATATATATAAATATATATATATATATATATATATATATATATATATATATATATATAACAGGGGCGTAGCCAAGGGGGGGCAGGGACAGCCGCCCCTCCCTGAGGGCCCGAAGGGCACCCCCTGAGGACACAAGCCGCGCGAAGCTGGCTCGCCCGCACTTTGCTCTGTGGCCAAATTTTGCATTTTATACCAGACAGGGCCCTCTTACGCCCTCTTCAGCGCTCTATTCTGTAACAAGCAGGGCCCTTTTTACCCATCAGGGCCCTTTTGGCGCTGTCGCAGGGGTCCTTTTCGAGGCACTGCCCCTCCCTGAGCGAAATCCTGGCTACGCCCCTGTATATATATATATATATATATATATATATATATATATATATATATATATATATATATATATATATATATATATAGCAATTTCCTAAAAGCGGTGATTTCAACAAAGTAAGGACTTAGGTATGTGTCCATGTTGCGTCGAGCATCGACAGGGAGTAAATTGATAAGGTTGCCACGAGCCCGGAAAAACAAACCCGTAAAATATATTTCATACGTTTGAAGACAATTTCACTGCGTTTGCTCGCCTCTAACTTCATCAATAAATGTAACTATTCGGTCTTTCTAAGACCGCGGCATCTGTAGGGACTCCAGATGATTCAAATGCAGGTGCTGCACTTGTTTATTATTATTTTCATGCTTGTTTCCAAGCTTAAGGTGGTCATCGGCACCAGGACAGGGACCACAAACCCACGGTATTTTAGTCTTCTGCCGGGGAAAGAACACAGAAAAAACGAGGTTTTTCTGTGGTATCTCAATTATTTTGCAGGGCTGAAGATGACCTCGAACGTGCTCAAGGAGATTGCCCGAACGAATACCTTGTCTGGCTTTTATTCAACGAAGTGCCATTCTCAGACCGTCGTATTATGTGCTGCCACAATGCATCCATCTAGCCTTTGGATATATTCAGCACACATCAGCTGTTCTTTGCAGGCACTTGAGCTAAAGATAGCAGTATTACCCATCCGATGACTTGAAATGGACTTGGAAACCTCTCCGAGCACGTTTATAGCAGAGACAGCATAGGCCTGAGGGCGAGCGCCAGTCTGGGTCGGGGCATATTTTAAGGAACTGGGCCTGAGTGGACAATCGGCTAAAAAGGACACATCTTTCCATCAAACGGACACGTTCAGGTCAAGGAAACGACACGTAAAAGAAGAAACTGGTTTGAGTCATGCATGGGGTTTTTTGGTTTACATTGATGCTGCACTTCGGGAATATGCAGATGCAAATCTACCTTTTTTGTTTCTTAAATCGTTTAGGCGCATCTTATTTCGCGTACGGGATGCTCTAAGACGGAAGACTATGCGGGACACAGATGCTCTACGGGATGCTCTAAGACGGAAGACTATGTGGGATACAGACGACTGGAATGATCCTGCATGATGCTGGTGATATGCGTTACAGAGTCTCTCTCACAAACTTCGTTTGTTTGGGTAAAATAATCACCATTTCTGCCCTTTGATACCACCACCTGGCATTCCTCGCGTTTCCGTTTTGACGTTCTTTCGATTCTGGTCATGGTTTGGAGCTCAGACCAGCCAAAAGGCTGAAGTGAGGTAGATAGGATCAAATTGTATAACAGGGAAGCTGCAAGTGCAGTGCAATTGCTACGAGGGCAAGGTGAATGGAACGGAAAAGGGCAGAACAAAGCCCCGGGTAGATATTAACGCGCACCCCAGGGGGTGAGGGCGAAATTCAGTCACCTAACCTGCTAGTTTTCCCTGATTAACGCAAACTCGAATAGACACAGAACGGCACAACTAAAAGTTTCATATCGTTGATCAGTTTCACGCATCTGACCTAAGCTTTCGAAACATGATGAAGTCAATGGGGTCTAGAAGTCTACTATCAGAATGCTTGTAATGTTGGCCAAGAACGATTTACATCGGGGTCAATCTTATAGTCACCCCATTGTGAGCATTGGCGGACGCAGGGGGGGACATTCCGGTCCTGCCCCCCCCAAAGCGCTGAAGGGAGGGGCAAACTATCTTTGGCCCCCAAACGCCGGAGACATTTTTGAAAAAAGGTGTTTACACTAGGTCTGTAGAGCAAAAAATAGTTCGCTCCCACCCCGCCCCCCAGGAGGAGAAGGAGAGGCAGACATGGGTTTGCCCCCCCCAACAAAAAAACTCGGGTCTGCGTCCGTCCCTGATTGTGAGTCTATGGGGAGAAAAGAAAGGGATTCGTTCAATAGAAGTGAGATTGATCAATTTGGAATTCCTCATAGCATGTATTCTTAGCACGTTCTTGGCCATCAAGTTGAGTTTGCATACGACCTCTCCGAGGTCATGTGAGGTCACATGAATAGGCTGATTCGTTTGTTATTTTACACTTAATTGAGATAGAGCTTTCATTTGGATGTTTTTGTGCTCGTCTCGTCACTAGGGGTCGATCGATACGCAATAGTTATGACCATAGTAGGTCAGCATGTGACCACGACCTGGCTTGAGATCATGCCATTTTTACAATTTGACCTAGCATCTTCACATGATTCATATGCTTTGATTCATCACCACAAGGAAACTAAAATGAGGCCTAAAAGTTTGCTCTATCGCCGCTCAGTAACATATGTAGGGCAAATCTGCAATGCCCCTGTAGCTGTAATCCTATGGAACCTTCTTCGATGTCTGGTGACCTCAACGTTGACCGGACCAAAATAATACGTCTAATTTCTCATCGTCTCGTCAGGAGCTTTTAAACGCCGTCGGTATTTTTTTACCCAACTCAAGGCAATACAAACACAAAATGACACATTTTCACCCTATATCCATCCTCCATATACTTGGCCCCACCAACAATAACATTCCAACGGCCGGGCGGGCGACGGTACTTCAGGTATCGGCAGCTGATAGCCTGGTAGTGAAACAATTGAACACGATGCGTTTTGGCGCCCGAGGCAGTTTCTCTGTGAGTCAGTAATGCCTGCAGAAATCCTCAGCGCAACATGTGCCATCACGTGAAAACAACGGAAGAAAGGAGCATACAGGGTTTTTGTCGGAGGTATCTGGTGCAAACCAAATCTAGTCGGAGAATGGAATGAAGTTCAATTAACCTGCGCCCCGGTGGGCCTCCGAGCCACCTTCGCCCTGGTGGGGGGTGGGGGTTGTTTGAACACCCCTCCCCTCGAACTCTGCCCCTATGCGGGATAGTGAAAAAACGCGAAGGCTAGTGGATAGCTCATAAAAATTTATGAAGAAGCTATATCAGTCACTTTTTGGCTCAAGGCAATATTGAGGTCATGACAGGTCAAAGAAGGTAGCATTTTGAGTAGAGTTTTTGAGCTCTAGCATCTGACAGATAGAAATACAAATCTGACAGAAAGAGTTAGAATATTTTTAGGCACCATTCGCTTCCTCTCGTCACGGCGAATTGAATGATGTATAATATGACCATACTAGGTCAAAACACAAAAAGGACCTGACCACAGGTCAAGTCAAGGTCACTTTTTAATATAGCACAGTCAATATGCATATCAATCGACTCAAAATAGCAATTCAAACGCAATGGTATCAAAATAAAAGCTGTATCATCATTTCATGTGAAGTTTTTGACCTAAGTCGGAAAACTGTTTAAGTAGGGGAGAGGGTGGTAAGACGGGCATAGTTGTGTTTGAGAATGTGTGTCTCACTCGCTTTTCATTTGACAGTGATGAAATTTTGTTTTAAGCTTCTGTAAACATGTATTTGTCCCTGCGCTTAAACATACTAGGATCCGTGCATATTCCTAGGAGCAGTAACGTTTACCGTAGAATGCTGCAAAAGCCCGTCTTACCCTAACAGGCGGGGTAAGACAGGTTTTATGAAAGTAATTTATCATATGCAAGAAGTTTTTGACAAAAACCCTACCACGTTGAGCAAAAATGATTTCTGGAACATTTTACAATCATTGTTTTGATTAAATAGTTGAGAGAAAATTATTTTGCTGGATTTCCATAAAATCATAATTTTTCATTGGAATCTAACAATCAATGATTAAAAGTTCCTCAGCCGGTTTGCAGGACACTCTCAGACTGATTCCTTTCAACCATGCAAAAACGCAGCGATGAATAGTATAATTTGTATGGTGATATAGTATTTCACTCAGTGCCCGTCTCGCCCCATGTTAATATGTTAGAAAATCTCATTCTTGGGGGTCACCGTGTTGGGGTAATATAAAACTTAAATCACGTTATGTATGTTAACGCTCTCACGAGACAGGTTTTGCATATTTGGCCTTCCCAATAGGACCAGACACTGCCAGAATGCTACACTCAAAACTACTAACAATGGTAGGGTGAACCACAAATTTCGTTTTTCTAAAATTTTGACAAAACAATAAAGGTTAGAACTTTGTGTTTTTTTGGCTCATGATAGGACATTCCAAGACGCATTAATGCAAGTAATGGGACATTTATACCATAACTGGTCTGGTCCACAGAGCCTGTGCCCGTCTTACCTACCATGCCCGTCTTACCACCCTCTCCCCTACCTAGCCCCAGATGACCTCTCAGAAGTCACAGGCCAAAAATTGCAACATGTCCTGGAAAGGGGCCCAGGATATTACGATTTGGAGAATATGAAGGTATTCTCAGCTGTATCTACACAAATACAACCCAATTTCTGTTGCCATATATTTCCAATGGAGAGGTCATGATGCGTACTTGACCTTAGGTCATCGATATAAAAATATCGGAAAATATTTTGTAGGACTCGGTGGGCCCATTATGTGGTATAAGTTTCAATCCAATAGATTCACCCATTTCTTACTTATGCCACCTGAAACATTTTTGGAAGTGAGGCCACCTGACCTGCACTGGGGACTTGACCTGAGATGACCCAACCTTAAAATGTTGGGAAAAGTTGCAGAATTGATCAAGGATAAGGTGTGCCAAGTGTAACAGGGCAACATTTGTTCTTACTAGTTGGGGTTGGACTTCGGTTGTAGTAGTTGACCGTTTGTGCCCTTTTCACGGGGTACGGTGGCGTTTTCCTCTGTCTAGTGTTCTGCTTTACCAGCGCGGGCCAAACACTTTGATGTTCACTAATCGGCTTGCATTGAATCGAATTTAGATTCTATATTCAAATTTATACCCTTGCTGTTTGTATAAAGACAAAACAGCACACACCAGGCAAAACGTGCAAGGCCGAAACGACGCCGATCCATTCTGTGCCTGAATCAAAGTTCTTCAGTCACAGTCAGTCTTCAGTGGTCAAGAGACCACCGGAGATGCGTCTGCGTGGGCAGTCGAGTCAAAAGTGTCCCCCCCAGGGATGAAGTTTGGTGGCTTTGTTCAAGCAAACAGATCATGGATCGATGACGGTCCAGCTACCACATCGTCGTACTCCAGTACGTACACAGTAGTATTTGTTTTGTGACAAAGTACTTGTAGCATTGTACCATGACGTACCGTGGCACGCCTGCCTGCGATGACCTCCTAAATACATACCCGTGGCAGCAGGTTGTAAATCGCGCTGGCAATTGATGTTGACGTATGTATGCAGGTTGCGGCCCGCTAATCTTGGACGTGACTCACAATGACAGGAAAGCCATCTAAAAGAGAGAAACCTGAACAGGCATAACACTGCCGAGCCGACCAAAAGTTAAATAGAACTGCAGATATGAACCGGGGGATCAATCATTATACAAGCACGGTGGCGTTTCGCGCCGCCGTTCTTTTCGTGCCGCTAGAAAAACCCGCGGGGGTGTTCAAACACCCCCACGGGGGCGAGGGATAAGGCTTACAGGAATGAATCGTGCAGCTTTTTTAATTGATTTATTTATCGAAACATTTAGGGAAAGTTTTGAAATTTCGAGATGATTTCTTATCATTTTCGCTGCCAACCGACTAGTAGGACACCTCCCATTGCACCTTCAACCGTCTCCCGACGTCTAGTAAGCGCAGGATTGCAGACCTTAGTTTTCTCTGTTACCCTTTCTGACCTGTGGGCATAATCCTGGTTTCGGTAGGATTTAGTGAGGTACTAAGCACGATCCTTTTACTTGAGTCAGGGAAGGCGTTGAGATGCTGAATCATGCAAGACACCTCTACCGGCATCGGCGGCCATGTCGCGACGATTGGACTGGACGATGGGACTGAACACTGTAGGGCCGCCGACATAAAAACACTTCACCTTTTTGTAGTTTTTTTTGTAGACTGTTTCCCATGCCAATGAACATAAAAATGACGTGGTGACCCTTGCTTAGTCGTAGATGGTTGAGCCCAGGGCTTTTTAATGCTTGTTTTCTGAATTCTACCCATTTTCGCAGTTTCATGGCCCAGTAGCTAGGTGTATGAAGCATGCTAAGTAGCGCCTCGTTGGATTCCTCTCGAGTGCATTACATCCGAATTCCGCACCGCTAACTGCTGGCATTCTGTCCAGTTCTCGTATCAGACCCAAATCAGGCCGCCGATAAGACCACCAGACCCTCTGCAGTTTGATACCAATTACGAAGATAACATGTCTTCCTGTAGAAATTATGATTCGAAATGTGGCACAACGTGTCGACCACGTTGACCTATTTTGTCCTAGTATGAGTTTCAATATTTCGACTAGCGAATGGTTTGAAGTTTTAGTGTATGTACATCACTATAGGCACGACATTTATGCATAAATTCATCGGTTTAGGAAAAATCGGGTGACATATTCCAGGAGCAAGAGTACTGTAAGAATTCTTTTGGAAATTGACTCTGGTCTGTAATGAGTTATGTAAATGGTTTTATCAGTAATTGATAATTCGTTAATCAGTACCCGATGAGTGAATTATGGTGATATATCAAAACTGAACAGAATGGCTGCAGTGGTGGTACATAGCTAGGCTATTAAGCGCTGGCAAATCTGCCCAAAATACGATAATCCCATTTTTTTAAAGCCTGTGCACTGGCAGATCCAAGCGGGCCAAAGGAGTCGTGGCCCCCTCCAAAACCTAGAATAGTATATTTTGCCCGAACGACCCAAATATGATTATGTGAAATATGAAAAATATGAAATGAAATGAATATAAGATGACCGAAATGCCAAATGAAATATATTTTGCCCACCAAAATGACCCAATTTTGGACGTTTAGCCGTAAAAATACTGTTTTCCGCGATTTTTCTTGATTTAGCCCTCCTAAAACGTTGGTTCGGCCTCTCCAAAAGTCCCTCCTGGATACGCCAATGGGTCACAGTTGAGCTACACGGTAGGTTTTGGGGGTACCCAAACCAAGTCGAAAAGCACTAAAAACGTCACCGAATGAACGATGTACCCAGAATATGTTTTTTTGTTTTGTTATCTATAGCCCAATGTTTACACTGAAGTTGACTAGTTCTGCTTGAAGCTGATAGTTGAAGCACCAAAACCTTGCTTATAAACTAAAAATAGGCCTGGCAAAAAGGAGGTCCACAGCTTGGGGGTGCAAAAAGATAGTTTTTCCCCGAGATTTTCCGTTTGGGGGAGGGGCAAATGACTTTTTTGCCCCCCCGATCCACCACTGGACCACGTGTTGGAATTATGGTGCTCTTTCTCAATGCTTATTTATCAAACGTTATAATTGTTGCGTATTCGCACTGGCGGATGGGGGGCATTTCCCCCAAAACCCCATTTATTCTTAAAACCATATGTCTTACGATATTGGGTCTCATTGCCCCTCCCCCTTTGGCCCCAATGGCCTACATCCGGCAGTGTGTTCGACCCCTATTCCGGCTGAACAGTAGGCGTATTTGGCGTAGGGACAGCTCGTCACAGTTTTCAGGCCGCTGGTCAGGCAAGCCAGCCTGTACGCCTGGCCACTCAGCGCTTCTCCAACAGCATCGGCAAAGCCATGGGGCGTGAGTCGCAGTGTTCTAACGGAGCCGAACGTGGGGACATCATTCAATAACTCAGGAAGTATGAATCCCAGATCAATAATTTTGGTATCGATCGAAAGCTCTTTTCCCATAGACTATGTGGACAACATATGAATATCAAGACCTTACCAAAGCGGGCATGACTGTCCGGTATTTGACCCTAGGTCAGCAACAAAAATAACTATATGTATATATGATAATAAGGGGGGCTTTGCATGGATATTCTATTTAGTTTCCAGTCACTTTAAGTGTATACACGCGATATGCTTGGCATTGAAGACGTTGTTTAACCATCTCTTAACACTCGCAGTGGAGGGGGGCCCTAAAGTGCCCCCACCTATTTTTCCAAAGTAGCCGGAGAACTGTTCGCCGCCGGAAAACGCTACTCGGCCACATTTGAGAGCATTTATGAGCGCGTCGATTAATTAAAACACTTCGAAAATCGGTCAGTATTTTTTTACTTATAGCCCTTCACAGTTAGACCTATATTTTGAGACCGTCGCACTCGGGCGGTCGCACCAGTTCACCTGCACTGTCGACCGAGTGGTGACGTCATAACGCCATATAGTCAGGTTATGTATCAATATTAACCCACATGAAAGTCAATGTCAAGGTCGAAGGTCTCATGTCCAGGTCATTGACTGCAGTATTCCGGTCAGGCATTACTCAGTGGCATTACTCAGTATGACGTATATTATGTTATGGTTTTATAGTTGATTCTACTTAGGGTCAAGATCACGATCAAAGTTTTTTTCAAGCTCAAACGCTCATTGTCCGCCCAAAGGCTGCTATAGTTCCGGTTATGTTGTATATAACCACCCCCTCCCCTTCGGTGCGCTACTGCATGTAACCATGAAGACGAAATTGATCACATTCAACGGTGATTTGTTTGTTCATACACCAGCACAATGGTATCAGATTCCTGCCAAATAAATACGAAACCTTGGCTTGGTCCATGACCGGACGGAATTTTTTACGGAATTGGCGTTACGTCGATCGCACAGAACTATTTTTCCAATGAGCCTGCCTCACGTCTTATGTCACTCTGTGTGTACTTACTTACCTGGTAAAGACCAGTGAGCTACTCATTCTCTTTTTAATGAATTTTCCAAGTCCAAATGCCGTATCAGCTATAAGCACGTTTACCCGCGTTTCTACACTAATTCGCAACTCCATGTTTACACCATCCAGGACGAAACTCAAGTGACGGTAAAAAGAACATTCAACAAGTGCGTGTGCGTGCTGTGAGACTCTATTCCCTGGTGTTATTTGAAGTGAACTTTGCAAACGAGGAAGGTCAATTTGTGTATCTCGGTTTTCACCCCATCGTGAGGTCGGACAATGGCCTTGGCTTGTGCAAATACTAGCTGCGATTCTACGAATGGTTACTAAGCATGCTAGTGTACGGAGACATCAATTGAAAGCTCAGTTTTCCCATACTGTAACCCTTGCACTTTTTCACAATTATTGAGTGGAGACATCAACGACAGTAGGTTAAAAAGTCTGGTCGACAAGCAATGTCAAAAAGTGCTCATTCGACTCATTGTAACCAATGCACTGTATTTTCGCGGTGCCCCGGCCCACACTGAAAAAAACAACACCTCGAGCGTAGAATTTCAATATGTCTAGTCCTAAATGTACCCCACTTTTGAGCATTTGTCTAGAATTCTTAATAAATCTATTCTGACAACTAGCTTAATTTCAGAATTAAAAGTGTAAAATTACAAGCGTGTGGTAATTTAATCTCTGTGCTATTTTAGCACAGGGCAGTTCCATTCGTGCTGAAAATGCAAAGGGGTAAATTTATCAGTACATGAACTCTGCAGAGTATTTCTATGGAACTCGCAAACTGCCCCAAGAATAGTCTTACGCTCCTGTGGTGAAACAACTCTGCCAATAGATTAAAACGAGATATTTGCTGATTTAACTGCGCTTAATGAATGTTTTCATTCTTCTGATCTTCATTGAGTGTGTTTCTATTATATAAGAAGGTATTATTTTACTACAGTTGACACGTGGGTAGAATCGTGCCATTTTGTTTTCGCTTCAGTTCTAAGCTTGAATCTTCGCATTGCAGTTCTGCGTTCCACAGGGTTGATGTTGATCTTCACGCGTGGAGGTTAGTCTAGTCGTGGAGAAGAAACGAAGACTAAATCATTCTAGCTAAGTGCAACAAATAGCAAAGAGCTGTTGAATTTCAATGAGCCTGAATGAATCGTTTATATACCTTTCTTTGTCCGGCATCCAGTGCGTCGTCAAGGCTTTTCTACAAGAGGCCCGGATCCACAGTGGTGAGCTAGTGATAACCTATACTTTCGCTTGAATTAACAGATCCAATAATATTCCAGCACATATATCTAATGTACCCGTTTCCAAACAGTAGAGGGATTTCAACCCCCCCCTTCCCCACCCCCATAGTGATGCTTTTGTTAGCCACTCTCGGGACATAAATGAGTCATTCTAGGACTAATCGTCCAGGAAGGCACGAAAGAGTCAAACATGACCCACTTCTCAGCTTTCCACTAAAATTTTACCCAAGGCTCTCTATACAAAAGAACAATTTGGCCCCATTTTCAGGTCCAAAGGTCAAAGAGGTCACCAGATAGAGGTCATGAAATTTCCAAGGCTAACACAAACATTGAATCAGAAACAATTTCATATCTTAAAAGAGGCTGATCTAAATTAATATTTATGAATATCGCTGGATAGAAGATACAACGGTTCAGATACCAAAAAATAAAACACTTTGACTTCAGGTCAGGTTTTGACCTTGTGGCCTTGTGAGCTCCTCTTTAAATCTAAAATTAAACAAAATCATATTCCGATTTTTCACTGGGTGCTCCTCAGGGTATAAGCTAACCAATGGTGGGTGACCTTTGTTTAAATCAGATTTAGTAACAGGTCACAGAGGGCATTACCTGGGTAAAGTTATCGTATTTGGCCATGAACGGTTCCCCGGCCACCTCGGAAAAATAGGTGGGGGCTGGCCTCCGAGACCCCCTACAGTGCACGTGTTAAGAAAGCCGTGCTGCACCTCAAAGAGGTGATTTGCGGTGATGAGTGGAAATGATGCAGTGGTAAGTGGATATGAAAGAGGAAAATTTGGGAAGTGTAAAACGAAGAAGCCTAAGACAAAAACCATAAACCTTGTGATGTTTGTGCAAAGCGGAACTAAATGATTGTAGTGATTGAAAGTCGATTTGAATACTGTTCCAGATTAGAGTGCAAATTAGAGGTATTTAGATTATTAGAAGTGTGTATGAAAACAAATGATTTAAACTCTCCGTTGCGGTGTATGTTTATCAGAGTGTGTATTAATCAGCCTAATCAGAGTAAACGGCCCCAAACGCTCCATGAGAATAAACTGGGTCGTTTTTTAATCGGTGTTTCTTTTCAGCAGCAATGTAATATTGAACGCTGGCTCATTTTGCACCTTGCAAAGATTTTTCTACACCAGGAATTTCACATTTTAATCTATATTTACTCCCTCACTTCCAGTTTACACTGTTCCGGTTTAGCTGACAATCTTTTTACTCCAGTGGTATAATAATATTCCCTCAAAACACATGCATTTTTGCATTACACCAGTGTAAAATGGGTTGTGGAATAATGCTGGAAAAGAGGAGTTGATTTTGGCACCGTAGAAAAATAAAAAATGGCGTACATTTTTGTGGTTGATACTTTTACACCCCACGGGTTGGAGTTTTATTATTCCTGTTTCATGGAATTTTACGCTTCTCAATCTAAAAATATCGGATTTAAAATATTCACGGAAAGAAGAGTGGATTTTGGCACCATAGAAAAATCCAATTTCTGGCGTACTTTTTTTCAAGTGCACTTCCCTCCATGCCTCCAGGCATATCTCGCCGACGGCCGCCGCCCCAGACCGGCAACGCGCGCGACATGCCCTTGTATAATATGTCACCACCACCACTGCCGCAGCGTGACGCAGCTGAAACTTGCAGGGCAGGTAGACGACACATCTTGCCATAGTTTAGAAATGCTCTCAGGGTGGGGCAGGCGACTCAATTTTTTATGCTTATCGACAATTGACATAGTCTCAAAATGTATGTGAAACGTATATGGTACATATTTTGCTATCCAAACTTAATTGTATCGATAACTGGAGAAAACTGTTTGCAGAATCGCATTCCTCATGCCTTAAGCTTTCTAATGCACCCTGGTTTGTCTCATCTTGCACGTTTTCTTAGCCTACAAAAATGCACCGAAAATGAGCATTGCTCTTGGCCTTTGTCGTGTTGTGTGGCGAGAGATTCAAAGGCAGCAGTTTCATGCCTTGTTGTGTCGACTTCAAAGGCCTCACACTTTTTGCTTGACATTTTCTGACACTCTGAACATTTTGCTACTAGGTGCAAACATCAAACTCAGTTTTAAAAATAGTCAGAAATTCGAATAATGTCCCCATTTTGGCCTCCCTTAGAACACTGTGAGTTGCCACGATGCCCTGGACAAGTGGAGGTCATTCTGACAGTCGACCGGTGGTTCGACGTCCTGGACATCCGGTCGCGGTTTAATGCACGCCTGGAGCGCTCCGCTTTTGGCGCCAGTCCAGAGGCTCTTGCAGCACAGGAAGCAAGAGCCTCGACAGTATGGAGCAGTTGTGGAAAGGCACTCGGAAGGTCTCGCGGAACAACCCAGCGGGGCGCGACAGCCTCCTCCCGTTTCAGCGCGGCATCCTCAGAACGACCAAGTCGCTCCGAGGGCTCTTTGCCGAGTTGAAGGAGACCTTCCCCGAGTTCCATTGCTTGCTTTCTGTGAAGTTGTGTCAGGACTACCTGGATAATATTTTCTCTCAGCTCCGCTGCATGGCAGGGCAGCAGAACCAGCACACCAATGCTGTGGAGTATGCCGGTTACGTATTCTTCTGATGGCGGCATCACCACTGACAACTGCAGACAGCCGTGACATAGACATAGACATTTATTTTCTCAAACCGCGCGGTCTGATTGGAGGGAAGCATTTCCTCACCACCGATACTATCGACAGCCTCACCATCCTCACCGTCTAAGGCCTGGACTTTGATGTAGGTTTGAAACGATTCATTGCAGCTTACCTGGACTTTGCCAGGCCTGGACGCGACACCGAACGTCGGCATCAGATGGTGTTAGTTTAGGCAGTGGTCGTAACGGCCTGAACCCCAGTTGAGCAGCGGTAGTGTACTGAATGTTGACAGTGGGTACTTGCCCGGCTCCTTACTTGGTATACTAACTTATACTTGTATTAATTTACATTCTATCACTGCCCGTCTGATATACACATGATTGTAAACCACCACGTCTCCCTATAATTAGGTACTTTGCCACGATGCATCAGTTGGGGATTGAGTGTTTCCACATACGGATATTATAACCTCTTCGCGTTAGGTCGAGAGCCAGCAACAGCTGGAGGTCTTGGCTGAAGAGGCGGAGGTGGAGACATCTTTCCGTGTCACCATAGCACCGCCAACACCGGACCCGACGGTGGGAGGTGACAACTATGGACCGCCAGCACGGGACCCGACGGTGGGTGGTGACAACCGAGGACAGCCAGCACCGGACCCGACGGTGGGTGGTGACAACCGAGGACAGCCAGCACCGGACCCGACGGTGGAGGTGACAACCGAGGACCGCCGACTTGACGGTGGGAGGTGGCAACCGAGGACTGCCAGCACCGGACCCGACGGTGGGAGGTGACAACTATGGACCGCCAGCACGGGACCCGACGGTGGGTGGTGACAACCGAGGACAGCCAGCACCGGACCCGACGGTGGGAGGTGGCAACCGAGGACTGCCAGCACCGGACCCGACGGTGGGAGGTGACAACTATGGACCGCCAGCACGGGACCCGACGGTGGGTGGTGACAACCGAGGACAGCCAGCACCGGACCCGACGTTGGGAGGTGGCAACCGAGGACCGCCAGCACCAGACCCGACGGTGGGAGGTGACAACCGAGGACAGCCAGCACCGGACCCGACGGTGGGAGGTGACAACTATGGACCGCCAGCACGGGACCCGACGGTGGGTGGTGACAACCGAGGACTGCCAGCTCCGGACTACGAGAGTGAGATGGGGCTGACATGGAAGCTCTAGCCTTTGTCGCAGACTACTTGGCCCACAGATGTAAGGCAATGGACGCCTCGCTGGGTCACCAAACCCGTGACGTATCGCCTGGGCTCGTCTCCGACAGCTGGTACCGGCTGGTAAATTGGGCTTAGTGGTAACCTCAGAGCGTTGGATGGGGATTACGAAATCCTTTGAAGTTATATTCAGCCTCGTCGTGGGCCCTACTACTGACAGCCTTCCGGGAATCGTTCGGCGGCTGGCAGTTGCGCTCAAGGAGAAGGAGCCGGCACTCGACGACTGCATCATCCGAAAACTGGTGGTCACCCGCATGCATGTCGGTATCAGGTGGCTGAATTCTGGGGCTGCTGCTCCTGCCGCAGCAAAGGAACGTAGTGATAAGCAAAATCAGCAACATCGACGCAGCAGCACGTGTTGTAGGCGTCCACGAGTCTGTGGACCTTTGGGGCGTGATGGGCGTTGATAAAACTGAATGAGCATGCTCATATATGAGTGTTTTCCATTGTGCTTTGTTTCCGATTAGGTTTTCTACCGCCGTCCCCACGTGACTGCGGCACCCCTCCTGCTGCGCAAGTCTGCCAGAGCGTACCTGGACTGATATCAGACGCAGGTGTCCCCGCATTTCTGCCGAGAGGCGTCCCGGCCGGCGTTAGCTGGAAGACGTGAAGTTAGCTGTTGCCTCACAACCATGGAGACGTCTGTGTAGTCCCAGCTGGTTCTTACTACTGTATTCGTATTCGTTCGTATATTCTGTCTAAGATCCACCGTATATGGTTTTTCACTTGACACGTCATTTCTATAAAAGTAAACACTCGGGATATTGGCTAAAATACACACAGAGCATAAAATACATAAAATAGTAGCGCTGAAAATAAAAAGACAGGTAACCATCAAGACCCACGATAAAATTATCACTATAAAAAACAGCCTATGTTAGGTGCATAGGCGGATCCAGGGGGCAAAGGGGGTGGGACGTGCCCCCCCCTCCGATCGATAATCCTGGATTTGTCTATCTACTACTGTGTGGCTTATGTTGTCATAGGCTGTAGAAAAGCGGGATTCTGATGTGATTTTCAGTCGACATCGGCCAGAGAGTGGGGAGCTTCACGATCGAAACAATTTTGTATAGGGTGACTTTTGATTGCATCAATATGTGACAAGTAGATGCAAAGCGTGAGCTTCAGTTATCCGGGGGCGGGGATAGTTATAGCTAATATGGTCTTCTCATCTTGTTGTACATTTCATGAATATGTCGAGTTTCTTGGCATGATGCTGCTTATCTGACAATCATTTGGCAGCCTTAGTGATGGTTTAGGCTGTGCAGATATAAGCCTTCCCTCCGATGCCTTGCTTTTCTTTTCAACTACGTTTTTACACCATCCCTTGCACCGCACGTTAGCGCTCGTTCCGCTATGTTCTGTTTTAGCCGGTCTGTTAACACGCGCCCCGCTGGGAGGGGGTTTTTCGCCCCCCTCCGTATCTCATTCCCCACGAAAGCTAAAGGAAAATTACGGGCGGTGTTCGAAAGATCTTGACAAGACGAAGAGATTTTATACGGAAATTGTTTATGTCAGGTCAATATTGAGGTCAGCATAGGTCAAAGAAGGTCCCATACGCTTATAAGAGAGCAGTGTACGTTTCTCTCTATAGATCTGCCCTCAGGGAGCTAGAGAAAATCTTTATGCATCACTGGGTTGCTCTCATCGCGGCAAATCGAACGATGTATAATCTGACCTTGCTAGGTCAAATAGTGAAAATGGCCTGACCTCGCGCTAGGTCAGGGTCACAGAGTAACCTGGTATGGCCATGTTGCATATCAATCGACTCCCCGTGAACATATAAGCACAATGCAAACAAAATGGGAGCTTTATCTCAATTCAGTAAGAAGTTATTGTTAAAACAATCACCCTCTGCTCCCGTCACCTGATATGACCTTTGAGAGGTCAGATGTTCAAAAGCTCAACTTTATGGTCAAGATCGTGGTAAGAATAGACGGTTTGAGGATTTTCAGCTTTATCTATCCATTATTTACTGAAAACAAGCGCATTCTATTTTTCACCATAGACTTTTCATGGGGTGACCAAAAAATTAACCCCACCTTAGGTCAACAAAATCAAAATTCCGAGATAGCAGATTTGTAGACCCTAATGACCTTATCATATTGTGGAAGTTTCCAACTGATCAGTTTGCTGATGTTTCCTGGGCGCCGCTTCAAACTCGTGATTTTAGGTTTTGAGGTCGGGTCACTTGACCTTAAATAGCTCCTTGACCTGACATGACCTTAACTAAAAAAATTGGTCAGATGTGTAAAATTGATCAGAGATAAGGTACTGTAAGTTTCGTTGTTCTGCGTCTCTTCGTTTTTTAGCTATCTGGGGAAAACCAGGAGGAGGGGGGGCCGAATTTCGCCCCCCTCTCCAGCGGGGCGCGTGTTAAGGGACTCTTCTGTGTGGTACATCCTCGTGAGCGCTGTGCTGGCTGCGTAGGCGCTCGGCCGCCGCTCTGCGCTGGCCCGATCTCAATGAAGCAGCAGCGGCCACGCTCTAGTCGGGAGCCGGCTCTGTACTCTGCACCACGACACTGCCACAGCGCCAGCCAGAACCTAGACCTGAAACGGCAGTGGCCCTCCACCGCCCCTCCGTACCGCGCTCCATCCGTTCCGGCTGTTGCAGTCGCTCCATGGGCCGTCTGCCAAAGGACGTTGAGTTAAAAAAAAGAATATGCCATTTTTCGACAAATCGATGCCTGTTTTTTCCTTGACCTTGACCTGACCTGGAAGGCCAACAACTGCAAACTGTCAGGAGCGGACGCAGGAGCGCCGTTGGGAGGGCGGGGCAGCTTGGAAGAAATCGTAAAAACATAATGTTTTGTTAAGAAAATTGGCCAAAATTTCGGCAGTTGGGGTGCATGGTCCCTTTCTACCCCTGCGTCCGCCAGTGCAGACTGTCAAAACCTTATCGGACCTTACGTGCCTGTCCGTGCCTTCAACCCACGGTATATAGACACTCTTCGACCCAGATATACGATTAGGGATGGGGTTAGTGACCTTCCAAGTTCAGTATTCAGGCCCCTTTCGGTACCGTTAGTGACCTGGGAGGGGGAATAAGTGAAATTCCCTTATAGACCTTGTTCTGAAGTATCCAATAATACCCTGGATCAGACATCTTTCTTCGAAGTTTACGAGAAAACACAATTAATTTCAACCATTTAACGCTAGCTGTAGTGGCAGCAGACACTAGTGAATACCAAGGGCGTATTTTTGTGACGTCATAGTCAGTTGGGAACAACAGATGACCCTACCTTGAAGGAATGGCCTTGAGCACAACAAGCACCACCAAAACAATATAGACACAACGCAACCATCACGGTCAAAGGCCTTGCATCACGGTTGGTAAACGATATTATATATAGGGGTGTTTTAATGGTGGGATAGTTTTGTTATTGTCATATCCAAGGCCCTAATTATACACAAACTTGTGGCGTTTATTATTTCTTTTTCAATGTAGGTAAAGGGATCTTCATCGCACCACAGATCGGTACGTGTGACAAAACTGCAGTTCATTGAGCCGAGACCAATATCACTAGAAGAGATCACTGCTTGGAGGCAAAACAGGTTGATAATTGAGACTTATTTCATGCCTGGCAGTGTAAAACAATGTCAGAAGTGCATAATAATCCTTTTGAGTATTATTTCAGCTGATAGCCATCAAATTCGTTCTTGCCCATCACATATTGAAGTGTTCTAGATTGGCCAGTCATCTCTCCAAATGTGTTGTAATTAGTCTGTGGGGGTTGGGCCGTCACCCCACAAACACGTCAGCCACGTCACCCCTGCAAGGATGGGGCTGGAGGGTGAGATTGGGATCATTTACAATTATTCTAATAAAATGTAAAGTTTTATCCACTGTCTGCCACTAGCCTCATGCCTGGACGCACATGTTTTGTAAACATATTAAATTTATTACTTTGCAATGGAAATTGTTTTTTACTTTTACTTGAATGATTTGTAAAAAATATGCTCAAGAATCAAATACTAGTTTTAATAATGGTTTTAATGCAATTTGTTTTATCACCTTTTTCTGATAGAGCAAGATAAATAAATTTGAATTAATATTTAAGGTAGAGTTCAAAGCTGTATTACCTGATTTAAGACAGAACTAAAATTTTCATGTGAAACATGAACTGACCAAGCAGAAAGCTTCCCATATTTGTGACTGGTGGACTTCCTGAAAAAGGTCCTGGTTCCTCCCTTTGTTAATGCACATTTCCATTTTTTGTTGTCCATTAGGGGTCATTGTTCCCATTTGGCAGGTAGCTAATTATTTCTAAATTTGTCCCTAACTGCAATGATGGTGACTTTTGAATTGAGCCATGAAATTACCAATGGTGTAACGGTTCAACTTATATTACTTCACTTATGCCCCACCCGGGTCTGGCGCCACCTTTAATACTCCGAAATTGTGGGGGTTAGCGCAAATATGCAAAGTGCATTAGAAAGCTCGCATGAATTCAATAAGAAATTTCGTAACATTTTTAAGCGCTCAGGTGAATGGCTTGACCTCCAGAGGTCAAGTTAGGTCACAATGGGCTATTTTCACTCAAATATGCAATGCTTAAGAAAACTAGGCACAACTCTTATGTCATTAGAGTTATTGAGATCTGGTAAAGTACATCTTATAGGAAAATGCCAGACCTTTTTCCGCCATGTGGAACGTAGTGACCAGTAAGTTGTCTTACCTCCAGAGGTCACCTCATGACCCAATATGACCTAAGGTCATGAAAGGTCAGAAAGTGGCGCACCATATATCAAATGAAAGCCAGTGACGAGACATACACGATGATGTTTGATTCAGCGCCCAAGCTTAATTCGGTAAAAAGTTATTGTCAAAATACTTTGTTACCCTGGTGACCTTGGATGACCTCGGAGAAGTCAAAAGGCAAATATGGCGCCTGGGAACCGTGAAGGGGTGTCCAAGAATGCTTTTCTGAGCAAGCTGAGCATTTGCAATCATTATTGTGACTTTTAGATCATAAGACAGCTTTTTCCATGCTTTTCAATGGGAGAGGTCACCTCGTGACCTGACCTCAGTTCACGAAATCTAAAAATACCGGATATACATCTTTTAGACCCTGGAGGGGTCATGAAGCTTAGAAAGTTTCAAATCGATCGACTAAGAAATGTAGCTCTTATAGAGCTCTAAAGTTGAAGTGAGGTGACCTTGGTTGACCTCGCCTGGTGACCTGACCTTGGGTGACCCAGGGTAAAAAAATTTCAGGGATGGTGGAAAAATGATGGGGTGAGAGATTAAGCCCTCAACCACGGTGCTGCATCTCATCGTTTTTTCTGTTATCCTGAAAAAACATTAAGAGGGGGAGGGCATCGATGCCCCCGGTGGGGCGAGGGTTAAGCTGATGGGTATGGTTATAAACCATGGTCACAGAATGGAAACCCCTTTTGCTGTGACTGTGTGGTAAAAGTGAAAAACATTTTTAAACCAAAACCATCAGCTAAAATAATATAAGTCGAATATTTATATAATTTGTAATTTCATGGATTAATTCAAAAGTCACCATTATTGTGGCAAAGGGCCATTAGTATAGATAACTTAGAACAAATGTCACATCTCCAACAATCCTCTGTCAAATATTTTATGTAGGTAGCTATTTTTGGGAACTATGGACTAAAGGTTCTTTTACTGGTCTCTCCACAAGATCTTTTGCTGTGTGCAATGCAATGCTGTTTCTGTTGCTGGATTTACACTTTTTCAGTTTGTCCATTGTCATGAGAGTTCAGGGAGCCGAAATAACATTTTTTAGCATCTTACCTATCTAGTCAAAGATTGGAGGAAAAAAATGTTCAGGTGCCCAAATCCGACCGACAATCTTGGCTTAATATACATGGAAAAGTGTGGTCAGGTTCAGGATATATTGTGCAATCATCGAATCTGTCTAGTTATATTTCCCCGACACTGTAATCCGATCAGTGCCATAGTGCCGGGAAATATCACTCATTGGAATCAATGGCTAACTCAATTCTGGTCACATTTTGCCATGGAAACTTGATCGATGCCAAAATTTAAACAATTTTATCATGATTTTTGTGATGGTCTAACTGGCTTAGTTTCCAATGTCCAAAATGCGATCCGTAGGTATCGAACTGTGGAGCCATCAAGTCCATCAATTATCATTTCCCCAGCACAATAGCTTGGTCAGTGCTATAGTTCTGTGTTCTTTCTCCAGTTCTGGGAAGATGTAAGGACTTCCCCAGACACTATCATCACCAATTCATGTTGTAGTGGTTGCTTTGATACGATCAAGGATCACCTAGCCTACCATACCCCTCCTCATCATCCACTAAATTATAAAGCCATCTTTTGTTTCTGATTTCTATAACTTACATCGTATATGTAGGTGTGTGGGTAAAATTTTAATGGGCCGTGTTAGCCTTTTCTGGTGTATTTAACATCTGGAGAATATCGGGCGGGAAGCTGCTCGCGCACAACAGAGTGCTGACTTCTATCCCTTGCGAGTGGCTGGTGCTTGTTCTAGGGCACTGTATGCTGTTTGTACCGTGGTAATAGTAGTATATTTATACGGTTTTAAATCAAGTTGTGACATCAACGCTTCTGACGAAGTAGCCCTTGCCCAAGAGCTGTCATTTTTAATTCCCTTGTGTACTCAATCCATTGTCATACCTATGGAAAAGTTATCCCTAATTTAAAGCAGATCAAAAGTAGGTTCCCCTTCTTCATCATTACAGGAGCACGACAGCGATCACAGTGAATTATGACGGCGGGATCAGGTTTTGAACAGCCACGTCATTTGTAGCCATCTGCCACTCATCTGCGTGTTGCCGCAGCCGATGGCGACCGGTGTGATTCTTCCTCTGGCGCCCAGCACCAACCAGCTCTCCAGTCTCCCTGGAAACAGCGACTCCAAACCTCTGCACTGCATCCGACGCACCTGTCGCTACGCCAGGAAGGTGCTGGTCAACGTCAACGAACTCAGGAAGGCCGGAATCTTCTGTGATGTATCGCTGGTTGTTGGCGGCGCCACCTTTCAGGTTAGTGAGGCATGATGGAATTTGCAGATTCGAGCAGAGTACCTAGTTTATTTGTTTTGTTGGTTGATTTATTTCGTCCCCATCAGACCATGCGCCTATTTACTGAGCCGGAGTTGAGCTTCAGGGACCGTTCCTGGGCCATTCCGGGTTAGTCGGGACGCGAAAACGATTAGCGTGAGAATGGAATTGAACCCACGTCTGTGCCATCTCGGCCTGGAATCCCGGAGTCGTAACCACTCAGTGCCATCTTCAGTTGTAGGACAAGAGGTGTTCTTGTTTTCCTGCCACACCCTTCTTCGAGAAAAGAACACCGAGGGCAGCTCACTTTTATTCTGCCTCTAGTTGTTCAGAACTGTTCCATGGCCACGTGCTGTTGTGCGGGTGATTGTAGTCCACACCTCCATCGTCCGCCCGATGTGCCGGTGCAGCTGGCGCCGGTACAGCTGGTGCCGGTACAGCTGGTGCCAGTACAGCTGGTGCCAGTACAGCTGGTGCCAGTACAGCTGGTGCCAGTACAGCTGGTGCCAGTACAGCTGGTGCCAGTACAGCTGGTGCCAGTACAGCTGGCGCCGGTACAGCTGGTGCCGGTACATCTGGTTCTGGTACTGCTGGTGCCGGTACATCTGGTTCTGGTACTGCTGGTGCCGGTACAGCTGGTTCTGGTACTGCTGGTGCCGATACAGCTGGTGATGGTACAGCTGGTTCTAGTACTGCTGGTGCCAGTACAGTTGGCGCCGGTACGGCTGGTTCTGATACTGCTGGTGCCGATACAGCTGGCGCCAATACAGCTGGTTCTGGTACTGCTGGTGCCGGTACAGCTGGTGATGGTACAGCTGGTTCTGGTACAGTTGGCGCCGGTACTGCTGGCGCCGGTACAGCTGGTGCTGGTACGTGAGCACGCGCTGGCTGCTGTTGCAGGCACACCGTGCAGTGCTCTCGGCGAGCAGCTCCTACTTTCACGCCATGTTCAACGGAGGCCTGGCCGAGCAGGGACAGAGTGTCGTCAACTTGAAGCAGCTCTCGCCCGTGATGCTGTCCACCTTGCTGGACTTCATCTACACGGGTAAGCTCGGACTTCATCGACACGGGTGAGCTCTGATGGTGGCGCTATGTTATGTACGTCAATGATTTTGTTTATTTTTGTTCTTTTCTTTCTTGTATTTGACTTCCACTGAGTTCTGTAAATCCAAAAACAATTGAGGCCCGAATAGATAAAGCCTACACCTGCCTAACTCCACATATTGCACCCAAGGCGACTCTGGTGGCGTCCGTGTCCTGCATGTTTCTTCTGAAATGGCCGAAGTGATCTCAGAGTATATCACTGCTTGCTGATTCGCTGAAATATTCACGGACTAGGCGGAGTATATGTGCTGACATTCAAGAAAATGCAGGACTGGTCCGACTCAATGGCTAGCTTAACAGTGTCGTGCGTAAATTCATCCTGGCCGTTTTAAATGACACGTCAATAGGAAAACACTTAAGGAAGACCTGAGGCAATGATTTAGTTTTAACAATTTTTGTACATGAAGGCTGATGATTAGGGGAGTATGTAGACTATTAGTAAGTATGCTTGCTCGTGAAACTAAAAGCCTTGAACCTACCCCCCCCACCCCCCCGCTCCTACCATGGGCCATCAGAACCCACGACCACCAGTGCAAACCAACCACTTGAACCGCCTGTGCCCCGCTCCCAGGCGACGTGTCTGTGGACGAGGACAACGTGCAGGAGCTGATTCTGGCGGCCGACATGCTGGAGCTCAGTGACGTGGTAGAGATCTGCTCCGCCTTCCTCAAACAGCAGCTCGACACCAGCAACGCCATCGGAATCTACAGGTGAGCGGCGACGCTGACGGTGATGCGTAGAGACGGCTCGCTAGTGCCGCGGGGTGTAGTGGAGGTTATGCTGGTGCAGTGGCTTGTGTGAGACGGCGCTGGTGTGGGTGTGGCGGGATGTTGGTTCGGATGGTGTCGGGGAAGAAGTGGTGTCCGGGAAGCTGTAGTGGGAGTGTTTGGGATGACCGTGGCTCATCAGGTGTTTCCATGTGCCTTTATTTTGATTATTGATAGGTTAAGATCCATCTTTTATCGAAATTTGAAGTGGCTCCATCGATTTCCTCTGATAACGAGAGCATACGGCGTAAAAAGTTGTAAACCCACATGGTCGTTGTATCTATCTGCGAGCTTGGTCATTTTCTTCCCTGTAACACATGCTTTTATCCTTCATAATGAACCATGCATCGTTCTGCGCCACCGCTTGCCCCTCTGCCCCCTTGCCCCCCCCACTTCTGGTCAGGTTTCGGCGCCATTGTTTCCCCAGAATGCAAACTTTATGTTATTGCGTTGGAGATTGAAGTAAATATTGATGATTGTGGCATGTAATCCCTTTTCGTGATTTCTTCGGGTCCTCATTTCCGCTTTAACACGCTCGACTTATTTTGTTTTCTTACTGGTATCATCATCCATGAATGGAGTCTTGGTGTTCTAGGGAAGTTAATGGGTCCCCTAGAGCCTCCCAGAGTTTATATGGCTGTCCTATGGTCAATCCATCCAGCACTCCCGGGATGGAAAATATGTTGAAGTACCCAGTAATCAACTCACCCTGTTAACAACCGGTTATCCTACCAATCGGAATCACATCCACTGACGGCCACTGCCAACACTGCCAACCGCGCTGCGCAGGTTCAGCGAGGGCCATAATCTGTGGTCGGTGAGTAAGGCGGCGCGGGCCTTCATCAACGCCCACTTCGCCGGCTGCTCGGCGGAGGAGGAGTTTCTGGAGGTGCCGCAGCAGCTGCTGATGGAGCTGGTGGCCAGTGAGGCGCTCCAGATCGACTCTGAGTACCAGGTACGACGTCGGCTCGCTGAGCTCGCTGTACGGCGGATACTGAAGCGATCAGGGAGTACTTACTAGCCATGTGTGTTGAATGACGTTGGATTGTTCCTAAGCGATATGGATTTTATGTTTGTTTTCTGAGTAAAGTGGGCCCGTGCGTCATTCTCATGTATGTTTTTTATGACCAGCGCCGTCGTGTTACCTCTGTCTGCTGTTTGCTCAGGTGTTTGAGGCTGCTCTGCGGTGGGTGCTACACGATATTGCAGAACGGCGTCGCTTCGTCTTCGACATCCTCTGCCACATTCGGCTCCCTCTGATACCCAGCAAGAAGGTCGAAATGTGGATCAACGACTGCTGTGACCCCAGCCTTAAGGTGGCGCTCAGGTGGGTCGAAAGAAGCTGGGGCTGCTCATCCGATTTCACCTCGGTTTGGGTTATAAGTGAATGAAAGAACAGAGCTTTGTCTATTCGTGCTTGGAACCGTTACTAGAAGTATTCCATAATTTCCTCAGTGCAATTCCACTGTCAAAGCCTATGTTTGTACTATTAACCGAGAGGCGTGAGGATAGGTCCGCTTCTTCTTCCTGCAAACGTCCGCCTCCCCAATTACCAACCCGTTGAATTCCTCCTCCTGTGTGCGCGTGCTTATGAGCTACCCCCCCTTCCCATCAGGTCGATGAAGCGGGACCTGGATGGCCAGATGGGCTGCCTGGTGAAGCTGCGCGCCGAGCCCCGACACTCGGCCAAGAAGACCATCTACGTGATGGGCGGCTCCAAAAAGGAGCTGGTCAGCTCGTGGACCCGCTCGGAGAACGCTCTCTGCTCCACGGAGTGCTTCGACACGTTCAGCAAGGTAGGCTTCCTTCAGTAACTGTGTAAGGATGCGGTGTATTCAGAGGTGTTGGACGTTTTTCCCGCAGAGAAGCGGCGTTAGAGAGTTTGTGGCGCTTAATTGTGGTTGCCATGGATAATGCGTTGCCGTGGACAATGTTTTCTACGCCGTGTTATTCATGAAAGTCTACATTATGCATGGATGGATTTACAAAGCTCAGAGGCCTTGTATCCTTTGACATTATCATATTCGCTGTATTTTCCGTTTGACAGTTGTATGACACGTTTTGGTACATTTTTTTTGGCACGTATGCGAGATAGCAGTGAGCCTGAAGTCGTAGAACATTTTCCCACCTGACCAGACACTCTCCGACCTCAGACGTGGCGGCGGGCCTCACCAATGCGGATAGCACGCATCCTGCCTGGGGTGGCCGTGCTGAACAGCAGGGTGTACGTGGTGGGGGGAGAGCAGGAGAGTCTCATCATGGCCAACGGCGAGGTCTACAACCCACAGGTGAGACTGCCGGACCGGACTACAATGTCTACAACCCACAGGTGAGACTGCCGGACCGGACTACGATGTCTACAACCCACAGGTGAGACTGCCGGACCGGACTACGATGTCTACAACCCACAGGTGAGACCATCGGACCGGACGGCGAGGTCTACAGCTCACAGGTGAGACCACCAGACCGGGCGGCGAGGTCTACAACCCACAGGTGAGACCACCAGACCGGGAGGTGAGTTCTACAGATCACAGGTGAGACCACCAGACCGGGCGGCGAGGTCTACAGCTCACAGGTGAGCCCACCAGACCGGACAGCGAGGTCTACAGCTCACAGGTGAGACCACCAGACCGGGCGGCGAGGTCTACAGCTCACAGGTGAGACCACCGGACCGGACAGCGAGGTCTACAGCTCACAGGTGAGCCCACCAGACCGGACAGCGAGGTCTACAGCTCACAGGTGAGACCACCAGACCGGGCGGCGAGGTCTACAGCTCACAGGTGAGACCACCGGACCGGACAGCGAGGTCTACAGCTCACAGGTGAGCCCACCAGACCGGACAGCGAGGTCTACAGCTCACAGGTGAGACCACCAGACCGGGCGGCGAGGTCTACAGCTCACAGGTGAGACCACCGGACCGGACAGCGAGGTCTACAGCTCACAGGTGAGCCCACCAGACCGGACAGCGAGGTCTACAGCTCACAGGTGAGCCCACCAGACCGGACAGCGAGGTCTACAGCTCACAGGTGAGACCACCGGACCGGACAGCGAGGTCTACAGCTCACAGGTGAGCCCACCAGACCGGACGACGAGGTCTACAACCCACAGGTGAGACCACCGGACCGGACAGCGAGGTCTACAGCTCACAGGTGAGACCACCGGACCGGACAGCGAGGTCTACAGCTCACAGGTGAGACCACCAGACCGGGCGGCGAGGTCTACAACCCACAGGTGAGACCACCGGACCGGACGACGAGGTCTACAACCCACAGGTGAGACCACCAGACCGGGAGGTGAGTTCTACAGATCACAGGTGAGCCCACCAGACCGGGCGGCGAGGTCTACAGCTCACAGGTGAGACCACCAGACCGGGCGGCGAGGTCTACAACCCACAGGTGAGCCCACCAGACCGGGAGGTGAGGTCTACAGCTCACAGGTGAGACCGCCAGACCGTGCGGCGAGGTCTACAACCCACAGGTGAGACCACCAGACCGGGAGGTGAGGTCTACAGCTCACAGGTGAGACCGCCAGACCGGGCGGCGAGGTCTACAACCCACAGGTGAGACCACCAGACGGGCGGCGAGGTCTACAGCTCACAGGTGAGACCACCAGACCGGGCGGCGATGTCTACAACCCACAGGTGAGACCACCGGACCGGGAGGTGAGGTCTACAGCTCACAGGTGAGACCGCCAGACGGGCGGCGAGGTCTACAACCCACAGGTGAGACCACCGGACCGGGAGGTGAGGTCTACAGCTCACAGGTGAGACCACCAGACCGGGAGGCGAGGTCTACAACCCATAGGTGAGACCACCGGACCGGGAGGTGAGGTCTACAGCTCACAGGTGAGACCGCCAGACGGGCGGCGAGGTCTACAACCCACAGGTGAGACCACCGGACCGGGAGGTGAGGTCTACAGCTCACAGGTGAGACCACCAGACCGGGAGGCGAGGCTTACAACCCATAGGTGAGACCACCAGACCGGACGACGAGGTCTACAGCTCACAGGTGAGACCACCAGACCGGACGGCGAGGTCTACAACCCACAGGTGAGACCACCGGACCGGGAGGTGAGGTCTACAGCTCACAGGTGAGACCACCAGACGGGCGGCGAGGTCTACAACCCACAGGTGAGACCACCGGACCGGGAGGTGAGGTCTACAGCTCACAGGTGAGACCACCAGACCGGGAGGCGAGGCTTACAACCCATAGGTGAGACCACCAGACCGGACAGCGAGGTCTACAGCTCACAGGTGAGACCACCAGACCGGACGGCGAGGTCTACAACCCACAGGTGAGACCACCGGACCGGGAGGTGAGGTCTACAGCTCACAGGTGAGACCACCAGACGGGCGGCGAGGTCTACAACCCACAGGTGAGACCACCGGACCGGGAGGTGAGGTCTACAGCTCACAGGTGAGACCACCAGACCGGGAGGCGAGGCTTACAACCCATAGGTGAGACCACCAGACCGGACGACGAGGTCTACAGCTCACAGGTGAGACCACCAGACCGGGCGGCGAGGTCTACAACCCACAGGTGAGACCACCGGACCGGGAGGTGAGGTCTACAGCTCACAGGTGAGACCGCCAGACGGGCGGCGAGGTCTACAACCCACAGGTGAGACCACCGGACCGGGAGGTGAGGTCTACAGCTCACAGGTGAGACCGCCAGACGGGCGGCGAGGTCTACAACCCACAGGTGAGACCACCGGACCGGGAGGTGAGGTCCACAGCTCACAGGTGAGACCACCAGACCGGACGACGAGGTCTACAGCTCACAGGTGAGACCACCAGACCGGGCGGCGAGGTCTACAACCCACAGGTGAGACCACCGGACCGGGAGGTGAGGTCTACAGCTCACATGTGAGACCACCAGACCGGGCGGCGAGGTCTACAACCCACAGGTGAGACCACCGGACCGGGAGGTGAGGTCTACAGCTCACAGGTGAGACCACCAGACCGGGCGGCGAGGTCTACAACCCACAGGTGAGACCACCGACCGGGAGGTGAGGTCTACAGCTCACAGGTGAGACCACCAGACCGGGAGGCGAGGCTTACAACCCATAGGTGAGACCACCAGACCGGACGACGAGGTCTACAGCTCACAGGTGAGACCACCAGACCGGACGGCGAGGTCTACAACCCACAGGTGAGACCACCGGACCGGGAGGTGAGGTCTACAGCTCACAGGTGAGACCACCAGACCGGGAGGCGAGGTCTACAGCTCACAGGTGAGACCACCAGACCGGGAGGCGAGGCTTACAACCCACAGGTGAGACCACCAGACCGGACGACGAGGTCTACAGCTCACAGGTGAGACCACCAGACCGGACGGCGAGGTCTACAACCCACAGGTGAGACCACCGACCGGGAGGTGAGGTCTACAGCTCACAGGTGAGACCACCAGACCGGGAGGCGAGGCTTACAACCCATAGGTGAGACCACCAGACCGGACGACGAGGTCTACAGCTCACAGGTGAGACCACCAGACCGGACGGCGAGGTCTACAACCCACAGGTGAGACCACCGGACCGGGAGGTGAGGTCTACAGCTCACAGGTGAGACCACCAGACCTGGCGGCGAGGTCTACAACCCACAGGTGAGACCACCGGACCGGGAGGTGAGGTCTACAGCTCACAGGTGAGACCACCAGACCGGGAGGCGAGGCTTACAACCCATAGGTGAGACCACCAGACCGGACGACGAGGTCTACAGCTCACAGGTGAGACCACCAGACCGGGCGGCGAGGTCTACAACCCACAGGTGAGACCACCGGACCGGGAGGTGAGGTCTACAGCTCACAGGTGAGACCACCAGACCGGGCGGCGAGGTCTACAACCCACAGGTGAGACCACCAGACCGGACGACGAGGTCTACAGCTCACAGGTGAGACCACCAGACCGGGCGGCGAGGTCTACAACCCACAGGTGAGACCACCAGACCGGGAGGCGAGGCTTACAACCCATAGGTGAGACCACCAGACCGGACGACGAGGTCTACAGCTCACAGGTGAGACCACCAGACCGGGCGGCGAGGTCTACAACCCACAGGTGAGACCACCGGACCGGGAGGTGAGGTCTACAGCTCACAGGTGAGACCACCAGACCGGGAGGTGAGGTCTACAGCTCACAGGTGAGACCGCCAGACGGGCGGCGAGGTCTACAACCCACAGGTGAGACCACCGACCGGGAGGTGAGGTCTACAGCTCACAGGTGAGACCGCCAGACGGGCGGCGAGGCTTACAACCCACAGGTGAGACCACCAGACCGGACGACGAGGTCTACAGCTCACAGGTGAGACCACCAGACCGGACGGCGAGGTCTACAACCCACAGGTGAGACCACCAGACCGGACGGCGAGGCTTACAACCCATAGGTGAGCCCTGTCAGCCCTGAGCCCCGAGGGACTGTGCACATTGTGTTGCTCTGATGTTTGGTCAGCGCGTGCATTCGCTGACACGTGGCGTTTACGTCGATGCTGAGGTGTGATGTTTGGACTTTGGAGGAGCTTGTGACGTTGTGGCAGAAGTGTAAAGCCAAATATACCCCTAGCACTAAAAAATCAACTGTATGATCCCCCACAGGAGGACCATTGGTCCATGACCTGATGACCCCCCACAGGAGGACCAGTGGTCCACCATGATCTGTATGACCCCCACAGGAGGACCAGTGGTTCACCATGGCTTTTATGACCCCCACTCCCCCACAGGAGGACCAGTGGTCCAATGACCTGTATGACCCCCATTTCCCCCACAGGAGGACCATTGGTCCATGACCTGATGACTCCCCCCCACAGGAGGACCAGTGGTCCACCGTGACCTGTATGACCCCCACAGGAGGACCAGTGGTCGACCATGACCTGTATGACCCCCACAGGAGGACCAGTGGTTCACCATGATCTGTATGACCCCCACAGGAGGACCAGTGGTTCACCATGATCTGTATGACCCCCACTTCCCCCACAGGAGGACCAGTGGTCCACCATGAACTGTATGATCCCCCCACAGGAGGACCAGTGGTCGAGCATGGCCTGTATGATCTCGCCGCGTGTCGAGTTCGGCCTGGCGGCGGTGGACGGCAAGCTGTACGCCATGGGCGGCTGGGTGGGGGTCGACATCGGCGGCACCATGGAGCTCTACGACCCCGACAGGGACGAGTGGACGCTGGCGGCCAACCTGCCGGCGCCCCGATTCAGCATGGGAGTGGTCGCACATGAAGGTGGGAGAGCCTGTGACTGGAGTTGTGGACCAGCGATGGAGCCGATCGTCGCGCACTGTATGTCCTGTCCTCTCTCTAGTTGAATAGTTGGAAACAATCATGTATACTATGGGTCGACCGATCCTCCGAACAATTACTCTGAAGTTAATCTGGTGCCTCCCGTGATTTGAAGCGACTAGGCCAGTTTTCTGCTGCGTTTTTCCAAAGGCTCATGTATGGATACATTATTTGATCTGACTAAGCCTGCTGTCAACTCCATTTTTTATGCTAGAAACCCTTAGCGTACAAAATAATGTCAATTTCGAGGGGCGAGTGGTTGGTTTCTGTGCAGGTCCCGCGCGCCCGCCCTGACCCTTGGCCGTGGCCGTCAGGTGTGATCTACCTGGTGGGCGGGTGCACCCACTCTCAGCGCCACCTGAGCGACCTCATCTGCTACAACCCGCACACCAAGCAGTGGGGCCACCTGGCGCCCATGGTGGTGGCCCGCTCCCAGATGGGCGTGGCGGTGCTGGACGGCTTCCTGTACGCCGTCGGAGGCATCGGCCGGAAGAACGACGTGCTCACGGCCGTGGAGAGGTACAGCTTCGAAAAGGTGCGTGGTCCCGGCCAAGGGCGGATGCAGTGGCCGGCTGTCTTTTGGAAGTTTTGCTTTGACCTGAGAGCATGCTGGCTGGATCCGCCAGTGGTGCCAATGATGAGGAGGTGGCTGACTTCATAATCATCCAGTCTAGAGAATGCTCGATGTTGTTAACTTAGCCAGGGACAGTTTTTGGTGACTCCACAAACTGTTTTCTTTATGAAGTTTTTCTGTCAACGGAAAGAACTAGAGATGTTTGGCGATGTCAAAGATGGAATACAGATGTAGCGGGGTCATCAGTCATAGCACTGTGACATGGTAAAGGCCATCGGAGGATCTGTTTTGAAACCCCGTTAAAAATGCTGTCGAATGTACATGAGATCTGTAGTTGTATGAAGCCTAAATCTGAAACTGTATGAAACATTTCAGTCGTAAAACTCGCTGTCCTGTGGCAGCTGGGCGAGGCGGCTACTCTCCCTGTGCCAGACCCTGCCGTACCGTCCACCGGACCGTATCCCCCCCACTGCCCTGTGTAGCAGCCACTCTCCCTGTGCCAAACCCCGCCGTACCGTCCACGTGCCGCTCCACTGCCCTGTGGAGCAGCTGCTCTCCCTGTGTCAAACCCCACCGGACCGTCACTCCCCCCCCACTGCCCTGTGTAGCAGCCACTCTCCCTGTGCCAAACCCCGCCGTACGTCCACGTGCCGCTCCACTGCCCTGAGTAGCAGCTGCTCTCCCTGTGTCAAACCCCACCGGACCGTCCACGTATCCCCCCCCCACTGCCCTGTGTAGCAGCCACTCTCCCTGTGCCAAACCCCGCCGGTCCGTGCCGCTCCACTGCCCTGAGTAGCAGCGCCTCTCCACACGCTCGTCTTTGCCGGCGGCAGGACCGGTGGGAGGAGGTGAATTCGATGACGGTGCCGCGGACCTCGCCCTCCGTGGTCGCCGCCAACGGACTGTTGTACGTCATCGGCGGCGACCAGAACCGGCAGCTGAACGACTTCTACCGCGCCGAGATCACCGTGTCGGCTGTAGAGGTCAGTGGAGGTCAGCAGAGGTCAGTGGAGGTCACGGAACACGGTTTAAGTGCAGAGGTCAGTGGAGGTCACGGAACACGGTTTAGGTGCAGAGGTCAGTGGAGGTCACGGAACATGGTTTAAGTGTAGGGTTCTGTGGAGGTCACGGAACATGGTTTAAGTGCATAGGTCAGTGGAGGTCACGGAACACGGTTTAAGTGCAGAGGTCAGTGGAGGTCACGGAACATGGCTTAAGTGCAGAGGTCAGTGGAGGTCACGGAACACGGTTTAAGTGCAGAGGTCAGTGGAGGTCACGGAACATGGCTTAAGTGTAGAGGTCAGTGGAGGTCACGGAACATGGTTTAAGTGCAGAGGTCAGTGGAGGTCATGGAACATGGCTTAAGTGTAGAGTTCAGTGGATATTTGTATTGGTCTTGAGTGGAGGTCAGTGGAGGGCCACGGTCGGTCCTGTTTCGCTGACGGCACCGGAGTGGGTGCGCGGCCCTTAGTGTTACTCTAGGGTAGGAGGGGTCGATAGGGGGTGAATTTTTATCTTTCTGTCCGCGAGCAGTAAGCTCTAGGACAAATGAAATATCGATCAGGTGGTTTCTCGCCCTGCTGTTGTCTTATGGTTCAAATCTCACTATGAAGGTGCCACATTCCCGTTAACTTGTCGAGCTTTGCTCCTTATGACATTTTATTCTCCTCTGAAAGGGCCGTGCAAGGCAGAATAGGAATTCCCTTCATACAGTTGAAATTTCGGTGGGTATTTTCAAAGGAAAAAATCAGCTCGCCTCGTAACGCTGAAACAATATCAGGGAAATGTTGATTATTCAACAGTGGCGCAAAGCGTTCACGGTTATGTTTTGCATCTCCGGAATGGGTGACAATTAGGCAAAAACATGTGCATACAGATATAAGGTGAGTTGAAATGAAATAAACTCAGGTTTTTCGATTTATGTATGTTACGATTTATGTATATTGCAGAAATAAAACGTTAGTTCGTTAATTTTTGTCTCTGGAAAACCTGGATATTACACAACCAGTAGCGCTAGTAAACAAAGTAAAATGAAAATAGCCAGGGCGCTTGTTTTTCGTGAACATACTTTGTGTGTTTTGGATCAGCGTGAACTAATCTAGTGTTAAGTAGTGCCGGTCAAAATTGTACCGATTTTTGTGGGATTTGCGTTTAAGAAGTAGCCAACAACTTTGAGTGACACGAATAAGATGATATGGTGGCAGTGTGGGAGATAAGTATTTCATGATTAGCAATACCGCCAGCTCATGTTTGCTCCTACTCCATGGCAGTGTTCAGTTGTACAGTATTTAGTATAGGTATGGAGTATAGCCCTAGGTGATGTGTTCCAGATTTACGACCCACTTATAGCGTCCTGGAGCGACTCCACGCCTCTGCCGGAGTCTCGCAGTGAGGCGGGCGCTGTCGTCATTTGACGCGCACTCTGCGAGCGAGCCTGCTGCCACCTATACTGTGTTCCTGACCCGTGCTGCCACCTGCCGTGTTCTAGCGTCTGTGCTGCCTCCGCCGCTGTCCCCCGCACAACTGGTATAGTCTGATGGAACTCATCGCGTATGGTTCGTTTTATCACCTTGCTAGTTATTTAAGGCGGCAAACACAAAACATCAGGCTGATATACTGGAGAGAGGTGATGAAATCGAGCGTTTTATATTTAAGGGTTCACCAGTATGAAAGAAAACAGACCAGGCATCAACATCAGAGCAGCTAAATTCCATTATCTCTGCTCATAGAGGTCTTGTTTAAGTTATAGTACAGTTATAGTACATCCTCGCCGTTATGCTTGATTTCTTCACAGGATTCTACGTGCCAAGCGTACCATAGCGCTTTAAATGACCGGCAAGGTTCGAAAAAGCGAACCAGAGAGGCAGTGTTGATGAGTTCACCGTCTTTTCCCCCGACCCGCTTGGTCTTGCGCAGCCTGCGGTGATGTCACTGGTCTAATGCCTCTGATTCGTCGCTGCCACTTGCAGGATGCTATTTCTGCTTCTCGTCTCATCCAGGCACAAATGTCCCATTGCGTCAGATGTGTGATGCCCTGTTTCCTGTTAATAACAGAAATGATCCTACCCCGAGAATGGTATTTCGTCAGCACAAACAGTGATTATTCGGGTTATTCCGCGCACTTATTATGGTCGTCCGGTGTGGAGGTGGTGGGAACGATAATGTAAGTGATAGGTTTTTCACATTTAATGAACATAAGAGTTCATCATTGATACTGTGATTAGTACACAGAGTCTGATACCTTCCATGCACCAGCCTCGTTCCCCCACCATCACGGACATGTATCTCAATGCATCCCCTTTCCCGGCCACCTAGGAACTCGGATCAACAGTAAGTTTAAGAATTTTAACCGTCAAGACTAGCTGTCTGGTTTCTCTTCGCTTGCATGCTAGCTGAGATTGTTATCCAGGCTGCACAATTTACCGGTGCTCGTTCTCACGTTTTGTTCCTTGTTGAGGAATGGTTCTGTTGAATATGCCGACCGAGGCCGCAGGTCCCAGTCCGGGATCCCAGCCTGTCCTCGGAATAATGCAGTCCGATCCCCAAAACTATTCTAACAGAGTGGAGATGGCGGTGTGGTTTGATCTGAATGGCCGAGGCGTTGTTAAACCCCAGCAACCAATTTCTTTAGTTTGGGCTGCCCATGAATTATGCATCGTGTATTGTTTATTCATGTCCCTCCATAACGCTCGTGCAGACCCCCTAAGAGATTACAAAATGCTGGATCGAGACTCCTCTCCCCACCCTCAGAAAAGAAAGAACGGGATATTCGCTTTAATATCCCGAATATTGTAGCGGCCTTGGCCTTAGTGGGTACTTATGATTGTTATTAAAAGGTCATTTAAGCCATGCAAAAAACGGTAAGCACATTCATTTTCTTTGGCTTGCTTCGTAATTTTTCAAGTCTGGCCTTTCTCTCTACTCAAGCGTGATCGGTACCCTCGGATGCTTTCGGTACCCAGGGCGTCGCGTTAGTCGGCACCGCTTTGCATCCGACAGAGGGGCAGCTCTTGTAAAACCTTCGCGGACGTGCGCTGGGCTATCCCGTGGATCGAAGTTAGGAATAAGGGCTAGAGGTCTACATGGAATAACGTTTTAGCATCCACGCCATATCGCCCCATTTAAGTCGGTACTGTCCAAAATAAATCCTTGGTAATTCCCATCGGAGGGGAAAACGCAAAAATATTTGGGAATTCTTTTTGGAGGATTTTTGGGCAATATCAGCATTTGGGGAGAAGGTTTGGGGATCCACGATCCGGAGGGCCTCCTTGGGACTGCCAGTGGTCTCGTCTCACTCCGTGCTGGGATTAGGGATGGGATCACGACAATTTTTTATATAAATTTTGTTCAAGTTCTCAGTTCGGCTGATGGAGTCGGAGTCTCACTTAAGTCATCAAGGGACTTGTCACGGAGACCCCGACTCCACCATCCGAACGAGCAACTCCCACAATGAAGGGTTGATTTAGAAGCCAAAGTGTAACGTCCCACAAAGCACAGGGACGGCCGCCCCGCTCAGGTCACCCTCTCACCAGTCAGTTGCCAGCCGACCTATACGTCTGGTAAACTATTGAGCGCCGGAGCGTCTCAGGGGAAACGATCCCAAGCCTGGACATGCACTGCCACTGCATGCTTCTGAGCAGCGGGCCGGAGCCCAACGCTCTACCAACTGAGCTACCGGGGCGGCCTACAATGCTTTGAACCATTTTCTCAGTGGTGCTGGAATCAGATTTTCCTGATGGGAAGCAGGGAAACGCGCTTCCCCGTCTTCGCGCTTCGACGTTCATGAAGTTTTTATATTTAACCCACCATTTTGCCTTCCCACTTTCCAAAATTGCGGGTGTTATATAACAATCAGGACCAGCCCCCTCCCCCTGTAACGTTTGATTCGCTATCGCTGAATCCCGCCACTCTGTGCGTTACGTGCCGTATGGGCGGCCCGTTATTGTGCTACATTGTACTGGAATATGTTATGGCAGTGGTCGGGTGCAGTTGTGCCAGGTTTTGCTCTGATAGATCTAGAGAATAGTCCAGCAGTGCCGGTCTTCTATCACCTGGCTGTTCACCACAATGCCGGGTTGGGGGCAGCACTGTTGCTGGGGTTCTGACGAAGGCCGCGTTTCCTACTCTCTCTCAAGTCTTAGTGACCGTGCTGCTGAGTACGCACAGGATGGACATCCGCTTCTCGTCGTCAGGTTACTGGGTGTAGTTGAAGGGATTTGGTCCCGACTTGTTCTTAACGATGGGCGCTAAAGCGGTGCTCGCTGCTGGGTTTGTCGGGTACTGTGGCGGCGCTGCTGCGTAGTTATTTGTACCGATTTGTAGTCGCCAGGTCTGGCGTTACGGCGAAGGTAGAAGTGTCAGGGCAGGGCCGTTTCGGCTGGACGCTGCGGAGGGAGTGCCTTGCGTCTGTAGAATCGACGACGATGACCGCTAGAAGGTGCAGGCAATGACGCGGTGGAGATTTGAACTGCTTTTGGCGGTGTTTCAGTAGGTGTTTGTTCGATGGGTGTAACTGTTGTGCTGCTGTTGGCGGCCGGAGTTGAGACGGCCGGTTGCCTGTGCTGCATGAATGGACCGACGTTCTGCGGTACAGCGCTGCTTGATACGGTTTTCTTTGCGGTGTGGAAGTTTTATGCTGTTCTCCGTCAATTTGAGGTATAACAGCAATGATGGGTGAACAAAAGACGTGTTTCCGGATGGTCTTGTGTTTCTTCTTACTTGTTTCCTACATGGTTTGTTATAAGCGTGCCCTCAGAGCGAATACTAACATAGATATCCTCCTGTATGTTACGCTGTCACCTCAACCATTTGTTTTGCTGATACCCTTATTTAGAGTTAGTAAAGGCACACTTTTTTAACCAAGCCAATACTTTCGTTAAATATATTTTTGTGCTAGCATATGATTTTCTTATAAGTATTTACGATAATTATGATAATAATGCGCTGGTGTAGCGCATTTGTCGCGTGGGATGGACCTCACGCCAACTATTTTGCCCTGAAACGCCCGCGTGTTTGAAATCTCACCCACTTGTTCGTCTGACCGGTAATTCTGCACGGGGTGGTGCCGTGTGGAGCGCGTGGATGACATTTTTCCCTGCAGTGCTCTCAGGTGGTAATCCCTGACGAATCCGGAGTAGATAAAGACCTATATTATACTGTGAAGACTCGCGTCTCGCCCCACTGCCGAGTGAGTCGGCCTGATGTACTGCTGGCTGGTACCGAGCCTTAGCCGTTCATCAAATAGGTATGCCTGCCACCTTTTGTTGAATGCATGAATGTTAACAACAGAGGGTATTGTGACGGTGATGGCTTTTCCGCGATAAACCAAAGAAGTAAATAAAGGAATTATGATTATTCATACTGGGATTTTTCTCGAGATTGAATATAGCGCTTGCAGTCGCTCGTCCAGCAGTTTCGCTTTTAGGCACGTCATTGGGACAGGGCTGCAGCCTTCGGAGGGGATACCAGCATCGATGTTAACCCTCGCCCCTGTGGGGGATGTTTGAAAATCCTCTCCACAGGGGCGAGGGAACACCGCTGTCATGTTTTTCGGGACGGCTCCAGCGTGGCCGTAACCAGCGCTTCTTATCCGTGATCAATTGTGCATTTTCTCCGAAAAATTTTTTTTTGGTTATCTCAGGTCACGTCACCAGACCAGGTCAAGTGACGTCGCCTCAGATATTTTAGGAGACACCAGTGAGACACAGGCCTTATCTATTGATCTAATTCGTATATTACAGCATAGACACACCAAGTACCATACGTTGTGGTAACATGCTTTTTATATCGATGATCTGGGCATGAGCGTCGCCACCGGCAAATAAGTGAGGGTGCCAGCCAAATTTCAAACTGATGCTGACAACAAACTTTCACGTTGGGACCAAAAACTGTTTGGATTTGGGTTTCGCTGCCACTTGTTATAAAAATGTCCAGTTTTCTCCCATTTTGACTGAGGAGGAATTTTTGGCCAAAAAGTGGGTGGCCAGGTCCACCGTTTTCCGACGCTTATGGATCTGGGGTTGAGTGCGGGCTATGACCGGTCCATTGAAAATGCATGAGATAATGGGAATAAGCCGGAAATGCGTTCTGTAGAGACGGCTGAGAATAATGTATTATCCTCCAAATATTAACATATTAGGCAACTTTTCAGTGTAATGATGGAAATTTGGCCCTGTGGCCTCAGTGAGCCCATCTGGGGCTTGAGGCTGCGTTACCATCGACACAGGCACCACCTGACATGACCCGTCAGCACTCATACCCTGCTTTCCCATCAACCGATATCAGGTCATTCGTTCATTCATCTTGATACACAGATGGCCCACGTGACAAGTTGGTTGTAAACCAGAGTTCTCTGCGCATTCCAAGCTCAGCGACCCTTCAGGTGACCCAGAACCGCTGCGGGCAAGGTCAGACGGTTGGAAGTAATATATGATGCCAGTAGGCAGCACCCTGTCCTCTACTACCCTGGTCGGCATAGGCGGATCTAGGATGGCCGATCGGGGGGCGCCATCCGGACCAGGAGCGACACTTTTGACCGGCGAAACCTGTCAGGTGGGCGCAAAATCCTATTGGTGGGCGCCGATTTTCGCATCCTGGGGGAACTACATTTTAGGGGGCGCCATCGGCCTTTCGGGGGAGAGGCGCCGTGGCCAGTTCAGGGGCCGCCGATGGTCGATTGGGGGAGGGGCAGGTGTCCGCCTGGATCCGCCTATGCTGGTCGGTAGGATTCGCAGAGGCGGACGGAATATTTTCTGAGGGCAGGCTACTTTTGGGTAAAGGTCTTTCGGTCTTTGGTTCTGCGAAAACTCTTAAGAGACTCAGTTTCTTTCCGAAAGCCCGAACCGCGGCTCCCGGAAGCGGTGCTCGCGAGTACAGCTTCATGACTATCGTCGCCGATTTAAGGGGAACACCTCAATGGTGGTGCCCACCTGGTCCGTCCAGAGGGGTATTAGTGCAGATCTCGGGAAGGGGTGGGGACCAGCTGGCCCCCAAAATCAAGGGGGTCTAGACCCCCTGGATTTTGGTTCTCCCATTGGCTTTGGACAGGGCTTGTTTTGCAGAGACGGCGGATTACATTTTCGGGAAGGGGTGCAAGATTTTCGGGAGGGGGCGCCTTCATTCCTTGGGGGGCGCCTGTGCTATCCAAGGGTGTTCTGCAGAAGCTCTTTGGACTCGGCGTGCGAGGCCATATGGGAAGGTTTACTTTTGATTTTCTGAAAAATAGGTATTTTAGATTTTGCGTTAACTCAGTCGTATCGGATTAGTATCAGCAACAGAGCGGCATAACCCAGGGTTCTGTGATCTCCATAGCCTTGTTTGCTGTTATGATCGATGATATTGCAGAAACTCTTCCCGTAAACATACGTGGCGGCGGCGGCGGCGGCGGCGGCAGCGGCAGCGGCAGCGGCAGCAGCAGCAGCAGCAGCAGCAGAAGCAGCAGCTTTTTGATGGTGTGCAAAAGATACTTTTGCACACCATCATTTTTTTCCAGGTGTGCAACCGCTCACTTTGCCTCTCCCCCGGAATCCGCCGTCCCTACCGCCGTTGCTCTCCGGGGGATGTCTTTGCTCTCCAGGAGGCACCTCTGCTCTCCAGCGGGCGCCTGTCCTATTCAAGGGCGGCTATGGTATTCAGAGAGGGCGTCTTTTCTCTTCGGGGGGGAGGAGGGCGCTTTTACTGCCCAGGGGTGCCTGTACTAACCAGGGGGCGCATATGATATCCAGGGGCGCCGTTGCTCTTCTTCGGAGGCGCCTCTGCTGTCCAGGATGCTCCTACGCTATCCATGAACGCTTATTCTATCCAGAAGGGCGCCTTTACTCGGGGGGATGGGGCGCTTTTTGCTGTCCAGGGGGCAGATTTGATGTCAGGGGGCGCCATTCATATCTGAAAATCACTTTGTTTCTCACTGAGGATCCTATCTCTTTAGGTAAGCGGTGATTAGGCTTGATTTTCCCTGACCGTCCGGGGGCGCCGGCCGAATGCGGGGGAGGGGGCGCCGCCCTGAACCGATAAAAACAAGGGGTGCAAAAAGATGCTTTTGTATCCCTTTGAAAAATTCAAAGGGTGCAACTTCACCCCTTGCCCCCTGAAGTCCGCCGTCCCTGTTGTTCTGCCTTGCCAGTGTTAACTCACCCGGAACCTTCTGAATCGAGAAGCGATCTTCAGCCCTGCAAAGTGGTCGCGGTGCCCCCGCGCTCTGCCACCTATTTCCTTGCCGCTACTTCAAAATATATATTCTTGTCGGTGCAGTTTAAAATGGCATCGTAAACAGCTAGAATTAGTTTCCCAAAGGTATCCTCCATTATACAAGTTACCCCCTCCCCTCCTTCCCCCCAGAGTTGTTGATTATCCGCCCTTTCTCTTTCCGAAATCCTGGATTCGTCTCCTGGTGGGAATAATACCCAGGGTAATAGAGGACGGAATACCTACAAAGTGCAGGGAGGAGGGTGGAAGCAGGGTAGTAAAGGACGGTGGCAGGGCACGGCCAGTGGAAGAATTCCTTCAAAGTACAGGCTGCATACGACTCTGGCGCATGTGCGGCGTTGTCCTACTCTTGCAAACGAAACGAAGTGGCTATAGGTAAGGGAACCCCAGGAAAGAGAGGTCAAGTACGTTGTTGTGATAATTTTCAGTTATCTTGTGCAAAATTTGTTGTGTCCGCGTATATTTTGATTGGGCAGAACCGAATTTTTTTAAAAAGAAGTCGTGAAACTGTGGTCAGTTAGAGAGGAATCGATAATTTTTGTTGTGGACCCTTTCGTCAAGTTTGATAATTTTTGCTTCCCGATGCATTTGAATAACTCATGTCTGACCAAAAATTCCCATCCTAAACTGTGTAGACATTTTATTTGAGTACCTAAGTTGTTGGCTGCTGAATAGGTACTCGTCAAGCTACTATCATATGCCCTCTCTTTTACTAACCTTTGTACCCCCTTAGAAAGTCTGATTTTATGTTGGAATACGGCTCAGTTTTTTGCAAGTTTTAGATTTTCAAAGTATATTATTTAAATATAAAATTAACTCTCATACAACCAGTGTCCAGGCTGAATGATGCCCTCCTCTCCCTGCAGTCCCCTGATTTGTGCCTCTTTCATGTCTCACATGTCCTGCTTGGCATTCAATGTGTGAGTGTGTGCTTCAATGAATAAGTGTGTTAATACACATACAGCCCCCTGAAATTGTATATGTGCACACCAAGCTCTGCATTTTTTCTATTGCTTGCACAGTATTGCTCACTTAGTTGTGGTTCAGGAAAGAGCTTCTGTGGTTTACTCCCAGTTATCAATTAGTCACTCACCTACTTAGCCACCTCATATTTGGGAAATCATTTGAAAAAAAACACAGTTGTCAGGAGGAAAGGCTAGGAATTTTTTTCAAATAATGTTTGAAACCAAATTTTGCATCAGCAATCTAAAGCTAAGGATAAAACATACATGCTGTGTTTTTAATAATGACCAATGGAGCAATGGGTGGCCAGAAACTAGCCCAAAACTGCCAAGCCTAGTGTATACAGATTCAATTGCAGAGAGATATACATGGTGTCAATTCTGTGTCTCAAAACGGGTTTTATGCTGGGATGTCAAAGTTAAAATTAATTAATCTTGGAAAATATAATTAGTCATTTTAAGATTCAAAACACCATGCTGTAAGAGTCAATCAAAAGCACATTAAAAACCCTTATTTACAGTTAAGGAATGCATTTTTTGAAATATGTCATTGTTTCTCTACTTTTGGGGAGTTCATGCACACCAGGATTATTGAATTATGCCAGAAAATTTTTATCCAAAAATTTATGTGGTGCAGGGCCCCAGAGGACCAAACTTAGAAAAAATTCACCAGGATCCACCAAAGGAGAGGGAAAGGTGTGCCAGTAGAGAAGAGTTAATCATAGTTGTGATACATAAGGTGGTAAAGGTGGCTTGACATCACCAGGATGCCAAAACTTTTTTGCGTTCCAAATTTGCATGATGTAAAATGAAAGCAAGTGAAAAAGCAATCACTTGCAGCATTTCTTGATTGGTCACTTTGACTCGCTCGTGAGCCACCTGATGGGAGTCACCTGATGGATTTTATGTGTGGAGCTATTATCCAGCATGGCAATGGTCATGGTCCATCAGCTTTTGTGCCTGCCACATGTGTGTTGCTGATGCACTTCTGGAATAGCGCACTGCAGACATCACTGTGACTGATGCTGATCTTTGTAACTTTCATTCAGTGAAGCAATGGTGTATGACCAGGCCCACGTCGCGCCATGGTGGCGTAGTGCTGTGTAACACCAAGGGCAGCACCGGCCAACACTGTCCCATGTGGTCGGGGAAATATGAGCGCCGTTGGGCACCGTGACAAGACAAGACCAGACGTTTATTTTATCAACATACGAAACAGATTATTTGAGTTTTATACGATTGGCGCATAAACTCTAGGTGCTTAATTCGGAGCGCCTCTCGTGTCGCACAAAATTCAGCATCACCTGCCACACATCCCGCCGCAGGTAGGGTCCGCCCGTCGCGCCCCCATCCAAAATGTGACGCCGCTTACTTCGCGCCGCCCAAACAAGACCCGGGAAAGGTGATTGGGAGTCAAAGCCTTTTAGTGTCACCTTTAAACCTAAATACACACAGTGCTACTGCCAAAGACTTATAGTTGTCCAAATCTGCTCCATGTAGAATAATCTTAAGTCTGTCACTAATATGTATATTTCAGTCGATTGTTTGGGTGATAGCATCTAACATGTTTCCTCGCTCACGGCGGTACCTCGGACAGTGGAGTAGGAAGTGGGCAGTGTCCTCTCGGCTACTTCCACAAGAACATTTTGGGGATTCCTTAGCTTGTATTTGAAACTGGTGTGAATTTAGATGGCTCATGTTAACCCTGAGTCTAGTGAGGAGAGCATTTTCATTTTTTGAACCGAGTGAGTAAAATAAGGGGGGCTGCGTATCACCAAACAACTTGTTAATTTCATTTTTCAATATTTTTATTGAGATTGAATCTCAGACATATTGTGGGAGGCTATTCCAGCAGTTGATAGTGACAATTTTCTCTGCAGAAGGAGACCCCTCTATGACTATCTGAGATTCACTAATTTGGAACAAGGCCTCTTCTCAAGCATCCAGCACTACGTCTTGTAACATCTGAAGGTGGGCTGGATAAATTTCTCCGATCCAAGGGATCCTAGATTGCTTAATCCTGACAATGTGACACAAACCCCATTGGACATGTAAAATTACCCGGGACAATAATGGCTGTGATAATATCACAATGACTTTCCTTTTTTCATTTCAGAGTGTTACGCTCTCCTATTCAGGGGAAGCCCTAAATGTAGTGAGGGCTTGGCAGCTGACCTATTTGTTAGCTTCAGCGTGACGTCCAGCTATGGACGTTTCGGAGCTGCTCTCCTACAAGGTAAGCTGGACTCGTGTCCAGTGCATCGAGGGCATTTGTTGAACGATGTTTGTGTCATACTGTGCAAGAGAAGGCCTACAGTTATCCATGAACACGCTGTTTTTCCGTTGTATTTTCCATTGGGCTGCCTGGGATCAGTTTTTAAGCACGCTGGAACAGAACAGTTGCATTTGTCGTCTAAAATTGAAATTTGTCTACCTGAGAGGTCATGATATTTTGACTGTGCCGGTAGTACCGGAATATCACGACACTGGTATTCCATCAGGCTATACTGAGCACTTAATTGCAAAGTTTCCGTGAAATCAAGTTATGGACTGCCGAGATAGCTCCTGTTTCCATACGCCCTAGTGTGCTTGTTGAGTGCCCTTCTGTTTACCTCAAGAACATATTCGGAATCAGCTTGGTCGGTTACCTCCCAGTGATGTAGTCTCATAGAGCATAAGGGAATGCAGTGGCATTTACAATTGCATGTCCGCATCTACCATGCTGAATTTAACACCCGCACTGGAGAGGGATCTGGCAATAACATGCTCTGGACGGGGGGCCTGGTAGGGCCCCTGAGATCTCGAAAACTGAGAGGCCTAGAAAAACGCTGGTTGGGGTTGGGTGGGGACTATGTTGGTCTACATCATAGCCAATTTTCATTGACATAGGTCAATATTTTAAAGGTTAAATGAGCTCATGAAAATACAATATTAACTGTTTTGGGGCCAATGACCTTGAAAGTGTGTGTATGACCTTGACTTGTGACCTTGTTTTCTATGAGGCGACCTTGGCATATTATCCCGCGTAGATGGCGTTATGACGTCATCACTCGGTCTCCAATGCAAGCGAACTGGTCCGACCGCGCGATTGTGGTTATCTTAAAATGTAGGTCTGACTTTGAAAGCCTATAAGTAAAAAGATCCAGCGATTTTCAAAATTCCTTCATCAATCGACTTGCCGTTGGATTCTCTCAAATTTGTCCGAGTATCGTTTTTTTTGCCACGAGCGGTTTTTGCCTCCGGCCACCTTCGAAAGGAGGCGGTGTAGGAGGGAGGAGGAGGGGAGGAGGAGGAGGAGGAGCTCCGATGCTCTCTCCAGTACGCGTATTAGTTGACAGTAAAACGTTATCGTGTGGTAGAGTTTGAAAAGATCCTTTTACCCATCAGCTAACGATCTCTAGCTCGCAACCGATGGGCTGAGATATGAAACGTTGGCTCCTGATATGAAATGCTCCCGGTCAAAATCAATGAAAGCCGATATTTATTAAGCCGAAATCGATATCTCTAAATTTGTTCTCGAAAATTTAGAATTTTCGTCGCACAGCATGTTAAGCCGTTCATAAACTACAGCTGCTTTGCAGAGAAAACCGAATTTGAAGATCTTTGTAACTTTCTGAGTTAAGCATTTTTGAAAAATACCGTTGAATTTGGATTATGTTGGAAATCGGCCAAAAATGACCTTGGAGTTAAAACTTTCGCTTTGTTTTAGTATTGATGTAGTTCTTAAAAAAAACTTGGTTATCTGTAGAAACTGGATTTTAAAGCATCATTTCCGTATGTTTAGATATCTCGAACTGTTTAACGGGCTCTGCCTGAAATTGAAGTCAAACGTGCGAAAATATTAAGGTAAAATAGTATCGTCATCGGTGGAGTTTTTTATGACATCAACATTCATTGTAATAAAAGGGTGCAATTCTCAGCAATCTAGGAATAATCCAAGTTTCCAAAGCAAAAATAGAAAAATTCATAATCCAAAATGTTGGAAATTATTTTCAGATATTTCAAATTCTGGAAGATACTCGGACATGCCTAGATCGTTCACTTTGACCCTGAAAATTTCACGTCATGGTATAAATTACATTTCAGAGAAAAAACTCGGCTTAAAAGCCATTTCCCTCCATTAACGGCCTCTGACAATTTTAACATAGGCCGTCAGTGATCACAGTGAATGCCCGCGCACAGGATGACTTTCGTGGTTAGTTTCGTCGAAATATGCCATCAGCGGGGCGATGATGAGGAATGTTTGGCCAGTTTTCCATAGAACGCTTCACCCGCATCTGTGACCTGACATGGCGCCAGATATGTAATGGAACTGATCGTGCCATGTCTTTGGACATCGACATGACCGTAAAGGCCCCATCAAGTGGAGTCACACCACTTTATTTCCTGGTCTTTGAGCGGTATAAGCGAATTGGACATCGGTGGAAAATTTTCCTGCGGGTATTCGCCAACAAAGGTCACGCGAATTTGCAATCTCTTGTTTTGAATTACTACGATGCCTTGGTATTTCGTGCTCGGTGTGCGCGGTGTGCGATGTTGGCCACATTGCCTTGGGGCGTTTTGTTTCTTTGCTGCATGTATGATTCTGCATCGTGTTGAAAGATAAGCTCAACATTAAAGCCTTGTTTTGAATCGTTCGTGGCAAATAGGGTGTTGGGCCAACTTGTTCACTTCTTGTGCAATAGATATCCCGACGCGAGTCCCCCCGTATTATATACAGTTTGGTTTAAGTTTCATGGTTCCGAACAACAATGTTGTTCATTGCTGCGTGTATTTATGTAGTAACATTGACTCGAAAATCTTCATTGGCTGCATTTCAGCCCAATTTGATGCCACTTTCTGATATAAAGAAATCAGTTGATCTGCTTACGGAGTGCAATAACTCCACAGATGCAATTTTGTCAGACATTTCTTCCTGTGAGCAAAAGGTAAATGAAGTCTGGAAAGCGGCCAGGTGCCGCAATCTAAATGTGCTCATAGACGCCACATCAGCGCGCTTGAATCGTCTGGAGTCATTTATGATAGTGCTGGAAGCAGAGAGCATAACTAAAGCTATAAGTAAGTGTTCCGCTGCAGACACCGACGATGAAGAACATAGACTTGAGGCTGAGCTTGCTCAGATGGAAGAAAATGTGGTCAGGTTAAGTGCAACAATTTCCACGATGACACAAGAGGAGAGAAATATAACTGGTGAAATTAAAGTACTGGAAGAGTTGTCCAACAATTTAACGTGCGAACATGGCCGCCTTTTGTCCGAGATGAAGATTCTCAAAGACCAACTGTCGTCCCAAGATTCTTATGCTGAGTTCTTCAACAGCATCGACTCGCAGCTCCACAATTCCAGGCGATCAGCAGAGCAAAAGGAACAAAAAGCCTACAAGAAGTGTTCCATTCAGGTTCAGATGTTCCAAGAAGCACACACGGAGTGCGAAGATCATGTCTTTCGGCTGGGATCCCAGCTTCCCGAACCTGGAGAAGAGGAGATAACGGATGCGACGATTAAAGAGTCGGAGAATGCTACCGAGTCGTGCCACAAGGACCTAGATGACTGCCGGAGGAGGGCAGGCGGGTGTCTGGCCCAGCTAGGCGAGATGGTACGAGAGCAGCATCGCTCAGAGCTGGTTGTCTTGGAGCATGGACTGGAATTGTCGAGTTGTCAGAGTAAGACGGCCTCCACCACCTTTCGCATCGCCACGTGTCTGCAGAAGCAGCTGGCCCTGCAGGAGCAGATGCAGGCCCTGGCAGAGGAACAGAGTCGGATTTCGGCAGACCCCGTGCAGCAGCTCCATCTGTGCGAGAACAACTCTAAGACGTGTGAAGACGAGTCTCAGCGCTGTCAAAAAGAGCTGGCGGCGGTGCGTGTGGAGGAGACACGGTGCGATCGCGAACAGCTGGACTGGCTGGAGCGCTGGCGCCAGTGTAACGCCACGGTGGAAGGGCTGGTGGAAAACGTCCTGCCGCTCTTGGAGAGCAGGCGCACTGTGCTGGAGCAGGACGTGAACCGCACGCTGGCTAGGGGACACTCCTGCCTACTGGGCAAGCTGGAGCTGCGAGCCGACCTCAGCTTTCTGGAGGAAAGGCTGAGACGTCTGGACTGGGGCCTGGGCCAAGTGGAGGACCAGATCCGTAGGTGTAACCACCTGCGATGTTACCGGCACCCGAGCCCCCCGCGCCGTGAGGGCCCGTTTGGGCAGACGGGTGGCCGGTTCCGGGGCATATCGTTTAAAAGTAGCGCCCGTGACCTGCCTCCGTGGTTGCAGCCTTTACCGGGAAATCGCCGAGGACGCTGATAAGTCGCTAGATGCGTAAGCTGTCTTCTCAGAAATTGGATAGGGCTCCAGCATGCTCGAAAATCTGAAGTGGTGGAAAAGGGATGATTTACTAGGAGACCTGACGTGCAAAAAGGTTGGGAGCAGTCTCCTCGGTTGGATGATTTCTAGCAGCAGTGCACTATGCGGCTTCCGGCGAAGTTGAAGTCTTCGCAGAATGGGAATGCGGGGTTGTTACCACCACTGTGTGTTTGTGTTGCTTGGATGTGGTTTTGGGCTGATGTCCGCTGGCAGATAAACGCTCGAAATAATTTTTCCTGGTGTTTTTTATGGTGCTGAATACATACCCAGAAATCTAGCCAGGAATCCTAGAAGCTCCGACCACAAACACCTTCTCACTGGCCTCTTACTGGCCCACAGCCGGACCAGAACACGAAGCGACAGCAGGAGGGCGACGATGACGAAGAGGAGCCGGCTCGGAAGCGAGCGCCTCCGGGGGTCGGAGAGGGCGAGGAGCCCTCTACTGATGACATACTGCGCATGGTGGAGGAGGAGCCGGAGGTAAGTAGTTTCGGACAAAGCAAGGCAGGTGATGCTGGCAGTCTTCTTCACCGTTGTCTCGAAATATGCGAAGATTCATGAATCTTAGGTAGTTCGCTGGTGTTGGTTGGCGTGGTGAGTGTTGAGATTGCGCACTTGACAAGTTCCGATCAGTCCGTGGAATTCGCTGGTTATGATATTCCAGGGCGTGGAATATTATAATCACGCCCTTAATGAAACTGTGGTTTGATGTAGGAGGTGTAAAGAGACCGCAATTTGGAGGTCATTGTTAGATGTAGCGGGTTGCCATTCGATGGGCACCATCAATGGTGCCAGTGGTGGATACGGGGGGGACCAGGGGGCGGCTCAAGCCCCACGGAATATCAGAGCGGCAATAGTAAATGCATAGCCGGAGGCTGTTTCAGGCAATGTGGCGGGGAGGCTCGACCCTCCTAGTCCCCCCCGAAATGAAGCCCTGGATCCGCCACTGATTGTTGCGGTTGCGTTAGGTGGAGCCGATGGACGAGAACCTGCTGAAGCGGCTGGTACTACAGCTGGAGAAGCGTATCCTCAAGAACCAGGAGATGCGGACCAAGCACGCCGACGCCCCGGAGAGGTTCCTCGACTCTGAACTGGCCCTCCACGAGGCCATACAGGTGAGGCGGCGGCCCGCTGCGCTGATTTGAAGACTGCAGGAGTTCCAGGTGTAGTCACCTGTAATCTAGAGGCGGGATAATCTGGATGGTCTTGCATTAAGACCAACAGAATTTAACGATTTTTTCTCGATTGTGAGTGCCTTGATGAAACGAGAAGTTACGTTGGTTGCACCGAGTATAACATTGTTCTGTATTCTGTATTTTGTGAACTCCTCCATGAGCATGGCTATTCTTGAGTTCGAGTCTTTCTTAATACATAGGAAGCCCGACACCGCAAGCATGCACAATCACACAAACAAACATGCACACCAGACCTCAGCGTTCAAGTATGCCAATCAGGTAAGATTATAGCCCGCATCGGACTTTCGCCTTGAAAACTGAGAGTTACTGTCTCTGAAAAGTAAAGGTAATGCATTGAATTCCGATACGGCCCGGTAGCTAAATCGCCGTCTTCCGGCTTCAGTTCAGATTCCGGGTAATAACAGATCGGCATCACGCCTGGCACTACGCTCCCTAGCTGGACCCTGCTGTATAAACATTCTGTGCAAAACAATCGGTTCTCCATTGAGCAAGATGCGCTTCAGGAGGCAGAGGAGGTGGTAAATTGCAAGCTTACGAGCAGGAAGCCACCCCAACTTATGTATTGTTATGTTAGGGATATAAGAATTGTTTGGGGTAGAAAAACATGGCTTGCATCTAGGCCCTTTTTATCTGTTTTTTATTCTGACTAGATCCATACACGTATAGTGTTATAATGGCAGAGAAGGTGTGACATTGACGTCATGATAATGGTAAAGGTGGTGAAAATGATCATAGTATGCCAATTATTTATTATTTTTAATGAGCTTTAGGAACCAAAAATTTGCCGACGTTTTCGCATACAATGCATGATAACAACTGAGTTTAAAAAAAGCACATTACAAAACTCTTCTATCGTGCCGGTGCGTGACCGGTGCCAGTGCCCCCTCCCCTGGAACGCTGTAACGTGTTACCTCTCCGCTCTCGTGCCGGTGCGTGACCGGTGCCAGTGCCCCCTCCCCACAAACACTGTAACGTGTTACCTCTCCGCTCTCGTGCCGGTGCGTGACCGGTGCCAGTGCCCCCTCCCCACAAACACTGTAACGTGTTACCTCTCCGCTCTCGTGCCGGTGCGTGACCGGTACCAGTGCCCCCTCCCCACAAACACTGTAACGTGTTACCTCTCCGCTCTCGTGCCGGTGCGTGACCGGTGCCAGTGCCCCCTCCCCACAAACACTGTAACGTGTTACCTCTCCGCTCTCGTGCCGGTGCGTGACCGGTGCCAGTGCCCCTCCCCACAAACACTGTAACGTGTTACCTCTCCGCTCTCGTGCCGGTGCGTGACCGGTGCCAGTGCCCCCTCCCCACAAACACTGTAACGTGTTACCTCTCCGCTCTCGTGTCGGTGGCTGACCGGTGCCAGTGCCCCCTCCCCTGGACGCTGTAACGTGTTACCTCTCCGCTCTCGTGCCGGTGCGTGACCGGTGCCAGTGCCCCCCTCCCCTGGACGCTGTAACGTGTTACCTCTCCGCTCTCGTGCCGGTGGCTGACCGGTGCCAGTGCCCCCTCCCCACAAACACTGTAACGTGTTACCTCTCCGCTCTCGTGTCGGTGGCTGACCGGTGCCAGTGCCCCCTCCCCACAAACACTGTAACGTGTTACCTCTCCGCTCTCGTGTCGGTGGCTGACCGGTGCCAGTGCCCCCTCCCCACAAACACTGTAACGTGTTACCTCTCCGCTCTCGTGCCGGTGCGTGTCCGGTGCCAGTGCCCCCTCCCCTGGACGCTGTAACGTGTTACCTCTCCGCTCTCGTGTCGGTGGCTGACCGGTGCCAGTGCCCCCTCCCCACAAACACTGTAACGTGTTACCTCTCCGCTCTCGTGTCGGTGGCTGACCGGTGCCAGTGCCCCCTCCCCCACAAACACTGTAACGTGTTACCTCTCCGCTCTTGTGCCGGTGCGTGACCGGTGCCAGTGCCCCCTCCCCTGGACGCTGTAACGTGTTACCTCTCCGCTCTCGTGCCGGTGCGTGTCCGGTGCCAGTGCCCCTCCCCTGGACGCTGTAACGTGTTACCTCTCCGCTCTCGTGCCGGTGCGTGTCCGGTGCCAGTGCCCCCCTCCCCTGGACGCTGTAACGTGTTACCTCTCCGCTCTCGTGTCGGTGCGTGACCGGTGCCAGTGCCCCTCCCCTGGACGCTGTAACATGTTACCTCTCCGCTCTCGTGTCGGTGCGTGACCGGTGCCAGTGCCCCCTCCCCCTGGACGCTGTAACGTGTTACCTCTCCGCTCTCGTGCCGGTGGCTGACCGGTGCCAGTGCCCCCTCCCCTGGACGCTGTAACGTGTTACCTCTCCGCTCTCGTGCCGGTGCGTGTCCGGTGCCAGTGCCCCCTCCCCCTGGACGCTGTAACGTGTTACCTCTCCGCTCTCGTGTCGGTGCGTGACCGGTGCCAGTGCCCCCCTCCCCCTGGACGCTGTAACATGTTACCTCTCCGCTCTCGTGCCGGTGCGTGACCGGTGCCAGTGCCCCTCCCCCTGGACGCTGTAACGTGTTACCTCTCCGCTCGTGCCGGTGCGTGTCCGGTGCCAGTGCCCCCTCCCCCTGGACGCTGTAACGTGTTACCTCTCCGCTCTCGTGCCGGTGCGTGTCCGGTGCCAGTGCCCCCTCCCCTGGACGCTGTAACGTGTTACCTCTCCGCTCTCGTGTCGGTGCGTGACCGGTGCCAGTGCCCCCTCCCCCTGGACGCTGTAACATGTTACCTCTCCGCTCTCGTGTCGGTGCGTGACCGGTGCCAGTGCCCCCCTCCCCCTGGACGCTGTAACGTGTTACCTCTCCGCTCCGTGCCGGTGCGTGTCCGGTGCCAGTGCCCCCTCCCCTGGACGCTGTAACGTGTTACCTCTCCGCTCTCGTGCCGGTGCGTGTCCGGTGCCAGTGCCCCCTCCCCTGGACGCTGTAACGTGTTACCTCTCCGCTCTCGTGCCGGTGCGTGTCCGGTGCCAGTGCCCCCTCCCCTGGACGCTGTAACGTGTTACCTCTCCGCTCTCGTGCCGGTGCGTGTCCGGTGCCAGTGCCCCCTCCCCTGGACGCTGTAACGTGTTACCTCTCCGCTCTCGTGCCGGTGCGTGTCCGGTGCCAGTGCCCCCTCCCCCTGGACGCTGTAACGTGTTACCTCTCCGCTCATCGTGCCGGTGCGTGTCCGGTGCCAGTGCCCCCTCCCCTGGACGCTGTAACGTGTTACCTCTCCGCTCTCGTGTCGGTGCGTGACCGGTGCCAGTGCCCCCCTCCCTCTGGACACTGTAGTGTCACTTCTCCGCTATCGTGCCGGCCGTCAGGCGCTGCACGCGGTGGCCACGGGCCCGGAGCTGTTCCCGCGGCTGGTGGAGCTGGGCGCGGTGAGCTCGCTGCTGGCGCTGCTGGCCCACGACAACACTGACGTCACCATAGCTGTCATCGACCTGCTGCAGGTGGGCAGCTGCCAGCTGTTCTCAGCACCTAGTACTGCGGGGTCGGCCGCGGCGGGGTTTGAAACGCATGTGAATTCTTCCCTGGTCTGATCCGCAGTTATAACACACTGAAGGCATTGAAAACGGCATTTTAAGAACGGAAGACTGGGAAGTCAGAGTAGAATTTGTCAAAACAACTAAAATGGATTTCACGTCATCCATTAGATTACATTCCTAACCGTGGAGATTAAGAAATTGAAGGGGTTTGTAGTGAATTTTAACTTTTCGAAAAACTCTGCCTTAAAAAGTGTCATCACTAGAAAACTGTTTAAATGCATTTGTAGACCATTTGCAACCACATAATAGAAGGCTCAAGTAACTAAAATGACAACTGAATTACCTCATGCTCTTCCAGACTTCGAGGACTTGTTAGAATACCCACCTCGCGATTATCTGGGCCATTTCCGGAGCTGACCAAACCCTCCTCCACCCCAGAGCTAGTTGATCTATCATTTTCCTCTGGAGCTGTTTAATCCCTCTTGCCCTAGGAGTTGACTAGTATTCCCCGTCAGGAGCTGACCCGCCCCCTCCCAGGCAACAGCTGACCCGTCCCCCTTCCCGTCAGGAGCTGACCCGCCTCCCTCCCCGTCAACAGCTGACCCGCCCCCTCCCCGTCATTAGCTGACCCGTCCCCTCCCCGTCAGGAGCTGACCCGTCCCCCTCCCCGTCAGAAGCTGACCCGTCCCCCTCCCCGTCAGGAGCTGACCCGTCTCCCTCCCCGTCAGTAGCTGACCCGTCCCCCTCCCCGTCAGTAGCTGAGGAGCTGACCCGCCCCCTCCCAGTCAACAGCTGACCCGTCCCCCTCCCCGTCAGTAGCTGAGGAGCTGACCCGCCCCCCTCCCAGTCAACAGCTGACCCGTCCCCCTCCCCGTCAGGAGCTGACCCGTCCCCCTCCCCGTCAGGAGCTGACCCGTCCCCTCCCCCGTCAGAAGCTGACCCGTCCCCCTCCCCGTCAGTAGCTGAGGAGCTGACCCGCCCCCTCCCAGTCAACAGCTGACCCGTCCCCCTCCCCCGTCAGGAGCTGACCCGTCCCCCTCCCCGTCAGTAGCTGACCCGTCCCCCTCCCCGTCAGGAGCTGACCCGCCCCCCTCCCAGTCAACAGCTGACCCGTCCCCCTCCCCGTCAGTAGCTGAGGAGCTGACCCGCCCCCTCCCAGTCAACAGCTGACCCGTCCCCCTCCCCCGTCAGTAGCTGAGGAGCTGACCCGCCCCCTCCCAGTCAACAGCTGACCCGTCCCCCTCCCCGTCAGGAGCTGACCCGTCCCCCTCCCCGTCAGTAGCTGACCCGTCTCCCTCCCCGTCAGTAGCTGACCCGTCCCCTCCCCGTCAGTAGCTGACCCGTCCCAGTTTAGCCATGTCGCTAAACTGGCAGAGCGCATGGTGGCGGCCCGACTGACCTACGTGATCGAGCGCGACGACCTCATCCCCGCCGAACAGGTCGGCTTTCGCCGGGGCCGATCGGCCGAGGACAACCTGGCGCGCCTCGTCCAGACGGTCCAGGACGGCTGGAGTCGGCCCAAGCCAAGGGGCCGGCCCGTCGACGGCCGCACAGCGGACAAGTTCGTCCTCCTCGCCTTTGATTTTTCTCGAGCCTACGACAAAATTGACCATCGCATGCTGCAGCTGAAGCTACTCAGGAAGAATCTGCCCAAATGCATGGTCTACTGGATTCACCACTTCCTTCGGGACCGAAGGGCGCGCGCAGAAATCAATGGAACGCGCAGCTCGGAGAGGATATTCCGCGCTGGCCTCCCACAGGGCTCGGTGCTGGCACCGACACTGTACACCCTGTGGTCCGCAGACCTTATAGAGGACCTGCGCGAAGTCGATCGGACGTCTATCTTCATGTACGCCGACGACACCGCCTCTCTGAGTGCCGGCTGCACGATGGAGGTGGCCCAGGCAAGGGCTCAACAAGCAGCGGACGTCATGGCCCGCTGGGCCGACCAGTGGAAGATGGTCATCGCAGGCCACAAGACCCAGGCGCTGGTCCTCTCCCAGTGGGCCCAGGACTCCAAAGACCTCGTCATTAAGGTCGCAGGTTCACCTGTGGCTGGAAGACACAACCTGAAACTCCTCGGCGTGACGCTTGACCGCCTCCTCCACTTCGGCGAGCACTGCGCGAGTCTGAGGAGGAAAGTCAAGCCGCGGACGGCGCAGCTCCGCAAGCTGACGGGAAGGTTCTGGGGCCTGCGTGAACAGCAGCTTAGAACAATAGCCAACGGCTACGTCCGTGGAGCGCTGGAGTTCGCGGCAGCAGCCTGGCTCCCCGCGGCCTCTGACTCCCACGTCGAGGTGATCGACCGCGAGCTACGCGCGGCGGCTCGCGCAGTCACGGGTTGCCCGCGGTCCACCCCCGATAGACCCCTTATGGCCGAGGCAGGCCTACCTACGGCTCGATCAAGACGTCGAGTACTGTCGGCGCGTATGCTGTGCCGAGCGACGTCGCTTCCCGAGGGCGACCCCCTCCGGGAGGTTGCCGAGGCCGCCGCACCCAGGCGCCTGGCCACGTCCGGCTGGCGAGACTCCGGCCGGGAGGCAATGGAAGAGGCCGGACTGTCGGGGGTCAGAGTGGAGGAGCGCCTCACCGTCACTGCCCCACCATGGACCACCAAGGAAGGAGTTAACATCTCGCTGGATGTTGGCCCGCGGGGCCGCCGGAACGCCCCTGACGCGGTGCGCCGCTCCGCAGCGGAGGAGCACCTCACCGAGCTGCCACAAGAGGCAACCTGGATCTGGTCCGACGGTTCCGCCGTTGGTGGCACATCCTTGGGCGGCGGGGGAGCCCTCATTGTTCTCCCGTCCGGCGAGACCAGAGAGGTGCGGGAAGCGGCCGGGCGACTGTGCTCCAGCACTCGCGCGGAGCTGTGCGCGTTGAGGGCCGCGCTGGAAGCCTTCACCAGCCTGGAGGGCGTCCACGTGAGGCTCCCGCTGGTCGTCTGCCTCGACTCCCAGGCGGCTCTCTCCACCCTGGCGAGAGGAGCCGCGGGGCAGACGGCGCCGTTGGGCTCAAATATCTGGCATCTCCTCTCTGCCATCACGACAAGAGGCCAGAATGTATATCTGCAGTGGGTCCCGGCCCACTGCGGCCTCGACAGGAACGAACGCGCCGACACTCTGGCGAAGGAGGCATCTGGCCTGCCACAAGCAGAAGTGCCAGTAGATGTCAGGACAGCAACTAAGGCTGTGGCCCGCGACACTACCAAGAGATGGATCGCGGGCTGGCCGGACAGCCTACACAAGCGCATCATGGGGGTCACCTGCCGCCCCCCGTCACCGGCGATGACAGAGAGGCGGCCGTAGACGTGCACCAGCTGAGGGCCGGCCACTGGGGCCGGTCACTCCAGTACCTGCATCGCATCGGCCGACACCCCTCTCCGGTGTGTTCGCAGTGCGCCGACAAGAGGTGCCCAGCGGCGCTTTGCGCCGTTTGCCGCGAGGAGGCCGACACGCCGGAGCATGTGCTCCTGCGCTGCCCGTCCCTCGCCGGCGCCCGCCTGCGCCATCGAGGCAGCATCCACATCGACCCGGAGCAGCTGCGGGACGGCGACCTGGTGGCGACCTTGGCCGGCGGCTACCTCTGCCACAGGGAGCCGCTGGGCTATGGTCCGCGAAGGACCCAGAGGGAATAAACAACAACAACAACAACAACAGCTGACCCGTCCCCCTCCCCGTCAGAAGCTGACCCGTCCCCCTCCCCGTCAGGAGCTGACCCGTCCCCCTTCCCGTCAGAAGCTGACCCGTCCTTTCTCCCCGTCAGGAGCTGACTGACGTCGACACAGACTCGGACGAGGCTGAGCGGGGCGCCGAGCGTCTAGTGGCGGAGCTGCTGGAGCAGCAGGCGGTCGCCGTGCTGGTTCACACCATGGAGCGGCTGGACGAGGCCGTGGCCGAGGAGTCGGCGGGCGTCCACAGCGCGCTGGCCATAGTAGAGAACGTGACGGAGCTGCGGCCGGCGGCCTGCCTGCCGGCCGCCCAGCAGGGCCTGCTGCAGTGGCTGCTGACCAGGCTGCAGAAGAAGGCGCCCTTCGACGCCAACAAGCTGTACGCCAGCGAGATGCTGTCCGTACTGGTGCAGAGTCATGAGGAGAACAGGTCAGTGCGACTGCGTGCCGGACGGGTATCGGGTCACTGTCTTAGAGGTGCTGGACACAGCAGGCGATTCCGTGTGATGTAGAGATGGATATGAAACCTTTTGTGGTGGGTTTGGAGGAATAGGGATTGATGACTATATTGGAGAAAGAATGACGTGAACGTATTTCCTCTAACACAGTGTGGGAAATCCTCGTCTTGCTTTCAGTTGTTACGTTTTATCAGGTGATACATGTGTTGCTTAACACCGAAATCAATTATGCCCAGTACACTTACCCCCTCCTCCCGCCTCCCCCTCCGAGAGGTGATTGGCTCATCCTCAGATTCAGATCCATCGGATCTTTGTTCCACGGGTGGCCCCTGTCGTCAGTGTTGCGCGGATTGCGTAGGCGCGTGAGTTGAGGTAAGCTACCAGCCTAGCTGAGTAGGACGCCCCCTGCCGGCAGGACGATGCTGGGGGAGTTGGAGGGGATCGACGTCCTGCTGCAGCAGCTGGCCTACTACAAACGCCACGACCCGAGCTCCTCGGAGGAGCAGGAGTGCATGGAGAACATGTTCGACGCGCTCTGCTCGGTGCTGCTGGTGGCGGAGAACAAGGAGCGCTTCCTGAGGGGCGAGGGGCTCCAGCTGATGAACCTCATGCTCAGGTAGGCTTCCTGTTTCAGCTGATTTGTGAGACGGCGCTGCCTGGCCTCCTTCATGTTTGTATGGACACTGTGGCAGCAAATAACGTGTAAAACTTTGTCTCTGCTTTCAATCACGGCCGGTGACGGACATTGACCGCCTGTTTTGTGGTGAGCGATCCGACGCAATGTTAACTTAGCAGCTGGTGCTTCGCTAAATCGCAAACATGTAGTGAAAGTGGAATATGGGAAGTTCGGAAGCGTGGGGCACTATGGGCTCATTTTTCACATACTGGCTCGGTTTGCAGTGCGTTATATTTTAAGTTCGGCAGCGCCGCACACCTGGTTTTTATTGAAGGCTTATTTCCTAATAAGGTTCCTATTATTGAGAGAACAAATTGAATCCCGACCAAATTCGAATACAATTATGTTACAGCCCACAGTGTGAGATACATTAGCATTACTATGCCATTATTTGAAGAAAATGTTTTTCAAACTACTGCACATGAGCAAAAACCAAGTTGTATTTCCTTTTTCATATGAGTGCCTCGGAAATCGGTCAGAATGACCCTTAAAAGGAATCAGGAAACCACATTTTGTTTCCACCTTCAACCACTCAAAACAAAAATGTCCCCTGTTTTCTTACTACCCTGGCGGGATGTGACGATACGAAGGCTTCGGAAATTATTATTTGTTAATATTATTTTATTTATTTACTATTATGGAATTATTTATTGACATTTATCACATGACATGCGCAAGTTGGAGTTAACACCCTTTATTTTGAACTTTAAAGCGTGAGAAATTTAATACAGAGACCTTTGAGTGAAATGAAATATGCCAGCAGTGGCTTCTTGACACGCTCCACAAAACTGCTACCTCATTTCAAAACCCAATTTAGAAGTGGGACACTTCCTTTAATGTTCGTTAACAATTTGACTTTGCACTGGCTCTGCGCTTTTTGTGAGACGTTTGCATCTGAGCTAGTTTTTGCTACTCATCATTGCTATAGATCCAGGAGTGTAGCACAGGAAGTTATTTTCCGTATTTTCCGTGTGGATCGGGTTATACAAACCAGTTTAAAGAAATATGATTATTTTTCGGGACCAGTATTTATCGGAGATACCACGATCGGACATTTTTCGAACTTTGGAACATCGGAACCGGGTTGACCATTTTGGTTTGAAAATGTTGGAGTTTGACACTGCTGCTGCATTGGTTTTCTTATTTAAAGATAATTAATGGGATTTGATTTGACTTTGAGACATATTATATGATAGAGCATACCGGAAAAACCCGGTTTGTATGTTTGGTTCGTCCCAGAACTGAACGTTTGCAGAGAAACAGCTTGATTTGGGGCAGATATCGGCCCCATTGACCCCACTACTCCCCTCCCCCAAAGTCTACTAATCTGCCCCAAGCCATTAGGCCGAGCCATTTGGGGAGACGTTGTTTCTTAGTAGATCCATCCGTGCGCTCAAAAATTAGTGCGCTTATGAAGTGGTTTTTTTGGTAAAAGGTGAGTTCTGAGACACAAAATATGAAGCCAAAGGTTTTTTTCGGCATGCTCTGCGCGAGTGAAGCTCACTTCATATCCCAGAAAGGTGTCATGCTCCCTTTAACGAGACAGTGACCCGCCATGTCTACTGTCTTCCAGAGAAAAGAAGCTATCACGGAACGGGGCGTTAAAGGTGTTGAACTACGCCACCTCCGGCCCCTCGGGTGCCGACAACTGTAACAAGCTGGTGGAGATCCTCGGCCTGCGCACTCTCTTCCCCCTGTTTATGCACACTCCGCGCAAGCACAAGCGGAAAGGTCTCAGCGTTGAAGAGCACGAAGGTAGGCGCTAGGGATGGTGCCAGCACCAGTCGTCAATGGTGGACACTGACGTGTGTGAAATGCCCTACAATCCTAGAGATGGTCTCTAAAAGGTATCGCTGTGTACCGTGGCGGATCGTTAGGGATGTGATATTACCTACCTGTTGGTTTCGCTCGCTCCGTCATGAAGTCTCGCAAGTGCGACGTGCCCTGCTTCTCGGCAGAACACGTGGTATCGATCCTGTGTGGTCTTCTGCGTCACTGTCGTGGCCAGCTGCGACAGCGGATCATCTCCAAATTCACCGAGAACGACTGCGAGAAAGTTGACAGGCTAATGGAGCTGCACTTCAAGTACCTGGATAAGGTATGGGGAGCTCAAACAACCATGCCTCATATTTTTAAACCATGTTTCGGTTATATAAACTTCATTTCGCTGGCCTTTGTTTCAACCCGCCTGCTGGCAGCATTTGCCCTGTAATGATTACAGCTTGTCTGTCGTAAACCGACGAATACTTTTGAATAAACCCAGTGATTTTTTTATATCTTGGCGCGAACCGCGCTTCCCGTATGTAATTATACACCATACTATCAATTATTCATGTATTGAGTGGATAAATCTCTTAATCATTTAATCCTGAAGCTGTGGATGTATCGTAACTCGTTTACCCAGCTGTGTTCGTGTACCCATTAGTACCTCACGTCCTCACCCCAGTCTACCCAGCTATACTTCACCCAGGGTTGGCAGCAGCCGGCAGAAAGTGTTAACCCCGTTTATAAACCGGTTTAAACCGGTTTAAACCGGCTGGTATAAACCCGGTGGCAAAAAGTGGCAAAAACTATGGAATACTAAATATTTACTGATATTCGCGTTGGATATGAATGTAAGGGCATCTTCCGGGGTGAAAACGTATATTACTGTGTAATGGGAGGCTTCAGCACTCTCTGCTTCCATTTCATCACACAACTTCAATAATCTGTTCAAACCGAATGGTCTTTTATGGCTGGAACCAATCCATTGGCAGATCCAGGGGGAGGGAAGAGGCCAGCCCTATAAAGTCGAAAATAGTGTTTTGCCCCCCCCCCCACGGCCGGCAACAAGAAATTTTAGAAGCAGTCAGCTTCCATTTAGGCTGTAACATTTTTGTTCAGCAGCTTTTTATTTATTTATTTAGGGCCACTCCCAACAGGCACACTTGCCCAATTACAGGGAGTATTGGCGTGGGTGTTTAAGGATCCTCTCCACCGGGTCAGATCGGACACGGAAGGCCGTGGGGATTGAACCCACGTTAATCCATGCTATCCGATCCAAAGACTGGCAACGAAGCCACTAGGCCACCCGGCCCCCAAGTTATCAGTTTTTTTTGCCGATCAGTTTGCCCCGCCCCCAAACGGACCGCCTGGATCCCCAGGTGACCTCACCTTTCTGATATGAAGGGTTTTTACAATGTATGAAGTGTCGTTGCTTCTATTGTTAGTTAGAAACCGGTACATACATTTTAGATGACGCCACAAGTGAAATACCACATCAGAAATGTAGGTATGTAAATATAAAGATTTGTTCTCTAATCGCAAGAAATCGTATGCATATTATTAAATAACAGTTTGGTCCATTCAGCCTTATCTTATTTTATATAATTTATTTCAGATATTTTATTCGAAGAGACAGTAGCCCACCCAAGGGGGAGAGGCAGACGGAGGCGCCCATGGAGGGCAGAAATGAGCCTGATCTGGCTTTTAGTACCAGTTCTACTCTCACCTTGCCGTCCCTGCCCCTAGCGTGCCGCCCCTGCGTTGAATCATTCGCCCAATATGTGATTCAAGCCGCCCCTGTTCCGAAACTTCCGCCTCCTCACCAGGGAAAGAAATCCTGCGCGTGACATGCCCCCCCCATCAGCCTGCCGCCCCCCCATCAGCCTGCCGCCCCAAACGAAAATCCTGGGTGTGCGCCTTCCAAGAGATAAATGTATGGTATAACCGACCACTGGGGGTACAAGTCACTGGGTTTGAGAGCTTATGATCAGAAGAGACGAACAAAGTAGCTCGAGGAGACAACATGTTTGAAAAAGGTGAATGTTTTAACCAGAGCAGGTCAGTCAATGCTGATTTTCACCTAATAAGTATAGCTTACAGAAGCTCAAAAGTACTGCTAATAATGCAGTTTCCATGTATTCAGGCGGAAATAATGTCCTTCGCCATAAAAGATACAGTACACCAGTCACTCGGAGGGGCTTGGGAATCCCCAGCTTGTACCCTTTCTAATGTTCGCCACTGTTCGGCGTTGAAGAAGACTCAAAATTGTCACCAAATACGACACGTAAAATAATAACGGTCTTCGCAGTAATATGTCGTACACCTAAAAGGCGCTTGCCTTGCCTCCGATGGAGAACTGCATTGGAGACCCCAACGCATGGGCTGGATTCTTACTGAGCTCGAGCGGCTTGACTTCCTAGTCAGGAAAACCGTCTTATTTCATATAGACTACCACCAGACATCCGAATTACCCCTGTTTGATTCAGCGGATAATATTATCGATGATTAAAAATTGAACTGATTAAAATGTGGATAGCATGCGATCCTATCTGCGTTTGCTGCACTAAGGCTTAAGACTAAGACTAGAAAATATAAAATGATAAATAAGATGATCAGAATACCGAAAATACAGTGTAATTATCAGTATGATGTTGGTAACAACTTTTGGAAAACGCTTAAAGTTCAGTTTCCATAAATAATGGCAAATTTGGCCTCCCCGAGTTTTTGCCACTTTCTGCCACTATTTGCCGGTTTAAACCGGTAAAAACCGGCTGGCGGCAGAAACCCCTCTCAACTGGCAAAAATGCCAACCCTGACTTCACCCCCGCCCCATTCTACCCGGGGATCCATCCCCCCCTCTCCCGTCTGCTCGGCTTCACCTTACCTGCTGTGCCTCTTCTCCCAGGTGTACGCCACTGACGCCGTGCTGGAGCGGGAGCCGGACCTGACCGATGACGAGGTGTACGTGCGTCGACTGGAGGGCGGCCTCTTCACCCTCCAGCTGGTCGACTTCATCATCGTGGAGGTATGCGCCGCCGGCCCCACCTCCATCAAACAGCGGGTCATGCAGATGCTGAACATCAGGAACGCTTCCGTCAAGACGATCCGGAACATCATGAGAGGTGGGCTAGATTTGTGTGTGTGTGTGGACGGGCGCGTGCGTATGGAGCGGGAGTTGTATGCAAGCCGGGTTTGTGTAGTCGCCATGCAGATACCATCGAAAACTGAAGGTGGAAAATCAGATGAACTTAAGGTTTGTTGTGCGGCCAAGCGGGTACGTTGCCGTTTTATATCACGAACCGTTGCCACTTTCTAGCTTCATCTTGTATCAAGGCTTATAGAAGATCCCATCCCTCAATCCGGTCGGGCGGCTTCAGTTACACTCAGAATAAGATGGGTTATGGGACACAGAGAACAAGCCCACTCCGTGTTGGAACACATTGACGTGTGCTTTCAGAGTACGCGGGTAACCTGGGCGAGGGGGAGAGCTCGGAGCAGCGGCTGGCGGAACAACAGAGGATACTCCAGCTGGTGGACAAGTTCTGAGCCAGCTCTCCTGCCTGGTCCTGAGCCGCCCCACTAGCACCGCTTATCACAGCAGCCAAGAAAAGCACCTCATACCGCAGCAGCCAGCGAGAGCCGAGGCGGGCCCGCGTTTAACACGTCGTCTGTTTGGAGTGTAGCGTGTTGGCGTGTCACACGCCGGCCGACTGAGGCGAGTCCGGCGTCGGGCTAGGCTGGTGCTTGGTTGATGGTGAAGCATAGGGTCTCATCAATCATTCTATCATAATACATCATACATGGACGATGGCGTTTGTCTAGCAAGGCGTTTGATTCGAAACGAACTGTTATTGTTCGGAGATTTAGCCTGGTTCAGCCGCCTGTTGTTGTTTGGAGATGTAGCCCGGTGAAACCACTTGGTCTTTTTTTGCTGATCTGTTAGATAAATTTGCAGAAGTGGCCGACGAGTGAAGGTGATAAGCACAAATTAAATTAATGATTTGGAAAATACTTCTGCACTGGGAACTTACTTACTCTGTTTGAATGCCAATTCGGAGGACAGAAAAGTAATGCCAAAATTCCACCCCGTTTTTGGTCTTCAGTATTGACAATACCCCGTTCTTCATACAAACAACACCAGACTCTGTGCGAAACAGAAACGAATTTGTATTTAGCACGTCAGTACAAAAGACAAAGCACAGGTGACAATTTCCAGGCCGCTAGCCGCACTACTGGTAGCAGTCTTCAGCTCATACTGGGACAGAACATTAGAATATCAAGACGTGGACAAAACGATTCCACATTAATTCGTTTCATTTCGAAAATTGCTAGTTCGAAAAAAATCAGGTATATCTGTGTAGTAGAAAACCATTTCGCCGAAGTACTCGCATTCCCACAAAAGTGATGCCGAAAGACTCGCTAGCTTCCTTACTCTCAATTGAGCTCCAGTTCTTTATTGGCATTAAAGAAAAGGTATTCGTCCTTCTTAGACCATGATTCCGGTTTTCAGTCAAAACCCAACGTTTTCGAAAACATCGCCATGACTAGCGGATGACTAGAATAAATCCTGCTCTCCTCACACCCACAGCTGGCCGCTACTCGCCGAAGAAGTAGTTGTACTCCTCCAGCTCCTCCTCGGTCTCCCTGGCCGTTTTCCTGTAGAGCCGGCGGGGCGTGGGAGGCCGGGAGCGGAACACCAGCGGCCGCCCCGTGTGCTTCACCACCTCGGCCATGGCACGCAGCCGCGTCCGCCGCAGCCGGTCGGCCTGCGCCTCGGCCTGCTGCCGGATCTTCAGCTCGCGCAGCTTCAGACGCCTCTCCCGGTCCCGCAGCTGTGTGGTACGACACGGGAGGGTCAATGGGAGGAGGCAGCTGTGTGATGCGACACGGGAGGGTCAGTGGCAGGAGGCAGCTGTGTGGTACGACACGGGAGGCAGTGGGAGGAGAGGTGGCGACACGGAAGTCAGTGGCAGGAGGCAGCTGTGTGGTGCGACACGGGAGGTCAGTGAGGAGGCAGCTGTTGGTGCGACACGGGAGGGTCAGTGGGAGGAGGCGGCTGTGTGGTATGGCATAGGAGGGTCAGTGAGAGGATGGTAGCTGCGGGCGAGATGGGGGGGCACGGCTGCGGCAGGTGCCGGGATAATGCAACAACCTGAGGCGGTGGCATCGCATTTATCGCTTGAAAATTAAGGTATATGATAATTACTGAACAAAAGCATGGCGTACGATCTTAATCTCGTTAGCTACGTAGAGTGCTAATCGCCCGGGAGGTCATACAGCGGCCACGGTGTCTGCCTGAGCTGATGTGAGCTGTGACAAATGCCGGAGCATCAGGCCGGTTGGACTATATGTACGCATCAACAACAACGCACAGCCCAGCCGTTACTGAGTCATTTGTACACTCAGCAGACGGGGTTACCTTCTCGGCGGCGTGCAGCCGGTCGGGCGGCACCATCTCCATGTACTCGAACATGTCCTCGATGTGGCTCTCCAGCGAGGCCAGCATCTGCAGGGTGCTGATGTTGGCCTGGTTCTCACCCAGAATCACCGTGTACACCTTCGTCACCTGTCGGCAGTGTGCAGTGCACTCAGCGCTCGGCCCGTGCATTCGAGGTCTCCGGTCTTTCACTCATAGTCTGCCCTGTTGATCTGCTACTTTGTTTGAATATGGGTGATATCGAAATGCACCAGTCTATATACTGTTTGAAATTTTAAATTTGGGGAAAATTTAATGTAAGGATTCGGTTTTACAGAAAATCGATAGATGCGTTTGTCTGGAAATGTTCAGCATCAGTGCAGGGAAATCCCGCTTACACCCACTGAGACCCTTCTAATGACTTGGTTATAGCCCCGCCCTTCTACCTGGTCATTGAGTTCCGCGAGGGCGCTCTCCTGCTCCTCAGCCTTGAACTCGCCCTGGTTGAAGATCTTGCAGAAGAGCTCCAGTTGTTTGCTCTTCTCCTCCTCCCATCTAGAAACACAGGACGTCAGTGTTGTTGCCTCGTTCGGATCCGGGAGGGGGCCGGTGTCGTTTCGGGTGCACTCCCCGGTTCTGACACCATACAAGAGATCTCCCAAATCACAGGAGACGCCCGATTCACTGATGTAACAATGCTTAACGTGATGGTTCTTAGCAGGGTAAAACTGCTTACAAAGGCCAAATGATTCGCAAAGTGACTTGTTTGAAAGGGATGCCGATAAAGCCATTTTATTTCCACTACGGGTCTTAATTGGGAACTGTTTGATAACACTTGACGTTTGAGGACAGGTGGATCCAAAGGGGGGGCAAAGGGGCCGTGGTCCCCTCCAAAGCCCAAAATAGTATTTGACCCCTTCCCCCAAAGGACCAAATTTTAGCCGTTTGTCTTTAAAAGTATTATGTTTTCGCAATTTTTTTCTCAATTTAGCCCCTCCCAAAACGCTGGTTTGGGCCCCTCCAAAAGGTGCTCCTGGATCCGCCAATGTATTTGGGGTCAATTTATCCGAGCCTCTCAGTTGCTTACTCTCGTAACGCAGGCAGCAACGCTTTCTGGTTCGGCCGGCCCAGAAATTGTGACGAAAATGCCAGGCGATCGAATTTGGGGAAGCGAACTGACTGCTACTAGATGCGTTACTCCAATGTTGCTCGATAACGACAGCCCGACAGCTCAGCGCGATAGACCAGAGGTAACTAGCACCTCAGAATTCCTCAGCCTGACGCTTACAGCGATGGCCTGAGGCTACGCCAACCCCGTCGTATGATTTTATTGGGTGAGAGCCAGCTCCAAAATTTGACCTACTGGTCAACCATCCTCAAATTGATAATGCGATTTTGTGCCTGAGGCATGTCCACGTGGGCTTGACGTGAAATGCTGCCAAGGTAAAGGCGACATAAATCAGACATCTACATCCAATATTTAAACCCCTTCACGCAGAAGAGAATCCGTAATATAATGGCGAGGAACAGTTGATGTACCGCTCTATATCCAGGTATAACTGAATCGCGCAATGTTCCGCTCTCGCAAGCCTGCGCTGGGCTGCTGCGTGACTCTCTGACATTCCGAGCGACATCCAGGACGTCTGACCTGACTGCCTCCTGCAGAAGTCCGACCTGCTGCTCCAGGATGGTCACCTCACGGCTGATGCGCTCCTTGGTGATCTCGCCTGACGTCTTCATCTCCTCTAGCGCCTCCTCCGTCTCCTGAGTGATACATCCTCGGCATTACAACCGCTCCCGCGCCTTGGGTGATGAGGATTTTTTGGAAACATGTGTCGCCGATATCTTCCACGACGGGCATCGGAAAATTTTGATACAAGGAAGTTTCAAGGTGCTTGCATCGCCGAATGCCGAAATACGTTGCAATACTGTGCGCCGATGAATACTTCGTGAGTACGCTTATGACTAAGAATCACAATTATGTTCAACCCGTTTCGCACACGCATGGACCTAATCCCGCCTTCCACTCTTTAAATCACCCGGAACAAACTTCCCACCGACCTCCACGCATTCCCTTTCGCAGCACGTACCTGTGAGTTCTGTATGAGCTTCAGGTTCTGCTCTTCCAGCTCCAGAAACACGGCGTACAGCTGGTTGACATCGGTGAAGTAGAGCTCGACGTCGGCACTAGTCTCGTCGTCCTGGAGCGCCACCAGTGACGCCGGCATCCCGCTGGCGCTGGTCCTCCGGGTGGTCACCGTGCTGCCGTTGGTGTCCAGGGTCGGCGTGGATTCGCCCAGCTGGCTGGTCGGCGTGGCCGACGTACGAAGAGTCGATTTACGTCGCGGTGCTCGTACGTTCCGGCTTGCACTGGGCGCCAGGCTGGCGCGCTGGTCGCCCAGACGGCTGTGAGAAGGGTCGAGCTGACTGCGACTTGGCGCTTGTTTGCTCCGGCTCTGGACAAGTCCGATCTGAGTGTTTCTACCACTCAGGCGACTGGCTCGTCGTCGGGGCCGTCCGCCCTGCTGCGGTGTCATTAGCGAGGAGGACATGCCTGACAGTCGAGAGCTGGTGTCATCGCCTGCTGCTAGGTCTAGCTGCTGCGATATTTGGCGGGACATCAGTAAACGTTGAGCCTGCTCCTCTCGCTGTTGCCGCCACTCTTGCGGTGCCAGGTTGAACAAGAATCGCCGATACAGCCGTAGTTCACGGTAGCGCTCTTCCAACTTTATAATGAAACTCTTAGTGGCCATAATCTGTATGTTGATCTGTCTAATCTGGGACACCTTGTCCATTGTTATCTTGGCCTCTTCTTCGGCCTGTCGGATCGCTTCCACAGCCATCTGATCGTTCTCCTTCAGAAACTCGTCAAACACCTGGTAGTCTTTCTCGATTTTCGTCTTGTCGCGATCCAGTCGATCTTGCTCCTCATTGACTGTTCTCTCCAGCTTTTCCATTTGTTCGCGTTTGACGTTGATGGTGTACTGCAGAAAGAACATGTCCTTCTTGTTCTGCACGAACTCGGCGAGAGTCTGCCGCTCCACGCCCTTGTTCTGCATGGCAACCCGTGTGTAGGCCAGGTTCTTGCGGAAAAAGGCGTCATCTTGTGCCACTTGCGGGTCCTCCGGCTCCGGTGTGGGTGGAAGTCGAGCGGTGATCCTCGGCTGGTGGTATTGCCGCTTATAGATCGGCACCGAGAGCTGCGTCTTCTGTTTTTCCTTCTGGTTCTGCACATCTTGCTGCCGGAACGTGAACACCTCAGAGTTGGATGGAAGCAGGAATGGATTCGGACCATCCTCTGGTCCTGGTCGCATTTGAGGTCTGGTGATGACAGGAGCCGAAGTGGTGCCATCAGCTGATACTGACGAATCCATCAGCCTCAGGTGCTGCAATGATCAACATACTGTTAGCAAATACTGGCCCTCCGAAGCTTTAGGTGTTAATAGGGACGACGTTAAAGTTCAATTTTCACCCTTTCAAGTTCCGAGCGAAGGTGGCATAAAATCTATATAAGAGTTGTTACTCATGGAGGCTAAATTGATAGCTTGAATTGTTGTAGCGCTCTCCAATACCATATTGTTTTTAACACCCGCCCCAGTGGGCCCCGGAGCTACCTTCGCCATGGAGGGGGATGTTCAAACACCCCCCCTCGAACCCGGCTCCTATACGGGATAACGAAAAAGCGCGAACGCTGGTGGATAGCTCATATAGTCATGAAGAAACTACGTTGGTCACTTTTTGGCTTAGGTCAATATTGAGGTCATGACAGGTCAAAAAAGGTGGCACGTTAGAGAGGAGTTTCGGGGCTCTAGCGTCTGGCAGAGTTGAGTTAGAATAATTTTTAGGCACCAGTCGCTTCCTCTGGTTACAGCGAATGGAACGAATGTATAATATCACTATTCTAAGTCAAAACACAAAAATGACCTGATCTGAGGTCAGGTCAAAGTCACTTTCTGATCTAGTATAGTCAATATGCACATCAGCCGACTCGCAATAACAGTATAAACGTAATGATATCAAAATAAAAGCTTTATCGTCATTTCCTGCAGTTATTGACCCGAGTCTGAAAATCTGTTTCCGTAGCCCAGATAACCTCAAAGAGGTCACAGGTCAAAAATTGAAACATGAACCTAGAAAGGGGCCCAGGATACTACGATTTGGAGAATATGGAGGTATTCTCAGCTGTATCTACACAAATACAGCCCAATTCCTCTTTTTCCATGCATTTCCAACGGAGAGATCATGAACTGTATCTGAACCTAGGTCATCGATACAAAAATACCGGAATATATTTTGTAGCGCGCGGTGGGCCCATCATGTGGAATGGGTTTTCATTGGATAGATAACCCTGTTCTTACTTATGATATCTTAAATTATTTTGGAGGTGAGGTCACTTGACCTGTACTGGTGACCTGGCCTGAAATGACCTAACCTTTAAATTCTAGGAAAAGTTACAGAATTGATCAAGGATAAGGTGTACCAAGTACGGCGGCGCTTCGCGCCGCCGTTTGTTTCTGCCGCCCGAAAAAAACCCGAGAGGGTGTGTTCAAACATCCCTAGCGGGGCGAGGGTTAAATCTTGTGGGCGAACCATAACGATCAAAGTTAACCCTATTACGTCATCCCTGTAAAAAGTCAGAATCGGTAGAGGAGGGGCTCCATCGGCCCCCCTTTGATATCTCGGAAAATTCTCGACCGATTTAAATGAAATGATTTTGTTTGTTGTGATGTGAACTCTCTGTTAAGCTATATATATTTTCCAAAATTTCGGACGGGGCGGTCAGGGGGCAAAAGAATATGATATTTTGACCTTTTTTCAACTGGTTACTGCGCCTGCATTTGATATTGGATTTGTATGAAACTTCGTGTATAGTTTTATAATTTTATGTTGATAAACATATTTCGGGTTTGTCGAAATTCGAAATTCAACGGCGGAGGCAGGAGGGGTAAATATCGGAAATTTTTGGATACATGTTTTTGACGCTGTTTTGTTATCTGAAGCTACTTGACGTTTGTAACCAGTGATGCGAAATGTAAGGAACATATTTTTGCCGTTTTATTCCCACGGGAGGATGTAGGAGATTTACAAAGGGGGACATTGTAACAAAGTTGTTGCTTATTACCGTTTTTCGTATTGAGAGGCTTGGTTCTCCAAATTTTACCCGCGAAATGTTGATTCTGATACAAACTGACATTTTTATGTATTTTTAGGCTTATTCATAGGCGGTTCCAGGAGCATAAAAACGAAGCTAACTCATGAAATCATAAACATTAAGTGTTATGCATCTCCTTATAAATTGCTGCTCCCACACCCTTAGCCCCTCTCTCCCCGAAATGTATTCCTGGATCCGCCGCTGAGTGTCAACACTTCCGGCGTACGTACGTTTGGGGGGAGGATAACAGCTTCAAAGGGTTGGTGGGCCGGCGTGAGATAGGACAATGCAGGGTCCCATGGCGCCGCTGCCAATACTGTCGTAAGTGCGATGACAGCGCCGCGGTAACTCTTTATACTTCAATATGTCCAATATGACAATGTAAACTATACCAAGCGTCTGGAACTACGAACGGTAAGATGTATCCACACAGTGGTTAGCTTGGCTCAACACGCTCATGTACTCATACTCATACAAAATCATATTGTTTAAATACGATATCATACTTAGTAGGAATTTTGTTCCGGTACCAGACTCAAAATATGGTCTGACATCGCCACTGGCATAAAATCACCAGAAAATATTATATATTGATACAAAACAGAGGCAAAACAAAATTCAAAGTTCGATTGAAATCGCCCTATAATAATGCGGTTACGAGTCGTTATCGTGCCAACTGCCCCACCCAAAGCTCGCTCTGCCACCGCCACTGATCCAAAAACGAAACTAAGCACGAAAATCTGTCTGCAACCATATATCAAGGTTTGCTAAAGAAGAATTAATTTTGATCAAAGAGCATTATACAATGATATGTAATGCCCCCAATTATATACCCCTGGAACCGCCCTTGGAACACAAAAACGCAAAGTAGGCACGGATATGATCACATTGATAAAGTAACGAAGCAACCATTGCATTGTGCTAAAAAAAGTGATTTTGTTCCAGAAATTGAGCAAGCCACAGTTGAGCTAGTTCTTCCCATAGCCGGTTAACATGTCCCCCAAAACATGTCCCTGGAGTCGCCCATGGACCACTTAGAACTTTCTTTTTAGTTTTGCTTGATGCCAAATCGATAGTTAGGAAAAGTCACAAAGTACGAAAGCGATATCTATTCAGGTTTAACCATGCCACGAGAAAAACCCTGGGGGGCCTCTGGAGCCCCCTTCACTAATAGGGTTAATAGTCACATCTCGTAGGGATATGGGGCATTGATACCCTAGAATTAAGGCTGCTAAATGGTATATATTTCCATGTCAGTGTTGGATTCTTCAATATCTCCTCTTCTGGTAACGGGAAGTCTCCAGCCTACATCAGTCAATGAGTCAATGGGCGGGGGCGGGGACGCCATCATTTTTGGGCGGAGCAACCTATCAGGTGGACACCAAATCCTATTGCAGGGGTGCCGATGCTCGCTTCTTGGGGGATGAGGGGGGGGTTGAAGCGACATTTCAGGGGGCACCATCGGCTTTCCAGAACGCGCCGAGGTTCGATCGGGGGTCAAGTGCCCGCTTGCCCTCCCTTTTAATCGCCTATGCTGGGTTCACTGAGATTGAAAAGCCCTGACCCCTGAGGTGGTTTAAGGTCTCTCCGATGAACAAAGTAGCACTCTAAGTTGGTCTTTCGCAGGGGCCACGTGACTTAGTGTTGGGCTATGCCCTGATATTAATACTCCCGGGCGTGTTAGGACCCGAGCTGGCATGAGTTTCCTTGAGCTGATTCAGGGCCCTTCAGCTGGGCTGGGCCACTGAATTGGCACGGAACCCCCGCGTTAGTATTGGGTATCACTGAGCTGGCTTTTTTAACCGTTTAGGAATTCCGTGAAGGTGAGCTGGTCTGCGGTCATTGACATTGAGTGGAGCCTTCAGCTGGCTCGGGCCCTGGGCTGAGTTGGCACTGAGACCTCTGAGCTCTTCGGAGGCCCTTTATCTGGTCTGAGTCTCCTGATTTTGTATGAGGACTCCCTCAGATGGTCTCGGGACCCCTGAGATGTTTTGGACCCCTGAGTTTGTTTTTGGCCTACTGAGAAGAAGCTTGACTAGGGGCCCTTGAGTTGTTCTGGGGGTCCCTGAGAGACTAACCTAACCTAACCTAACCCTAATTTCCTCCTATTATCATGTGCCTTAGCACGCCTCTGCGGCATCATGCACCCCACCCTCATGCATCTGAGCACGCCTCTTTGAACCTTTTGAACGTTGGACTTCTTATTCAAAAGGTCTAACTTTCAAAGGGTAGAACCTATGAACATTAGACCCTTTGAACTTTGGACATTCTGATGTGATCCTTTTGAACCGTGAGATGTGATCTGCCTACTACCATAATACCCCCGGCATTACCTGGGATCAGCCTCCGCCTGTGCATTAACTCTAGACATTCGGACATTTGCGGGGGGCGGGGGGGGGGTTGAGCTCCTAGCCTCCCCTTGTACCTATCCGCCACTGACGGGGGGGTTGGAGAGGAAAACTCGATCATTTTTCCAGCATACGTAAAAAATATTGACTGGACCCACCTAGGTACCTGCGTTACTGGCTTCGACGGAGAAAAATATTCTCGAACCACATTTTATGCTGAGACAGGTCAAGTCCAGTCTCCCAGCTATTAAACTCATGGTTGGAAGTGCAGAACCTTTGCTAAAACATCGCGAGGGGCTTGTCGATCGCAGAAAATAAAGCCACATGCAAAGTTCCGAAGGATGGGCCTGCTGTTGGCATGGCAACGTGCTCTACCGTTCGGTTGTCATGCTTTTCCTTTATTTATCCATGGATCCCGAACGAAAGCTGCCTCATTTGATCCAATAAAGACACTTAACAATATCAGATGCTGCGTTTGACTCCTGGTGTTTCACTTTCATTGGCTTTCATAGATAAACATATATTTATAGATGATGTTAAACATTTTCGATATTTTCCAAGTTACTTTTTTCACGATGGAAAGGGAGCTATTACATTTGGTAGCTAAACAGTAGAATCGAATATGACGCAACTAGGACGTATACTAGCGCTGCGCATCCACGTGGGTGGGCGCGCAACTTTGTTATTGTTTGTGCAGCTGGTGTTGGGGGCGGGGTCGTGGTGTTATTACAGGTGGAGTGGTGGAGCATGTTATTGATTTTTTAGGATTAGATCATGTTGAGTTTCCAGAAAATATTTCGTGTGAACTTCCCAGCCGTTATTGGTATGGTTCACGTCGGTGCGCTTCCAGGTACGTATTGGGACCTTTTTCCAGATAACCAAGATGGTGTCGGGATCAGCGGCAGTAATTTGCATCAATAAATTGGGAATTTTGAGAGGGTTCTGTCAAAGTTTTCTCTGAATGATGTGTTATGAAAATTCTCACTAATTGAAAAAAATGTTCTCTGTATTTCATTGGGTGGGTGCAGATAGTCACTTGCTTTCAACAGAAACTGAAAGTTGTTTGTGATAATGCATGTTAATAACCTATGGTTTGTTTACATAGGGTTGGGCCTATTTTCATGCAGATTTTAGATAGTGATCACACTCTCTGTTTGCCAGTGTGCAAAGTATGGCATTTTCGACGAGATCTCGTCATTGCGAGTGCTCTTGGAGACAGGAGTGAGTGGTGCAAATTTTATCAACCTGGTACAAATTTGGGAGACCGGTGCGAGGAAGGTTACACTTAAACTAAACAAATAATAACTGAATGGTTATTAAGACAAAGCAGGGGGCCTTATAAAAGTCCTTAACTGAGTAACTGATGATAGAGTTAGCATTGAATTGTGTGGGTAGGAATGGGTGCATTTTCCTTCCCGGTATGTGGCAGATTGGTGCGAATTTTTGGAGGCTGGTGGTGCGAGAATTTTAGATGGCTGGTGCGACTCGTCTGGCCTGCTGCCATACTTTGCAGGCTGGTCAGTTTGGATGCAATCACGATACAGATAGAGCTTTTGGCAATGGAAACAGGCATTAGTATTATTCTCATCAATCCACATTTAACAAGATCTGGCAGGATTTGGCAGTGTGATTGCAAATATGCTCCTTACTGTTCAGAGGTAAAGAGAGAAGACTGCAGATTCCTTGAAAAAATCAATAATCAAAACTATTGTTCCTTCAACAAAACTTTATATTTTGTGAAGGAAAAGTGAAGGGAGTGAAAGGAAATTCTATGGTGCACCAGAAATATTGACCAAACTGATATTGAATACCTACTTATATATCTATTACAGCTGTATCTGTATCCAAGCCAAAGTGTCATGGAAACTGTGATTACTGTGTTCTGATTCTCAGCTCCATCCAGATTGCCTCATTGTGTATGGAAACTAGGCCTTAGTTTCCATGGTCAAAATGTGGCTGAATCGTTCCACCCATCAGGATACCTCCATCATTTAGTTGTCATGTTTATCAAGTGTTATTATTGGAGCATGGATCATCTAGTCTGCAAAGTGTGGCAGCAGGCCAGACAAGGTGCACCAGCCATCTAAAATTCTCGCACCACCAGCCTCCAAAAATCGGCACCAATCTGCCATATACCAGGGAGAAAAATGCACCCATTCCCATCCACATGATGCTATGCTACCTCTGTTATTAGTTAGTAAAGGACTTTTTATAAGGCCCCCTCCTGTGTCCTAGTAACCATTCAGCCATTATTTGTTTGCATGGCTTAAGTATCACCTTCCTCGCACCAGTCTCACAAATGCGCACCAGGTTGATAAAATTTGCACCACTCGCTTCTGTATACGAGGGGCACTCACACTGACAAGATCTCGTCAAAAATGTCATACTTTGCACACTGGTGGATCATGATATAGTGCAGCAGAAATAACACTTGATGAACCCATTGGCAGTCTGATTTGGATCACATTTTGACCATGGACTCTAGGTCATACTTGAAGGAGAGGATGGTAACATATGAATGTCCTTTTGGGTTTTTGTGATGTAATGATATGTGCTATGCTGTGGTGCTCTCTGAGGCTGGTGTTGAAAGGTGGATGGTGAATTTGGTTAATTCGTGTACATGGGAAATGGTTGTATATTTGTTCTCAGCACATGGGGTGTTGTTAGTAAATATTGATTAAAAGCCAGCATGTAATTGTCCCCTTTTCATCAACAATCTCTAATCTTCAAGCCTGCTGATTAAGTATTATTTTTAATTGGATCACAAGTGGAACTGCTCTTTCTAAATCTTGGTCCTATTTTTTTGCATGACTTAAGGAGAGACTGGCAACTTATGAATGTTTGCTGGGTGTTATGAGGTAGTGATAATTGACAGTCATAAAGTGGTCATATATCCATTATTACCATCAAGCCTGCTAATGAAGTGCCTGCTCATAAGTGGAACACATATTTAGTTGCCAATTTTCAAAGCTTTGTCGTTTTCTTTTGGGGCTTTTCTATTGCTCTATCCCAATAAAAAGAGGAGTTTGAAGGTCAAGATAGTAGGACAAAGAATAGTCTGGATCACAAGAACAGACCAGAGGAGTTTGGGGCAGATAACAGTTCTTTGCATATGACTAATAATCAGGAAAACATGGCAGCCTGTCTCTTGCCCAGCTTGCAAAATATGGCAACAGGCCAAATGAGATATACCAGCAATATGTTGTTTTAGGCCATTTTTATTGTTTTCCTTTTAGAAAATTATTGCACCAATTTGAAATCATGTAAATGTATTGAGCACACATGTCCTCCCCCCACACACACATGCACACTCACACCCACACGCACATTCTCAGTATTTAATTTTGAAAGAAATAGGATGGAGGCGGAGATCGGTGACCAGGAGAAGTCATTGGTTAGGGGAGCCGAGAGACGTGGAGCAGAGATGCGACGGACGCATGACCATACGATGCGGCGACGACAGCGATTTCAACGGCGAGCATCTCCGAGCATGGTCGACGTGAGCGGCGGCGGGCAACACCGAGCCGACCGACGAACAAGGCGGAGGCCGCGCGGCAGACCGCGACGCGAGCGCCTTCACTGAGAACGCAAGCGCTCCTACCATCGACGATGGCGCGAGCGCCCCCAGCGGCGACTCGAGCGCCCCCTGTAGCGACGACGCGAGCACCCCCCCGTGGCGGCAGCAAAAGTACCCCCTCCCCTTCAGCGGCGACGGCGCGAGTGACCCTGGCGGCAGCGACATCTTTGCATTTGCACTACCTGCCACCTAAAATTCTACCTAAAATCTGGTAGAAAAAAGATTGCATGGTACCTAGAAATGGAAAGTCAGATGGGTCTTCTAAGCACATAAGAGGTTCATCAATATCTTAAACGCGCCCCGCTGGGGTCCCTGGCGTGACGCGCCCTGTTAGGGGAGGGGCGTGTTTTTGCCCTCCCCTCCGTATCTAAGTTTCTCAGAAAAGTAAAAAAACGGACGTCGTTGGAATGCTCCTGAGACGAAGATAAATTATACGAACCATTTTTATGTTATGTCAATATTGGGGTCAGCGAAGGTCAATGAAGGTTCCGTAGGTCTACAACAGGGCAGTGCACATTTTCTTGTGTATATTTTTCTCAGCAAAGGTAGCACCTGCTACCTCTGCTGAGCAGGTGATACCTCTCCAACCTGGCACCTTCTTTGATCTTTCATTACTGCAATATTGGCCTGAGCCAAAAAGTGACTGATTTTGTTTTTGTTATGAATTATTATGAACTATCCGCCTGCGTCTGTTTTTTTCGTTATCCCGTATATGAGCCGAGATCGAGGTGTTTTTTACCCCCCCACTGGGGCGAAGGTGGCTCTGAGGCCCATTGGGGCGGGTGTGTGAACAGAGACAGCTTCTCGGGGGTGTGAATATGATCCTAAATGCTAATTTTCAACCCATAGCTTCAAAGTTAGGTATGGGTCATAGCCAGTGGCCGATCCAGGACGTTTTTAGGGGGGCTGGCTAGGGGGCTCGAACCTCCCCTGTCGTTGCCTCGGAACAGCCTCTGGCTATGCATTAAATATAGGCACTCGGACATTTCGGAGAGGGGCTTGAACCTCGTAGCCCCCTTGTATGCGCCACTGGCCTTGGCGACACGAAACCTTCAAGACGTGACACTGCGTCAAATAACACACTCAGCAATGTGTTTTCATGACTGTTTTGACTCCGGATTTTTTTGCTACGAACAAATAGTGGTCACTTTTTGGAGTTTGGTGATGCGTGATCATAGGTATCAGCGAGTCAAACATGCAGCCATAGGTATTCCACCTACACAATGAAAATAAAGCGAAGCTCTGTGATGCACGTGCCAGCCCTTTGAAGAGCCCAATCAAAACGCTGTCAAATTGTGGATCTGCACCTTCTTGGCAAGAAATCGCCAATGGGGGTAAGAAGGAGACAAAAGAAAATAAGGAAATCCTTACAGACGATGGGAACGGTTTTTTAACTTAAGATTATAATACGATTTTCTTTACTTAAACTTATCGTTAAGCCATAAAAAATACCTCCCTTCGCCGGCGGTGACCATTACTTTACAAGGGCCGAGTATACTGAGCCGTATTGATGCCTCTCATCGCTCACAATCACATTGGCATTCAGTCTCTCAGGGTTGTATTCTTATATAGGTGACTCGCCTTTGAACACAGTTATTCCCAGAGGGATGTATTGCCCATTGATTGTCCGTTGTCTTTCCATGAACGTGTTACTAATGGAGTGTATATTCTTTCAGGTACACCTTTGAATAAACACAACATCGATCAACTGACAGAGACCGCGTGCAATGAAGCCAGTGTGTATGCTAACTGCCATGTTGTAAGTATTTTCTCTCACAGCGCCCCGTCTGTGCAGTTCTTTACTTCAGGAGTTGATTTCGGTGTCAAATTCAGTCGAAGTGAAGCTTGTGTGAAGCTTGTGTGGAATTTGTGGATCTCTTCCTTTGTCAACATTTAGGGAATACAGCGTGTGTGTTGATAGGTTGGTTTGATTATATGCATTCTTAGTGCCGCGATCAGGCCTATCGGGTGACCCAAAAGGAACGAGTGCATTTGGTTTGCTGATTGCTTTTGAACAAAGTAATAACGAAACTATCACCAACCGATGGAAAAACTGGAAATGTAATCGATTGTCGCAAGAAAATGCCTGTTTAACTCGGAGCATGATGAGCAGGTGCTCCACATCAGGGGCGGACGCAGACCCGAGTTGGGGGGGGCAAACCCATGTCTGCCTCTCATCGGGGGGGGGACGTGCAATTTGGGTGCTCGACAGACGTAGTATAACCTACCTCTCCAAATACATGATCGCTCTCCTGGTGGGATTGGGAACGAATATTTTTGCTCGACAGACATAGTGTAAACATCTTTTTTCACAAATTTATCTGGCCTTGGGGGCAAAAGACCCCCCTCTAGTGCTTTGGGGGGTCTTGGCCGGAATGCCCCCACCCCTGCGTCCGGCAATGCTCCACATTGCCTTGATTTCTGACTGCGCAGACACTGGCGCGCCGCTTCATTTCCTCCATACTCTCGCGCACGTCCGGGTGGTGATCTGGCGGAGAGAGTTTGCAGCTGTCCTGCATCCCCGATGTTGTCTGTCTTGGTGCACCAAGCTCTTGAGGTGTCCCGAAAGGAAGACATCTCAGGTCAGGCGAGTAAGGTGACCAGTTGACCGCGGCACCTTGAACCATCACACAGTCTGCCAAGTGTTGCTGGAGCCAAGCAACCATCTTAGCAGGTGCTAAGATGACGGGATTACGCAGGTATTTTGCCTGCCTTGAACTCTTACTTGTCTTATTTGAGGATCCGATGAGCTGACGACTTGCTGGTTGTAACTTTTCCATCCTGGCGCCGCACGGAAATTGTCGGATCCTGACGAATTCTGCGGTAACTTTTCTGACCGTGATCGTGGCTGGAGAGCTTTGTTTAGGGTCACTCTTCCAGGTGTTAGAAGCTGAACCCTTTGCAAGAAAAGTTATGTTCTGGCCTAAAGATGCAGTTCCTTGATGGTACTTTTCAGCTTAAGGAAGCTACGGAGTTCCTTTTGGGTGGTGTAAAAAAGACATGTTTTTTATAAAGGCGTAAGAGTTTTGTGCTATGGCCCGATTCAGTCGCAAAATTTGCATCATGAAGAAACATATGGCAGTATAATTGCATCGAATATTTCCTTCCCGTTATATCAAAAACATGATATCCATGCGTATATTCCCTGACATGCTTCTATTTTAAATATGTTCGTTACTTTCGGGACACCCTGTATATAATATCTGTATACTTCGTACCACTTTTGCTTATCCGCCAAATATAAAGCTATTTTCTTATCCCAAACCTAGCCCTCGTGAGCAGTAGCTGACATGTTTCCGTGCTCTCAGGACGCTGTTCTGGTTGAGAACATGCACGACCTGCCGTACGTGCGCGCCGACCGGCTGGGGCCGGAGGTGACGGCCTGTATGACGCGCGTGGCCGCCGCAGTGAGGCGCCACCTGCCTGCCACGCTGCCGGTCGGCGTTCAGGTGAGGACTACAGAAAACGGCGCCGGCAGCGGCGCTGGCAGTGCGAATCATTGATGAGGCTGTTGTGAGCACAAGGGATGTCGACAGGTTCGTTCGAACATCCCTTGTACAGTTCAGGTCAGTTCAAGACCCATAATAAGACAGTGACCCAAAATAGGTTTTGCGGTAGGGTGTCGAGTGGAAAATTCAGCTCGGAATGTATGGCGAGTGAGTGGAAAATTCCTCTCAAAATGTATGGCGGAGTAAAAAATTTCAAATTGTTTGAACTGAAGGATGGATATTTCCTTTAATTTTCTCAAAGTAAATATTTTTAAATCATCCCCAAACAGCATTGTATGACCATTCCCATGTGAGAAATTTGGGTTAAGCAGGTAAATCTTTACCAGCTGAAACCCCCTGATGCAGTCTCAAATTTTTTTAAGGAGTTGGTGAATTTCCACAAATAAAAAACTTTTTGGGGGGCCTCTGAGACCAACCTTTGGGGGAAAGAACTCTGGGAGCCACTAAAACTCTTGGGGGCTTCCCTAGACCAACTCTTGTGCCCCTCCTCTCCCACACGACCAGCTTTTAAGGGCCCCTGAGACGAAATATCAGGGCCCCCTTAGACAACTCTGCAGAGGGGCCTCCGAGATAGGCAGGTGGTGAAAAATGAAAAGGGATTTTTTCATGCAATACCTAGTTCCAAAATTAATTATCTACGCATACACTGTATAGTTTTCCTGTCCGGGACAACGCCCTTCCTATACATATACCTATAGCTATCGGAATTTTGGAGGCCACTCCTGGCCTCAATCACTGCACCTCGCATACACCTATGCTAGGGCCCAGTAGAGCCTTGGTTTACACTTACGACTAACCCAGACGAAACTACAAACTTTCTATCATGGCAATAAACTCTTCCAGACTCATGCTAAAAGTTTCTTTTCTTTACCTGTCAATTCCCCTGCTTCTCTTCACATATATACTCACCTTCATATGAGTATGCTGCTTTCTATCAATATTAATCGAAGCTGCTGCAGCCTCCTTTCTGTTGTTTCTTCCCAAGGCAATAGAGACACTTTTCTTCCTTTCGTCTACAATCAGCCAGGCGCGGCGGGTTGCGACAGGGTCGAAGCAACTACTAATTTAAATTTATATCGCAATCCAGTTGCCGGTCGCATGAGCAACATAATTTGCATGTCAAAACTTGCTCTAAATTAATTTTCTAAATCCTTATAGACTAGAAAATTATACAACTAAAAAGCACACCAGGAGGAAGACTAACAATGTTTTGTCAATAACGAATACGAAACCAGCCTTTCAAAAAGCCTAAAGATGCCGCTTTTATTTACTAGATGTAAAGACGGCGTTTTGGTAAGTCCACGTCGTAGACCAGCCATACAAAAAGTGCCGATGTTTGAAGGGTAACTGGATGCATTCTTGTTGCCCAAAAAATCATTTAATGAAAATGTAGAGTTTCAATGTATTAAAGTACCGGACACTTTTAGTTCAACTTAAATATCAGCGTATTTATGCCTAGGTTGTCGTAGGGTGTCGTGAGTGGATTTGGGTGTCACACGGCGTGGACGCAGCAATGAAGGGCTAATATGGATAAAAATTATTTTCTACGCAATAAATGGTTAATTTTCTACGAATCAATGTCAAAAAAATATGCTCCTTACCATACAAATTTCAAGATAATTGCTTTTAACAGCAAGATGACCAAAAATGGTTTTTCACTATTCTCGGTACCAGAAATACAAAAACAACTTTTCAAGGATGTAAGCCTAGAAATCATATGCACAGATAAACTGCTTTCCAGAAATGTATCTTTCAAAGCGGTCAGCTCATTTTTTTGGCAACGCAAGGCTAGGGTGTCTAATTTTCCACTCACCAATTTTGCGAGTGGTGGAATTTAGTGGCGGTGTTCACCCATTGGAACTTTCTCCGGTGGGGCAGGGGGAGGGGGCACTGTGCGTCTTGCCCGCGCCAGAATTTCGATTCTGTTGTTCCACTGAAATCGGTGGAGATAAGGATGCCAGGTATAATTGACCAGAAAAATAGAAATCGCCAGATTCTCTTTCAGAAAAGCGAAAGAAGCGCATAAGAGCCGAGTTAATTTGGCGTTCTTCTAGTCGATTCTGCTGCTCTCTTTTTCCAGTGGACGTTGGTAGAGGAGGCAATGGAACTGGGCTTTGTAGTAAGTATTGTTGAGTAAAATTCAATAGTAGTAAAATATTGTTCAATAGTTATTCAATAGTAGTAGTAAATATTGTTGGAAGTGAGTGGAAAATTCAGCAAAAAAATATAAAAGTGAGTGGAAAATTCTGATTGACTGGGTGTCGTTCTGCACCCAGCACCCCAGATTTTGGGACACTGTAATAAGAGCAGGACACTCCCTTTAACCGTTGTTGTTATTTTCTTGGTTTTGGACTACTCGGTCATTTCCCGCCGAATGCGTTTGAGTGGAAGTGTTGGCCTGGTGAGACGCTGGTGCTGCCGCCGCCGCCAGGTTCTGGCCGGCGGTAACAGGCAGGCTCTGGCGGTGGCGCTGGCGGCCCGCCTGCAGTTCGTGCGCGCCGAGGGCTTCGTGTTCTCGCACGTTGCCGACGAGGGCTGGATGGACGCCTGCGCCGGCCCCCTGCTGCGCTACCGACGCTCCATCGGAGCCGACGGCGTCAGCGTCTGGTGCGACGTCAAAAAGAAACATAGGTGGGTGTCTTGGGTGTGGCGGATTGATGAAGCCTCTGGTTTATAGCTGGTTTATGGATGGTGTGTTTATTAGTTTGCTGGTCTGTGATTGTCGATGGGGTGCGAATCGACTGCAATAACATCAAGGAAGCACTGGGAATGGGATAAAAAGGGTTGTTCATTCAAGAAATTATCGGGCTGGAAAGCCGTTTAAGCTTTTTTTGCTGGTTATCGCGTCCCAAAATATTTGAGCTGATGGACCTTATTCCTGTCCGGCTCCTTGCTAACCCTGTTCCTGTCAGAGCGGATTCCCCCGTATGATTTCAGAATTGACCCGTCCGGTTTCAAAGTTTCAATGTGTAATCGGTTTGTCTCACACTGAACTTCTTTTTAAAGAAAATTTCCAAGTTTGGTAAATTGTGAGCAGGAATGTGCCAAATGCACATTTCCGGATTTTGTAAGATTTTCCTTAACTCGTGGCAATACGGTTTGGTTTTCAGCAGACTATTACATAATGGAGGAGAATTGCTGTGCAGTCATCATATCTTTCAGTGTTGTGAAGGTTGGAAATTCAGTGGTGGTTCCAGGGCTATGGTTATAGGGTGAAGGACATATTTTACTAGTTTTTGTTGCATATCTTAGCAACATCAAATACTGCGTGACATCTTGGATATCCATACAAGTGGTATAGAGTAAGATAACCGTCAGAGGGTGGAAGCAGGAAAGCAAAAACAGTGGTGCAATATGTTTCTTACCAAGATCTAAAATTTACAGTATCCTGAAATTCAAGAATTTAGGTGGAAAACATACTTTTCGTTTTTTTTACTCACCGGTAGTCGATTTAGGCCTCACTTGACAAACGAATCAAGGGAAAAAACAAGTATGACACACATGCTGTAATTCGAGGTCATGTGTAGCAATACCAATTTGAGGTCTTGCTACGCTATGACCAAGAAGTTGTGATTTCACCTAACGTATTATGCTGACCCTAATGACTGGCTGCGCCCGACTATATAGTCGTGTATTAGATCCTATTTCGCATCCAGTGTTCGAGGAGGCAGACCAGTAAAAATCTTGTCAACTTATAATCATGCTGTTCGCCTCAGCACTCCGGAATCTATCAACGCTTAGTAATTTCTGTTATTTTTATTGATATGTTAAAACACATTTCACGCTTGGGTCTAGTCAGGGGAAAGTTGTACCTACGAATTTGTAGTCACCAATACCAAAGGCACGTTTAGCACGTATGTTTTGAAAAAGACCCAAGCAAGATATATTTTTGAGTACTTGAGCTTGAGGGAGTGTCTTGTCATGTTCTCAATGTCATCTCATACCACCTGGGGGAGCGGATCCGCTCCCTCCTCCGGAGGGCGGGTGGATAGGTGGTGAAGTTGTTGTTTTTTGTTCATTTTTCCCGCTGTTAAAAGTATGCTCCAGGTCATATTATATTTCGATCAGCTGGTTTCTACTTTCTCCGGGGGAGGGAGTGCACTGAGGTTTGTCCTTAGTAACGCGCGTCCGCGTGGCAGTTCCCACGCGGTGACGTCAGACCTCTCGGTGGCCGAGGTGGCGCGAGCCGCCGAGTTCTTCTGCTCCGACGGAGTTATCGTCACAGGCGGCAGCACCGGCCAGCCGGCAGACCCTCGCCAGGTGGCAGGTCAGTTGGGATCGGTAGCAGCATGGGGGATAGTGCCTGTCTGTCGTACTCCAGCGCGTTTTAAATGGACTTGCCTTGGCAGGAATATGTTTCAAATGTGTAGTATATTGACA